>JABTXL010006140.1:1021535-1127941 GCA_025134845.1 Neodon shergylaensis | reverse complement strand
AATAATAATAATAATAATAATAATAATAATAATAATAATAATAATAATAGAAGGTACCAGGCCTGTCTGACAGGAGTGGATGTATTCTGAAGAGACACTTGTGCTTTCCTCTTTGGCTAGCTGATTGATGGAAGACTGGACCCCAAGAAATTAGAATTTCCCCAGGAATCTCCTGCTGGGAGTGGGATCTTCAGAAGACATGCAAAAGCAGGGGAAGGATAGGTTGGGTCATGAAGGAATGTGTGAAGTATATGGAGCCTGGCTTTCTCATGGTTGTTTTAGGAGATCCCCCCCCCCCCCCCCGCCACACCAGGTTATGGGATAGATTAAAAAAAAACAATAGAAAGGTGTATATGCAGAATGCTAAAACTATAGCGGAATCCATGGGGGTGGTCCGGTACAGATTTCAAAACTGGGTGCTATTAGTAAAATACAAGGGGAGAGATTTCTTTCTCAATTGCATGAGAACACTGTCAGATTCCAAAGAAACTCAAAACAAATGGCCAACTGTGGTGTCTATTAGCATCCCAAAGAGCACACTGGGCTCTAGGCTCTGGCAAGTACCTGTTACAGCGTGGTGCTGGCATCCTGGCTCCTCTCAGGCTCTCTCACTCCAGCCCCTACCCTAAACCTCTCCAACCTAAGTGCTTTCCTTCCCCCAGGTTTTGATTGACATATAACCCTAACCTGGCCATTTGGGCCATGTGGTTCTCTTTGCTATCTCCTTTCTTGGTCCTCTCTCTGGTTCTCTGTCTCTCTCTGTCTCTCTCTGTCTCTCTCTGTCTCTGTCTCTCTCTCTCTCTGTCTCTGTCTCTCTCTCTCTCTCTCATCTTTCTCATCCCCCCCCCCCCCCCGCCCTCTCACCCCACCTCCTTTCATGGCCTGGCTTAGTCTGTTGGCCATATTTAGTCTACTACTTTCTCTGCTTTCTATGGACTCTTCCAGATTCCTCTGGCTGTGCTTTCCTTCATATCTACAATAAAATAAAAACCTTTCTTTCAGCCTTACCTAGGAGTGGCCATGTCCTCATTCCATTCAGACATGAAGATGATTGAAGTCTTATAGCTTTGGTAGATAAACAATGATTTTCTACCTCATGGCTTCAGATCCCCCCGCTCCCCTCCGAGAGTCACAGTGTTTTCTAGGGTCCGATGTTATTTCCCCTGATCCCTTGAAGGGATCACACAGAGTCAGAGAGGGAGACACACACACATTTTCAATTACATGGACTGCTTTTATCCTTTGCTGGAAATAATCCTCGTGAGTTTGGCAGACAAAAGCAGCATGCTCTTGAAAATGAAGGAAGTCAAATGCAGCCTAATATGCTGGTGTTCTAAGCTGGAACAAGCTGACAGCTCTTGGGATGTTTGCATTGTGTATTGGGAGCTGTGAACCAGAGTTTCACATCCAAGGCCCGACCCTTTTCCTTGATGAAATCTGTCCAAGGGACCAGGCACCAGCAGCTGAAGAGTCAAAGTGGCTCTGCTGAGTTCAAAAAGGCCCCCCACTGATGTTAAGTTGATTCATCCCCAGAGGTATTAAAACATTGTTGTTAAGTCCTTTGTTTTTTTTTTTTTAAATATTATCTCACCTGAGTCCCAACTCTGTTTGAAGATATTAGTAGAATAAGGAAACTACAAAATTTTGCATTCATAATTTGTGCTGTTTCTTGTTTTCTTTGTAAGATATGCACACACAAATAAGAACTGCCCAGAAGAGAAAGGAACATTGACCATGTGACTCAGAGTCCAGAGGGTAAAGAGGGACTCAGAGAATATGAATGAACCACTTGTTGATCCAAGAATTCCTCCACAATCCTGTGTGATGTGTGATATAAACCAATGTGGTAATTTTTATAATCCCAGCACTTGAGAGGCTGAGAGACCAGCCAGGATTTCATAGTGAGTTTTAGACTCCCCCCCGCTACACACCACACACATACATACAGAAAAACAAAACAAAACAAATCTTTTCTTCCTCAGTCTCACTGGGAGGTTTGTCAGCAGAAGCTCAGCTCCTATGTTGGTGATGGAGGATGCTCACTGCTTTGATCTGGTTTTGTATTCTTAAAGCCTCCAGGTTTCTGTGCTGCTTTATGCAAATGGATTTCAGTTGCCTTGCACGAGACTCCTTCCATGCTTCTGAATCACATGGGATGGCTGACTCCTTGTTCTAACTCAATTTATACACACCAGAAAGCCCACCCTGTGTGATAGTTTCAAATCATTGTGATATAACGTCGGTGTAAGCAGCTTGACGGATGAAAAGCCCTACTGTGGTTGACAGTTTCCGTTCATGGTCGGTGGGTCTGAAACAGGCTGACTATCATGGCCGAGCAGCAGGCATGTGCTGGAGAACAGTCAAATCATAAAGACAGGAAGCAGGATGGGGGGGCTTGGGAAAAGATGTGCCCTTCAAGAGGTATAACCCCAGTGATAATTCCTGATGAAACTTAAAATTTCACTTAAACATTAACAAAGACTAATGTTGCTGTCATATTCAATGCATCAAGTCTGAAGTGAAGGATTTGGACAATTTCAACAGGATAGAACTAGAGGGAACATTTTCTGCATTATTCCATATTTCTCCTGACTGCATAATTATGGAGTAGATAAATATGAAAAGTGTGCTGGCTATTCTTGGTTGTCAACTTGACTACAGCTGGAATTAACTAAGGTCCAAAAAATTGGGCACACCTGTGAGGGATTTTTTTTTCTTTATTAATCATTTGAAGTGAGAAGACCCACTTCTAGTCTGCATCTTTGAGGTGGGAATACCCACCTTTAATCTGGATCACACCCTTCTGTTGGGAGTCTATGTATAAGAAATAGACTGCTTTTTCATGCTCTCTCTAGTAAGTCTATTCCTTCACTGGCATTAGAGCCTCCTTAGTCAGGATTTCACCATATACTGAAGACCAGCGGAGACATCCAGCCTCACGAACTGAACAACTACTGGATTCTTGGCTCTTACATTCATAGGCAGTCATTGTTGGATTAGCTTGATGACAGTCTATAAATGATTTTAATAAATCCTCTTTCTATGTATATATATAGAAAGATTCATTCTGCAAGTTCAGTCCCTCTAGAAAACTCTGACTAATACATTACTTAGTGTATTACTAAGGACTTTCTATACTTTTACCCAAAGGGCCATTCCTTTATCCATCCATCCATCCACTCACAAATTCACAGAACTAGATTAACAAATGTGTAGACTCTAATTTAACACATGCATTCCTAAAAACATTCTCTTCACTTTGAGCATCTGAGGGAAGACCCCACTTTTTTTTATTCCAGATAAGATCTGGAAAGAAATTTTACTGAAACTCTGCCTCCATGTTTCATAGGCATCTCAAAAAAAAAAAAAAAGAGAGACAAAATAAGACTCAAAATTTCTTCCCTACAATTTTCTCTTTCAGAGGCAGGCATGATGTCATACTCTTATGGTTCCAGTGGCTAAGGAAGGAGGATCAGCCTGGTCCAACATGATACTGTCTCTGAAAAATGACAACAAACCCCTTCTCTGATGTGAGGGACCAGATCTGCTTCACCCTTTCTGGACTTGAACAGCCTGGGGCATGGGCACATCCTCTGAAGGAAAAAAGTTGGTTCATTCCCAAGGGACAGTTTAACTGGTCAGATACCTTATGGGTAGCTCAAACTCAATTCACTTTTCATTTATACAATCCTTGACTCTCAAATTCCTGGTTAGGCATCTCTTTGAATTTCTGCCCTTAAGTGGTCTCTGTAGTTTTTAAATGACATAATATGGGTAGTAAGGCTGAATATTTTAGGATAGCAAAAAATGTTATGCCCCATTCTTGTGGAAGACTGAACCTTGGGTAATGTGATGGATGCTCTGTGAATTTACAGTGTCTAACCATCACTTTACCATAGCCCCTCCATTGGTAACAAGCTAAGACGCCCAGTCCAGTCATATGATATTACAGATGGGCGTGGGTTAGAAGTTGAAGTCATAGTGAACCATCTCCTATGTGTCTGCAAGAGCTATTTTAATACTTCAAGTATGAAATGATATGGCCATTATTAAGAAGGGGGTGGCACTTGGGAGGCAGAGACAGGTAGGTTTCTGAGTTCAAGGCCGGCCTGGTCTACAGAGCAAGTTCCAAGATAACCAGGGCTACACAGAGAAACCCTGTCGCACTCTCCCTGCCAAGAAGAGGTGCCTCAGTGTTACAGCATATGGCACTGAGTTAGGTCTGCTGTAGCCAGAGAGGCAGATTCCAAAGATGCTTTGTATTGGTTCCATAAGAAGATGTTCCTAGTTATGGCTTGTGTGGAGGATGTAGACTATGTGAAATTGACTCAGTTATGAACTTTAATGTTCCAACAACTCTGCTAGCAAGTTATGCTGACCAGCATCTATGCCCACAGTGCTTAATTTCTACAATCTGTGGTGCTGTATAACAATTGTTGGGAACACAGAAATTACAGATTTTATGTGGGTGTTAATGTTTTATGTAGTGACATAAATAGCTAATGATTAGCATATGAGCAACTCTGAGAATGTGTGCTTAGCTGAACAAGAAGACTGTTTATGTGGGAAGCATAACTGCTGAGAGATGGGATCTTCAACCTTGCCCCATCTCCATCATAAAAGCATCATGTGAAGCAAATTGGGGAGGTAGCCCAAATTGTGGCATTGAAGACAGATTGCATAGGTCGGTCTAGGACAGGCATATAGGAAAGAGTCACCACCTCTAACCAAACTGGTTCTGACATGATCTAATTCTTGGTAATCAGGCATTATGTGGGTGAGCATAGCTCAGATGTCTTAGTTTGTTTTCTAGTGCTATGATAAACACCTTCACCAAAAGCAGCTTGAGAAGAAAAGGGTCTTTTTCACCTTATAGCCTTTAACTCAAGGCAGGAGCTGGGAGGCAGGAACTGAAGCAGGGCCCTTGAAGGACCACTGCTTACTAACTTGCTCCTTCTCACTGTTTTCTTATACACACCAGGACCACTTGCCCAGGGATGGCACCACCCAAGGAAGCTGAACACTCCCGCATCTGTCATCAATCAAGAACATGTCCCATAGGATTATCTACAGGCCATTCCTCTGGGGGCCTTTTCTCAGTCAAGGTTTCCTCTTCTCAAATATCTCCAGCTTGTGTAAAGTTGATAAAAACTAACCAACACACCACTTGGACTGGTGGGGTTATAGTCATAATAATGGAGGCACCAACTAGACTGATCTGACTTTTGAGTAAAATATAGTGTTGCTAAAAATTCTTCTGTAAAACAAGAAAACAGAATCCTATTGTGTGTATACACCAAATCTTTCTAATCTATTTGTGTATAGCTAGGCACCTAAGCTGGCTTCATTGACTGGCTGTTTTGAATACTGCAACAGCAAACTTTTACACACACACACACACACACACACACGAGGACAGGGAGGGAGGGAGGGAGAGGGAGTCTTTCTCAGTGCAAGAGCTGAAAAGTTGAAACCTTCTAAACAGTATCCTCTGGAACTTGTGATCCAGATGCTGAATTTCCTTTTCCACTCAAATTTTATCTTTTGACTCTGGCAAACTTTTCACACTTGTAAGCGATCTGCTTCTAGAGGAAGTGGCCATGAATTTCTACACTGCCACATTTAATTAAAGTTTTTCATTGCTCATATGTGGCGGAAAGCTGGAAAAGTTTCTTAGTCATCCCATCGAAAAAGTGATGACAGCACTCTTTTATAGCATTTACAGGATTTTATTTATATTTTATGCAAAACCAAGTAGCCAGTATAATTAGACAGTAATTTGTAACTTCCAACATAAACATGTTGGAGCAGAGGTAGAGAGAGCTATGCTAATCAGAGAGTTGTAAGAGAAAATAATACGTGGTCACAGATTGACAAGATCTACCAAACAGCAGACTGTTTGTAAGTCCATGCTGCCTTTAAATTCTGTTTTGTTTAGTAGTCTTTAGGCAACGTTTAAGAGGGGTTAGCCTCATGACTTTATGAGCAGTTAATTTCTCTAATTCCCACCAAACTCTGCAATGTTTGCTAACGCCATGATAAGGCATACTTTCAGGACAACATTCTGACCGTGTCTTTTGTTGTCCCATAACACCAGAGAGAATGACAGTCTTGAGCATTATTTAATAATTGTGCTTTTAGCAATGAAAAGCATGTTAATCAACAGCTTTTCAAGAACACTTGCAATGATCATTTATTCAAACAATGAAAGGTAGGAAAGCCCGAGAGAGGGGGTGGATCCCCACTCCGCAGGGCTCTTGCTGAGCTCCTGTACTTGACCTCCAGCTTCATCAGCAGCAATGTTGTGGAAAATGTAGACATGGGCAAAGGGGTGACTTTCTGTCAACTGGATAGGTTTTCTTTCTTTTTTCCTTCCTTTTCCTTCTTTCTCATTTTCCTCCCTCCCTCCCTTTCTCCCTCCCTTTCTCCTTCCTTCCATCCTTACTTCCTTCTTTCCTTTCTAAGGATGACCTTGGACCCTTACCTCCTATTGCCACCTCCCAAGTGCAGGCATGGACCATCATGCCTGACAGAAAGAACAAAATTTGTTATGGGGAAAGGAGATGAGTCACAATGCATGTGTGTTTTGAATTTTATTTATTTGTTTCTGAATTTTGTTTGCATGATTGCAGATTGAGCCCAGGGCCTTGGCTATACTAACAAGCCTGAATCAAGTCCAAGATAAAATAAAGATAAGTTTTTATGTCTAGAAAGGAAGAAATAGAAAGCAATGCTGGCTTTAAAACATTAGTCAAAACTTATATAATAGTTTTAGACATGCAGCCATTTCTAGTGTAAAATGCAGAGGCTCCAATACACCCACAATGTTCTGTAACCATGAGCAATATCCATGTCTGGAACAGCTTCAGCCACCCAAAGAGCAACCCCACATCTGCTAAACAGTCACTACTATTCCTCTTCAGCCCTAGTCACACACTCTCTCTATAGCTGGTTAGGTTCATATGTATGGAACTGAAATACATGGCCTCTTTCCGTTAGGATCTGTTTCCAAGGTTCTCTCATGTTACCACATCTCAAGCTTTTATTATTTACTTCTGCAGTTTTAATTATGCCTGAACAATAGTCCGTGAAAAGGATATGCTCCATTTTGTTGGCCATCAGTTGATGGGTGGAAGTTCAACTTTTCTTCTCTCCTTCCCTCTGTCCTTTCTTCCCTTCCTTCTCTTCCTCTCTCCATTCTCCCTCATCATTCCTCCTCCCTCTACAATATTTTCTGAAGAAAACTTGGCATGGGGACTCAGGTCATTTCAACCCCATGTAAGTGCTCTACCACTGCGTCACATCCCCAGCTCCTTGAGAGCATTTTCTAAGATGAAGTCTCATGTCAAGCTGCTCTTCAACTCTTCCACATAACACATCCTTCTTCAGCCTTCTGCGTGCTAATCACTGTATTAAGCTTCCACTTCTTGTATGATATCAGTAAAGCTGCACGCTCTCATGCATACGTGTTTTCAGCTCTCTGGGGTATATGCCTAACAGCAGACTGCTGGGTCAGTGGGAATCGCATGTTCCTATCTGATGAACTACAAAACCTTCTTCCTCCTAGAGGCTAAAGCAGTTCATATTTGCATCATGAGTCAGTGTATGGGAACCCAGATTTCTCCATAGTCCTGGCAGTTGCTGTTGTCTGTGGTGTTTTAAATTAGAGTGATCCTCAAGGGTATAGAGTGATATTTCATAGTACTTTTGATTTGTATCCCCTAGTGACTAAAGATGTTAAGCTAAGCATCTTTTCATGTCAGGTGCTTGGTGCTCACATCTTTTTCCTCTCTGGAGTAATGTCCTCTTAACTGTACCACCCATTTTTAAGTTCTTTATTTCTTATCTTGATTTACTATTGCTTTCTCCTCTTCTTCCTCTTCCCTTGCTACCCCTTCCTCATCCTCCTTTCTTCTTCCTCTTTCTCTCCTTCCCTCCCCTTTTCCTCCCCCTTTTCTCCCTTTCTTCTTCCTTACCCCCTTTTCCCTTCACTTCCTACTTCCTCCTCTTCCTTCTCTTTATTCAAAGCAGACTCTCATTTTATGTAGTCTTGGATAGCTAACCTTGAACTCACCATGCAGAGGCAGAGCAAGCTTGAAGCTATTACTCTTGCCTGTGCCTCTTGACTGCTGAGGTTACAGGCGCATGCCTCCACATCCATCAAAAAAAAAAAAAGAAAGAAAGAGAGAAAGAAAGAAAAACAAAACAAGAACCCTGATTTTACTGTGTAGTCAAGATTGCCTTAAACTCACAGGTATATAGCACCACACTGACATGAAGGCACATAGACATAAAAAAATTGAAGTCCAACATCAACTTTTATTGGTTATACTGTTCCTACCATATCCATGACTCCATCACTAAATCCAAGGTCATGAAGATTTACTCCCGTGTTTCATTCTAAGGGTCTTAAATTTTCAGCTATTATATTTAGGTCTTTGATCCATTTTGAGTTAATTTTTATACGTACCTTTGGGATGGATTTGGCTACTTCATACAACATCAAGTCCTCCAGGCTCATCCAATTATCATAAACAGCAGGGGTTCTTTTGTTATAAAAAAAGAATGATATTTCTCTGCATGTACAATCCACATCTTTTCTTTTTTAATGATGTGTATACTGTGTGTGTACATTTGTATGAGTGTGTGTACATACATGTGTGTGTACATATGTGTGTGTACATGTTTGTGTGAGTGTAGGCCTGGGCCACAACACAAATGTTGAGGTCAGAGGACAACCTTTGTGGTCAGTGGTCACCTTTAACCTTGTTGAAACAGGGTCTCTTTCTTGTTCACTGTGAGTGTCCAGAGATTCTTCTGTGTCTGCCTTTCATTGTATCTTAAATCTTTTTTTTTCCTGAGTCAGAATATTCAAGAAAGTCTCTTTTAATATTCTACCAGACTCTAAACATGGATCCTGGTTATTGCAGAGTTATTTCCTCTGAAGTGAAAACATTTCTTCCTGAAGTAAGATTCAAGAAGCTCATGAAATGTATATACTCCTCAATAATTTATAATACTCTCAAAGATCCACCCTAAAGGCTATAAAAGTACTAAAATTTTACTGGGGTTTAGGGAGACTCTTCAATAGAACTGCCTGTAAGTTGGGCAAAGGGCTTCAGACATTTCAAGCTGTCACCCAGGTTGATGTGTCTGTTTGTTTTTTTTTACTACTGTTTTGATTCATTCATCTTGGACCATATTTCTATAAGTAACTTCAGTAAGCTCACTGTAGCATGAATTCTAATTAATTGGTCTTAATAAATAAAAACCCAGAGTCAGACTGAGAGATCCAGGCCTCAGCAGAACTGTAGCCATAGCACAAAGACCTGAGCAAGGGGCAGCCCCATTCAGTCAATGAAATGTGACTGCCCCTGACCTCCAACTGATTTGAGCAGGACAGAGCCCCGCCTAGTTAGTGAGACATGACGTCCCTGACCGATGATCTGTGGCCTTAGCCCTAGCCACAGGAACCATGAATATCTCACCCCACAGGGAGGTCAATCAGAAATGGACAAACAAATCCAGACGTCCTCGTGCTGAAAAAAACATGTTGCAATTTCTCTAGACCCAGAACAGCCAATCAGCTGGCGGGGACTTGAGTCAATCCCAAAACTGTAACTATGCAGTATTGGAGGGCTTGAGCCAATCCTGAGTCTGTAGCTATGCAGGTTTGAAATTTCCCAAGCCCCTCTCGCCTTTTTTGTCTCGCCACTATATTAATCCCTGCCCTGCACTGCTGAGGTCTCTCTTGCTCTGCTCCTACTGCTGCTGCTGCTTTCGATGGACAGAGAGGCCTGAGTTAACTTGCAAAAAAAAAAAAAAACTGTTTGCTCTTATATCAGCTTTGATCTCTTAGTATTTTGGGTTTCGGAACTTTGGGTGTTGAAATAAGAGCGGCGGGGCTGCGTCCCCAGCACCCCGGCCGCCTGCTCGGCTAACTTATGCCCCGAAATAACAACACACAAATTGTATTCATTTAATCACTGCTTGGCCCATTTCTATCTAGCCTCTTCTAGGCTAATTCTCTCATATTAATTTAGCCCATTTCTAATCATCTGCGTAGCACCCCAAGGTGCGCTTACCGGGAAGATTCTAGCCTACGTCCATCTTGGATTGGAGCGTCATCGTTCACGTCTGTCCGGGAGACTGGAGCATGGCTTCTCTGCTCCCGAGAGCAGAGCTGTCGAGACTGAGCTCACTTCCTCTTCCTCCCGACATGCTATTCTGTTTACTCCTCCCACCTATGTTTTAACCTATGAGGGCCAAGCAGTTCCTTTATTACTTAACCAATGAAATCAACAGATTGATATATGACACTCCCACATCATTTGGGCATAACAAAATATTATTGGGTGAAGGCTGGAAGAGCAGAGCAGCAGTGCAATCAGCCACTAGGGAATTCTTACCTCTATCAATGCTCAGGCCAAAGGAGCAATACTGTCTCTACAAATCCTCAGACTGCATGCTGTCTCTATGAAGCCTCAGACTCCATGTTCAGACTGCATCCTCAGGCTACATTTGAGCTCCTGTCTCCTCCCTCCTTATATTCCTCTCCCCAGCCAGCCATATCCCTTCCTGTCTCCACCTCCCTAGTGCTGGGGTTAAAGTGCTTGGTGCCTTGAACTCACAGAGATCCATTTCCTCTGTCTCACAAGTGCTGGGATTAAAGGCTTATGCCACCACTGCCTGGCCTCTCTGGCTAGCTAATGGCTTAGCTCTGCACTCTGATCTTCAGGCCAACTTTACTTTTTAGATTAAAAGCAAAATATCGCTACCATTTTTTGGTCATCTATTGTTATGAATAGACATTTGTTCACACCTTTCCTAGAAAAGTTAAAACAGCATTGGTCGGGGGTAAACTGTGAATGCAGAGGTCTTCAGTCTTTAGAATGTTAACCTTTATATTCCTCATGATGGTTTGAATGAAAAATGTCCTCCATAGTCCCAGGCGTTTGAACACTTGGTCCCCAATTGCTGGTGTTGTCAGGGGGAAGTTTAGGTGGTACAGCCTTGATGGAGAGAATATATCACTTGGGAGTGGGCTTTGAGGTTAAAAGCCTTTTGTAGCCGTCAGTTCACTCTGTCTACTTCATGATTGCATTTGGGGATGTGATGTTTCAGCTTCCTGGCTGTCATGGAGGAGTACCTAAGGTCCATATGGAGCCAAATAAACTCTTTCTTCTGTAACTGCTTTGGCCATAGTGTTTTAGTACAGCACTATAGAGGACCTAATACATTCCTGTTTTCATTTTCAAAGCTCGATGTGATGCTCTGTGGTGTCCGTGGGTCTGTTGGGTATGTGTGAGTGTATGTTTGTATATATGCACCTGTACATGTGCATGTCTATCTCTGGGTGGCTCTCTGCTTTTGCATGCAGTAAAGAGGACTTCTGTTTTCCTCACTCTTTGCTGATAAAAATATTCTTTGTAGGATCAGAGTGAGAATTCCTGATAATGATCCAGTTACCTCCACAACCCCTTCGAATATATTCTCCAGTCTCTGCCTTTTGTGCCCCAAGCTCATTAACGAGGATTGACCTGCCTGCTGGTGCTGGGTTTTACTAGTGTGAGGTACTAGAAAAAAAAATCAATAGATGGAAGAAAGAGGGAGAAGAGACAAGTGTAATGCCCTTCCCCCCTTCTTGCCCTTGTTCATGTTCTGGTAGCTTGTGTTCCTCGACCTGCAGCACCTGACAGTCCTGGGACTCCGAGTATAAGTTCCCTTTCTTTTTAGTCGTTGGGAGTAATAAGAGCTCTTGGTTCTCTCCAGTTTCTGAGTGGCTCAATCGATCTTTCTTCCCCTCTAGCTTATCTTCATATCTCTAATCAATTCAATGATTGGGAATATTGGGACAAGTTATTTTCTAATGGCTGCCTGACACAAGCAGCTGTGAATAACAATAGGAATTCAAGCATGACAGCACACACCTAGAATTCCAGCACTCCAGAGTTTAGGGAGCAGTGTTGCAAGTTTGAAACCAGTCTGGTCTATATCCTGAGTTCAGGCCTTTGACCTTCACAGCAAGTTTGTATGCCACTCAAACAGAGCCAATCCAACAAAATAAATATGAAGGGAAAATGGGCATCAAACTATTTCCAATCAATGTATTTATTGTGTAGCAGTTTTCACTAAAATTAAAGTCTCCCGTCTTAGAGAGAAGCTCACTAAGAAACAGAATGCTGCAGGAAAGGTGAAACAAGGGGCCATCTTAAGACGGGATGTTTACAAGGAGGTCCTAAAGGAAGGGTAAACATCCTATCCCTCAGGAAAGTTCACTAAGCTCAAGAAGTAGGCAACTTAGTGGCTTCAGGAACTCCTTAAAACCTACTGGATTTACTAGACCCCCTCTGTCCTCAAACATATATAAGAAAAAGTAAGACTTGCTGGGAGACTCTCAGAACAGTTGAACTGCCTGAAAGAGACTTAGAACAACTGAACTAACTGTTGAGTTGCTGTAGGCAAAGGATACGTTCCAGGTTTCCAATTTTCATGAGCTATTACCCATGCTGGGATGAGTTTTTGTTAATACGGTTGTCTTTGAGTCATTTCTGTTCCTGTTAGTAACCCCAATAAAATGTTTTGGTTCATCAAGTTGGACTTTGGGAGTATCTGTAACTTTGGTCTGTCATCAGTTCCTTATTAGATATTTATTCACATCTCCCCAAGAACAGTGTCACACACAAGGTGTCACTTACATTCCTCAACCCTAGACTTCTGACCCTAATGTGAATTAGTTTTTGTAGCAGATATATGTAGTAGGAGGCCACTTGATCATTTCCTGGCCTCCCAGACTCCTGGAATAACCACACAGAAACTAATGTTAATTAAATCACTGCTTGGCCTATTAGCTTTAACTTCTTATTGACTAACTTTTACATCTTAGTTTAATACATTTTCATTATTTTATATTTTACCATGAGGTGTCTAGCTTACCAGCAAGGTTCTGCATGTCTGTCTCCAGTGGCGGCTCTATGGTTTCTCCTTGACTCTGCCTTTCTTCCAGCATTCAGTTTAGTTTTCCCTGCCTAACTCTACTCTACCCTATCACAGGCTTAAGACAGTTTCTTTATTAACCAATGGTATTCACAGCATACAGAGGGGAATCCCACATCATATTCATATATATATACACACATATATATGTGTATATATATATATGCACAAACATATATCCTTCATACATGAGAATTAGTTTCCAGAATGTCTGGCATTCTATATATGTGTTTCACCTCTGTTGTTAAACCACATTATAGAAATAACTCTTAAAATGTCTACAGTGGAAAAATTTCCTCTTTACGGTCTCTGAACCATCTCTAAGGAAATTTATGGGTTTGTTTGGTTATGTAGATTTCATGAAAAAGGAAATGGATTTAGTAGAAACATAGAGAAAGATACTTCTAGGCCCAGCTTTTTAAAATGAAATATTTGCTTTCACTGAAATCTGCTGTTGCCATCTCTTCATCAAAGGAAGAACTGGAAGCACTTTCCAGAGGACGTTCTTCAGTTAATAGACCTCTCCACTCAAAAACATCTGTATGAGTGGGAGGCTGTGACTCTATGGTAGAGCATTTGCCTCTGATGCTCAGGCATACATACCCCTGTCCTGCAGGCAGCATTTTATGCTCTATTCTTTCCATGTCCAATTTACTCATCAGATTCTCCTCTGAAAACACCCTACTCTATTCCTGCTTCCTGTAAAGCCTTCCACTATTACTGCTGACCCAAGTTTCCTGACATTTTGACCTTTTCTCAAGTGCCCAATTATTGGCACTTATAAAAAAGAATCCTGTTATATTAGTTCATTTTATTTTATTCATGATAGATGCCATGGCTAGATTTATGTCACCTTAACACAAGCTAGACACTTCTGAGAGGAGGGAGTATCAATTGAGAAAATATCACCATAAGATCTGGCTATAGGCAAGCCTATTGTACCTTTCTTAACTAGTGATTAATGGGGAAAGACTCAAGCCATTGTGGGTAGTGCTATTCCTGGGCTGGTGGTCAAAGGTGCTTTAAAAAAGCAGACTGAGCAAATCATAAAGAACAAGTCAGAAGGCAACACTCTTCTATGGTCTCTTCATCAGTTCTGACTTCAGGTTCCTGCCCTGCTTGAGTTCTTACCATGACTTCCTTTGATGATGAACAATGACATAGAAGTGTAAGCAAAACAAGCCTTTTTCTTCCTAAGTTGCTTTTGTTCATAGTGTTTCATCATAGCAATAGAAACCCTAACTAAGACAATGGAAGTCATTGCATTGGTTGTATTGTCCACTGCTGTGAGAGGATATCCAATGTCTTAGCTCATGACTTCAGAGGTGTCAGCTCTTTATGGAATGGAGTGACAGAGAAATTAATGGTAGCTAGGAAGTAAAGAAAGAGCAAAACCAGGAAAAGGCCAGGGCAAGATCCAATCCTAAGGACAAGCCCCCAGTGTATAAGCTCATCATATTATAAATCCATCAAGGGATTAAACCATTGATTAGATCACAGTGCCCCTGATGACTTTTGATTATAAAAGAAATGGGATCAGTAAAAACAGATCAAATTGTTCCTGAAAGTTTCTTTCTAAAATGAAATCTCTGATCTCAGCTGAGGTCTTGATTAGAGCTGTGATTTAATAGTCTAGCAATACCATCACAGACACATGCTTCCCTACTATACCTTTCCTGATGCATTCAAGTTGGCAATAAAAATTATTCATCCCAGTGAGTTCATTTTCTTTCATTATTTGCTAAGCCTCAAACTCTATAGCTTTCTTATCTTGTAACCCATACAAAACCTGGCACAGTGGCCATGCATGCATGTCTGTGTGTGCTGGTTGGAATGAGACTGCCTCCCAAGGCCTATATTTGAATGTGGAGTCACCAGGAGAGAAACTGTATTGTAAGGATTAGGACGTGTGGCCATGTTGAAGGAAGTATGTCCCTGTGAGTGGGCTTAAGGTTTCAAAAGTCTCTTTCTTTGTCTGTCTGTCTTTCTGTCTTCTGCCTGCAGATCAGGATGTAAAGCTCTCAGCTACTGCTTCCTGTTGTGATGATAATGGACTAACCCTCTAAAACAGTAAGCAAACCCCCAATTAAATGCTTTCTGTTATAAGTTGCTTTGGTCATAGAGTTTCTTCACAGCAATAAAGCAGTAACTAAGACAGAAGGGTCTGTTGAGCAGACAGCAGTTTTATTGGTTTGCATATAACTTCAACATGTGAAACATTAAAGCAGGAGTGTAAAAAGTAGTACCTCTATTTCTTAACTCAGTGTAAAAGGTATAAAATAACGTGAATGTTACCTAGTTGCTAATATCAAAGGAAAAGCATCAGTTTATCCATTTCCTCATTTCTCAGTTCCTTTTCTCTCATGATAAAAGTCCAAGTATTTAGATAATTTAAGGACAGACATTATTTATGTAAAAACGATGTTTGTTATAAGAAACATGAATAAAGGTGTCCTGTGGCCCAGAGCCATAAAGGAGAATGACTGGCAAGCTATGAGTGGAAAAGATAAAGTTCCGCATATGAACTCTCATGTGGCCGAGGAACAGTTTCAGCTTCCCATTCACTCTGGAGTCTTTTTTAACTCTCACCCCTTGATATGGAGATGGGTCTATGGATCCCCTGGTTCTAAATTGTAGGACGTGAAGGCTGAAGCTTGGTTTATACACTGGTCTTGAATTGAGGAAGCTTGGAAGAGTATCTTGGTCCTGTGAAGCACATGTTACTTATTCAATTCCTTTTGATCATTGATGTGGTAACCATTAAGAATTACCTCCCCTGTTTTGCTCTACAGAAGAATAAGCCTCTGGTGAATTTTAGTTAATCAGCCCTACAAGAGAGGAGAACATCCTGAAAGTTTAATTAAGTATGGAATTGGGTAAGAATTTGCCTTTTTATGCTTTTACTTTAATTTCCGGGAAGGAGAAAAAAATGAGACAGCTGTGTTGTACTGAGAATAAGTGTGACGGGACCTGGCAAAATGTAACACTGATCATAGTGACAGCTGATATATAGACCACATTTTAAAAAGAACAAAATTCCTTCATACCAATTACATAATTTATCTCCAAGCCATCCTCATAGAAATCCTCACAGATATTAGTAATATTTTATTGCATTATGATTTTCATTATAAAAAGTAATATATCTGCATGCAAAAATATTTATAAAATAGAGAAATGGGAAACACAAAGTGACAGTCCAGTATTTTCATGTAATATTCTGAAATATATTATTTTCTTTCTTCTTGTTCTTCTCCTCTTTCCCTTCATTTTTCAGTCAAGGTCTCACTATATATCCCTGGTTGACCTCAACTTCTCTCTGTAGATCAGGTTTACAGAGTCTGCCTGCCTCTGTTTCCTGAGTGCTGGGCTCAACCTGGGTCCATATTATTTTTTACTGAATACTTATAATCTGTTCGAATTTTGTTTCTTCATTAAATATTGTTACCACAAACATTTGGCTTTATTTTCTTTTATTTGACTATTTCATACATATATACAATGTGTTTTGACAATATTCAAAGTTCATTACCCACTTATCCATCTCCCATTCCTAATCATTTCCTCCTTTACTTTTAAGTTCTTTGTTCATTTCTTGATAACTTTATCTTTGTTAGTCAATCTGTATGCATTGGTATGCATTGCTAAGAGACGTGTGTTTATATTATCATCATGTCATTTCTTTTCTATCTACATGTCTTCTTCCAATCTTCCACTAAGCTTAAATCAGGGTTGCTTGGTTATTTCTTGGAGAATGGGCAATTGATTAGTGGC
The DNA here is from genome assembly GCA_025134845.1 of Neodon shergylaensis. Lineage (NCBI taxonomy): Eukaryota > Metazoa > Chordata > Mammalia > Rodentia > Cricetidae > Neodon > Neodon shergylaensis. Next base: position 1,111,171 of record JABTXL010006140.1, on the reverse strand, counting down.
TACAACACTGAAGAAAATAACAGCTCTCCCTGTGAAACCCTTAGTTGTTAGTATCTGATGTGGGATTCCCCTCTGTATGCTATGAGTATGTTTTATTACCATTGGTTAACAAAGAAGCTGCCTTGGCTGGTGGCAGGGCAGGAAAAAAGCCAGACAGAAAATTCAAACAAAAATATATAGAGAGAATAGGTGGAGTCAAAGAGATACCTTGTAGCTGCTGAATGAGAAAGATACCAGAATCTTACCTGTAAATACGAACCTTATGGTAAAATAAAAAATAATAGAAAAGGATTAATTTAAGATGTAAGAGCTAGTTAGGAATATGCCTGAGCTGTTGGCCAGGCAGTGTTGTAACTAATACAGTTTCTGTGTTTATTTGAGTCTGGGCAGCCTGGAAAGAAAAGTAGAGTCTCTGTTTATAAGCAGCTGCTCAATGAGATGTGGGATGTCTCGAGTCTCCCAAACCATGATAGGATGGATTGGAGGTATCATCATTCAACTCTTATACCAGTCTATCCCCTTCCATAATTTTCCCTGAGCCTTTGGGTATGATTTGAAACTGAACATTCAGTAATCACATATTCTCAACATTTTGACTATTTAAGAATCTGTATTAATTACTTCACACTGCAAAAAGAAGCTTCTTTATATAAGGCTGAAAACAAAACCAGTACATGAAGATAAACGTGAATATTTATAAGATAGTTATGAATATTCATAAAATAGTTTTGAATATTTATAAAGAAGTTATGAATATTTAGAAAACAGTCTGCCTTCCTGTCCATCTAATGTAACAGTAGTAGATTCTAGCCTAGGGCTTTTGAACTCCCTAGCCATAATATTTTAACTAGGTCTGCAATATCAGACATGTATTCCTCACACGGTTTGGGCCTCAGTTCCAATATTATTGATAAAATTATTAAACTGAAAGTTAATGAAATATCTTCTTTTTTTTCTAGGGTTGTTGAAGTCCAAACTGAGAAAATTGTTCTTAAAGACCAAAGTTTCTGTCCTGCCCTGTCCAACAGCCATTCAGTCCCAAAGAAACACACAGAGGCTTATATTAATTACAAACTATTTGACCTATTAGCTCAGGTTTATTATTAACTAACTTTTACAACTTAAATTAACTCATAATTCTTGTCTATGTTTAGCCACGTGGCTTGGTACCTTTCCTTAGTGAGGCATTCTCATCTTGCTTCCTCTGTGTCTGGTAGGTGACTGTGTCTCTGCCTTTCCTCTTTCCAGAATTCTTAGTTTGGTTGCCCCACCTATACTTCCTGCCTGGATATTGGCCAATGAGTGTTTTATTAAACCAATCCCAGTAACAAAACTTTACAGTGTACAAAAACATTATCCCATAGAATTTCCCCCCTTTTATATTTTCAAATCAAGAACCAGAATCTAATCTTATCTGTTTTCCTGACCATAGTCCATAACCACCTGTAACCAACACACTAAACAAAACAAACATCCACAATCTACTTCTGAGGAATGTAGGTGTAGCTTTCTTGGCTAATTCCTGCTGATTGGGGTCACTGACAATCTATGGGGACTCAAAGAAAATTTAGGATTATGGTCAAATCCTGACTGGAATATTCTGTGAGGTTTGATCATCTCAGCCAGCAGCCTTGAAGCTGTTCTGGATGCAGAACTCAAAAGAAACTACAAAAGCTGTACTCTGAAATGTTGGATCATCTAGGTTATCCATTCCCATTGGAGATTTCTCAAGGGTGTCTTCCTTGATCAAAACTTATTTTTCTTAAACAAAAATAAATCCATGGCCTCTCATTTCCTGTGGAAACAAAACCAAAACCTCTTCTCTAAAGTAACATATCTTTTGACGTAAAATTTGAATTCAAGGCATTTTCAAAATATATAGGTTGGATTAATCCAGCAGCATTTATACTCAAATGTCTTTTCGTAGCTATTGCTCCTTCCTCAGCAGTCAAACAATTCAAAGCCAACACAATAACATACTATATCCAGACTCTGTGTATTTTCTATCTTTATGTGACTTTTGCCTTTTCTTACTCTATTTCTTTAATTTTTAATTTTTATTTATTTATTTATTGGTTTTTTTTTTTGAGAGGGGATTTTTCTGTGTATCTTTGCCTGTCCTGGAACTCACTCTGTAGACCAGGCTGGCCTCAAACTCACAGAAATCTGCTTGTCTTTGCCTCTCAAGTCTTGGGATTAATGGCATGCACCACCATGCCTGACTACCATATTTCTTTCTTTCTTTTTTTTTTTAAAGGACTTTATCTGTTCCCTTTCTGTTCTTTCCCAAGCCTACATTTTTTAACACACTGAAAACTGTTTAAAGTTTTGTATTTTTGTTTTTGGGTTTTTTTTTTTTTTGTATCTGAATCTGTCTTTATTGTATAAGTCTATCTTTTTCATTTTCTGAGCACATGAGTTTTTAATTTACTAAACGGCATCTTTAGGATTAAAGCTACAGCTTTGGTGACTGACTTCCACCCCAGTACTTAGCTTTCTGAGAGTCTGTCTTCATGGCAGAGGTACAGGTGGGAGCCTTGACTCTAATTTCCTTTGTTTAGGTTTTTGGCTGTTTTACTCTCAGATCTTCTGGCAAGCTTTATTTATTAAAATACAAATGAAATATCACTAAATAATAAATAAACTACCTGGGGGCTAGTTTTGATTTAAGAAGCTAGAAATGACTCCACATGTTTTGAAAGCAGTCCTGCCACTGAAATCCAAGAATACAGTGAAACAGCTGAGTATCAGTCAGACACCCACTCTTCGGAAGTATATAGAGTTATTTTTACCTACTGTGTTTCAAGATGTTCAAAGTAATCTCTTCCTAATCTTCTCATCCATCCAGTGGGTTTATGAAATCTGCATGTTAATCATCATGGGGCATTGTGGGGCATGCACCCTTACTGTGTCAGGGAAAAAACTGACTTGTAGAAAGGTTTCACCTGGGCCTTATCTCAACACCATTGCTTTGAGTGGGACTAAGGATATAACAGGATTCCTTTTGACCTTAGCAGTTGGTGAATGACGCTGGGGAAACCAACTGCAGAAATGATATGGCCCTCATAGGGAGTTGTGCAGTGTGTCTGCAAGGGTCCCACATGATGGGCATCACCAGCTGTAACACGAATGCTCTAATTCCTCACTGGCTGCTTGGAAGATGAAATGAAACCATGACCCTAAGGTTGCTTTTAAAAGAAAGGGTAATTTTGTAATGAATATTATTGGTGGAAGTTTCTAGCCCGTTTATTTAGATGCTTCTAAAACTCAAACTCTATGTTTGTGCTTATTCGAAATAGACTGGTAATCTGTAGCCCCGGATGGCCTCAAATGTGTAATTCTTCTGCCTCAGCCTCCCCAGTGCTGGTTGGGATTACAGGTGTGCACCACCACACCTGGCCAAAAGTCAGTCTGAGAGGCAGCCCTTTCAAACTTTTCTTAAAAATGTAGGCGAAGCACAGAAAGGAATCTTGTTACCATAACTGGAAACTCTGGGGGCCGCACTGCTGCTGTGGTTCTTATGGTCTGTTGTTGTAAGGAGCTGCGGGCTGCTTCCCTGCCGCCCCAGCTCCCGGCCGCCAGCTAGCTCTAGCTTATGCCCCGAAATAATTACATGGAAACTGTATTCTTTTAAACACTGCTTGGCCCATTAGTTCCAGCCTCTTATTGGCTAGCTCTTACATATTAATCTAACCCATTTCTAATAATCTGTGTAGCCCACGAGGTGGCTTACCAGGGAAGATCTTCACCTGCGTCTGTCTGGAGTGGGAGAATCATGGCGACTCCTTGACTCAGCTTCTTTCTCCCAGCATTCTGTTCTGTTTACTCTGCCTATTTAAATTCTACCCTATCAGAGGCCAAGCAGTTTCTTTATTACTTAACCAATGAAACAACAGATAGAAAGATGACCCTCCTCCATCAGTCTGTTTCCTGCGTCACAGCTCCTCTTTCACACGGTCACCCCTAAAAACTCCAGGCGATGGAGAGCAGGGCTCTCTAGACAGAAAGCAGCTGTGCTGAGTCATACTGGCTTGTTCTGGCTCGTGTATGTTTTTGGACCTTTCTTGAACTGCAGGAGAATTTCTCTCTCTCTCTCTCTCTCTCTGTGTGTGTGTGTGTGTGTGTGTGTGTATGCATGTGTGTGTTCTCATATGTGAAGCTGCATGTATATGTATTATATGTTTGGAAGCAAGAGATTGACACTTAATCCCCCCACCATATTTTTTGAAGCAGGGTGTCTAACTGAAGCTGGAGCTTTGCCTAGCCAGCAAGCCCCAGGGATCCTTCTGTCTCTACCCCTTAAGCACTGGCATGTATTACCGAACCTGGCTTTTTCTGGCTTCAAAAGTGTGTGCAAGAGTTCAAATTCAGGTCCTCATGTTTCCATGGAAGGTACTTTGCCGACTGAGCCTTTTCTCCCATGCCCCCTTTTTTTTGTCATTTTTAAGGCAAATTCCCACCACACAGCCCAGCTCCTGTGGCCCCTGCCTCCTAAGTGCTTGAATTACTGGTATAATTTAACTGCAGGAAAGGATTATTTAAAAGCCACTATTCCTGGGGCTGGAGAAATGGCTCAGTACTTAGGAGCACTGACTGCTCTTACAGAGGACTTTAGTTTGGTTCCCAGCTCCTACAGGGTGACTCACAACCAACTGTAATGCCCGTACTAGGGGATCTGACTCATTTCTTTCTGGCCTCTATAGGCACTAGGCACACATGTGAGTTCACGTAGACAGGGAAATAAGTTTATGTAATATTTAGAAATCCTTTTTTAAGTGACTGCTCACTCTGCTGAAGGTTAAGTTAGAAATTATCGCAAACAGAATCCTATGGACATAGTGACCACTGTTCCTCAGGAGAAACAAAGTCTTCTTAAGCCCTTTACACCACAGTCTGTGTTTTGACTTGGGCGGGTGTCCTAGGAACACTGATTCGGTAGGATTAGCACAGCAGTCCAACAGTGAGTGATGTGCTGTGGGAGTTGGGACAGGCTGTCATGCAAGGGCCCATGCCCTGGGAGGATTCTGATGTTACTGGGGATGAAACTGCTGTGCAAGAAAAGTCTAGAGTATCAGAGTCACACTGATGCCGTTGGCTGTACAGTTTGCAAAGAGATGTATAAGCAGGGAAGGGAGGGGAAATATGTAAAGAAAGGCTCACAGGATAGGTAGAAAAGAAAGGTTAAGGGTGGAGGGCTCCAGACAGCAACTGTGTTGTTTGGATTAATAATAACATTTATTGCTAATGATACTTCATAATATTTAATGTTGTACTTTGCAATTAAATGTGAAGGGAAGCAAACCCCTTCACTAATGCAAATGATGATAGTCATGTGCACTGGTAGACACCTGTAGACTCAGCACTTGGAAGATGGAGGTAGTATGTGCTTGCAACTGGAAAAAGAATCCTCAACCATGTTTAACATAGCCTGGGTGTTTTCTGAGGGCTGCACAGCTGCTGGGCGCTTGGCGTCTTGCTTTGCATTTTTGCTGTCTCTCTGCAGCAGCTGTTAAGAGCAGATGCTGATGAACCTAGGACAACATAAAACTAAATAAAAGACAATAATGATAACCTAGTCCCACCTTTCGTGGGCTGAGATCTGTGCAGAGGGCAGGGCAAACACAACCCACTGCAGCCCCACTAATAATGGAAATGTGCCGAGGCTTTAAGTAGCTTGAGTTTAAAACCTTTCTTCTTCGTAGAGTGACGTAAAATGAAAACAGGGGAGATAGGTAATATTTAATTCTAAGCTATCAGAAGAAACCCGCTATCATTACTGTGTACCTTGGCTTGAAGCCTGCCGTGGTAACAGAAGAAAGCAGACTACTTGGCTTTGGAAAAAGAGAAGACTGCCATGTTCAAAACAGGACTCCAGGTTTCCACCATCCGGAGAGTTACTGCAGAACCAAACCTCGGAGACCTGAAAATCATCTCCAGATTCACCTTCAACTTCTGTGACAATTGCCATTTCAGTTTTCAGAACTTAATGATTCTCAGCCTTAACTGAGGACATTTCAGGAAGTTGACCTTAAGTTATTGGTTTAGCCTTAGGCTTGGCAATTGTTTTAAAATTAACATTTTTGGTGAGTCAGTGCTTTTTCCACTAGAGAATTGTACATTAAAAAGGAATTAAACTACTGAAGATTAAAATGGTAGAATATAAACCACTACATCCTGTTAAGTAAAATAAGATCAATTCCAAAAGATAAACATGTTTGATTTTCTTATATATGTAGAACCTAGGGTGAAAAGAGAAAGAACCTGAAGGTGGAGAGAGAAATAGTAGGAAGAAAAAGGGAAAGGGAACAAGAGGAGCAGGATAAAAAAGATTAAGAAAAGAAATAAATATGGTAATAAATTTATTGTATTCAGGCATAGAAACATCTGTATAATTAATGGATGCTAATGGAAAAGTTGTCTAGATTTTACTGTGAACACTGGCACTCTGGGACCTAGCTTTGAATCAATTCTGAGTTATCCACCGGAAGTGTGGGTGTTGGGGTGCTTCCTCACCAACTCCCTGGAGCTGTCAGATAATAGCAGCTTCTAGAAGTTACAGCCCTGACACCTTCAGACTTCCTCAGGCTTGAGAAGAGAGAGTTCTCAGGCAAATAAGGCCAATTGGTGTTAGGCAGGGATATTTGAAAATGATAAAATTCTAATGGTGATGGCTTTATCACCATCAGGACCCATTTCATCGAACTCTTTCTTATTCATTTATATTTTCCTTCAGGCAGTTGTCAGGAACTGGTCTGGAAATCAAGGGAATAAGGAGATACAGTGCAGTTCTTTAGAAAACATCCCAAGATAACAAGATAACATGTCCAAAGAGCATCCTATTGAGGGCATTTTTTTTGGGAAGGTTACTGAGGATGGCCATGGCAGTTGTATCATGCAGTGGCATTTCATTTGTATTCTAATACATAAAGCTTCCCTGAGGATCAGAAAAGTTAAACAGCCACACTGGCCAGCTTCACAGACCAGGAAGCAATGATGCACACCTTTAATCCCAGTAGCCACACTAGCTTGCCATAGAGACCAGGTGGTAGTAGTGCATGCCCTTAATCCTAGAACTAGAGAGGTCTATAAAACTGGAGAGGACAGCTCTCAGACACAGTCTCATTCTGAGATTCCTGGAGGCAGGATCGCCATTTCAGACTGAGGCAGAGGTAAGAGCTGATGGCTGACTGTTTTGCTTTTCAGATCTTCAGGTTGAATCCCAGTTTCTGTCTCTGAATTTTTATTAATTGTGCTTCAGCATCATGCTTTTCTATTTGTTGATTTTAGGCACTAGAAGCATCTTCAGGTCAGCAAATGTTTTCAGTGTTTGTAGAATCAGATATGTGTCAGCCAACAGGTAGGCAGATATATTCTCAGTTGCATAACAGCCTTAAGCCTTTGAAAAGGTGGCCAGTACTATTGCTAAGAGCCAGAACTGGTGTTAGTTACAACCTGGCATTAGCCTACCACAGTTGCTAACTTGCTTTGTGAATTTGAATTTGGGAAAGATAAGTGACTATTCTGCAGGATGATTTTTAAAGATCAGATGAGCTTGTGCAGTGTCTTAACATTGCATCAGGCCGATTAGTCAGATCTGGGTTTGTAGGAGCCCATTTATTAGCTGTTTTCTTGTAAATGTTTGTGGACATGGTTGATTATAAATACTATTATTTTAGTGAAACTGTTTCTCTGGTCCTCAGGCTGCTGCTGAATTCCCTAAGGAGGTAACCTGTCTAGCTCTCTTGCCGTCACATTTGGGACAGAAATGAAGAAGGTGCTATTCTTGATCACGTAGTTAGGTGAGGCAGTTGCTGCCGGAGCTCCTTCCGCTCCTTAAGCCAATAGCCTTTGAGATACCAGCCCACTGGGGTGTGGTCTCTTTTGCTTTGAAAAGCAGTGGTAGCCCTCCTTTCGATCTCTTGCTTCAGACACCCAGTTCCGGTGACTAGACTCCTTTCCTGGTCATGTAGGACAGTGTTCTGTAAGTTTTTTCCCCTCAAATAAATAACCCTTTTATCAATAATAATTCCAAACTGGTGTGGGATTGTTTCGTGCATTAGGCAGTAACCCTCAGGGTCAAATTCCCACATTTAGTCAGCATCAAAAAATCTTTTCATTTAGTTTCTGCTGATGTTCTTTTTGGGAAAATGAAGCCTAATGGGGCCATTAGCATCCCTGTTCTTCGTCTTTTTGTGCATGTGTGTGTGTTCTTTTTAAATTGTTTTTATTGAGCTATACATTTCCCCCACTCCCCTTCCTTTCTCCCCTCTCTCCTTCTACCCCTCTTACCCCCCATGTTCCCAATTTACTCAGGAAATCTTGTTCTTTTCTCCTTCCTAAGTAGATCCATGCATGTCTCTTTTAGGGTCCTCTTTGATGTCTAGGTTCTCTGGGGTTGTAGACTGTAGGTTTGTTATCTTTTTCTTTATGTCTAATATATGTTTATGAGTGAGTTCATACTGTATCTGTTTTTCTGAGTCTGCATTACCTCACTCAGATGTTTTTTTTTCAGTTTTGTCCATCTGCTTGCAAATTTAAAGACGTCATTATTATTATTATTATTATTATTATTATTATTATTAACTACTGAGTAGTATTCTATTGTGTAAGTGTACCATATTTTCCTTATCCATTCTTCAGTTGAGGGACATCTAGATTGTTTTCAGGTTCTGGCTATTATGAATAATATTGCTATGAACATAGTTGAGCAAGTATCCTTCTGATACAATTGAGAATCCTTTGGGTATATACCCAGAAGTGGTATTGCTGTGTCTCAAAGTAGATTAACTCCTAATTTTCTGAGAAACCACCATACTGATTTCCAAAGCTACTGTACAATTTTACAATCTTACCAGGAATGGAGAAGTGTTCCCCTTACTCCACATCCTCTCTATCATAAGCTGTCATCAGTATTTTTCTTAATCATGGTTATTCTGACAGGTATGAGATAATATCTCAGAGTTGTTTTGATTTTCATTTCTCTGATGACTAAGGAAGCTAAACATTTTTTTAAAGTGTCTTTAGGCCATTTGAGATTCATCTGTTGAGAGTTCTCTATTTAGATATGTGCCTCGATTTTTAATTAGATTATTTGGTATTTTGGTGTCCAATTTCTTGAGTTCTTTGTATATTTTGGAGATCAGTCCTCTGTCAGATGAAGATCTTTTCCCATTCTGTAGGCTGCCATTTTGTCTTGTTAATTGTATCCTCTGCCTTACAGAAGATTCTCAGTTTTAGGAGGTCCCATTTACTAATTGTGGCTCTCAGTGTCTGTACTACTGGAAGTTTATTTAGGAAATGGTTTCCTGTACCAGTGTGTTCCAGGGTACTTCCCACTTTTTCTTCTATGAGGTTCAGTGTGACTGGTTTTGTGTTGAGGTCTTTGATTCATTTGGACTTGAGTTTTGTGCATGGTTATAGGTATGAATCTATTTGCATTCTTCTGCATGTCATCATCTGGTTTTTCTCAGAACCATTTGTTGAAGATGCTTTTTTTTTCATTTTATAATTTTGGCTTCCTTGTCAAAAATCAGGTGTCCATAGGTGTGTGGATTAATATCCACATTTTCAACTTGATTCCATTGTTCCTCCTGTCTGTTTTTATGCCAACACCAGGCTGTTTTCAATACTGTAGTTCTGTAGTATAATTTGAAGTCAGGGATGGTGATGCCTCCAGAAGTTTCATTATTGTACAGGATTGTTTTGACTATCCTGGGGTTTTTGTTTTGTTTTGTTTTTCCATTTGAAGTCGAGCATTGTTCTTTCGAGGTCTGTGAAGAATTTTGCTGGATATCCTTCACGTCTGTTGTTATGTCCCCCTTTTCATTTCTGATTTTGTTAATTTGGATATTCTCTCTTTGCCTTTTGGTTAGTTTAGATAAAGGTTTGTCTATTTTGTTGATTTTTCTCAAAGAACCAACTCTTTGTCTTATTGATTCCTTGTATTGTTTTCTTTGTCTCTATTTTGTTCATTTTAGGTCTCAGTTTTATTATTTCCTGTCATGTAGACCGCTGGGGTGAGTTTGCTTGGGTTTGTCCTAGAGCTTTCAGGTGCTCTGCTAATCCACTGGTGTGGAATTTTTCCAACTTCTTTATGTAGGCATTTAGTGTTGTGAACTTTCATCTGACTTCATTGTGTCCCATAGGTTTGGGTATGTTGTATTGTCATTTTCATTGAATTTTAGGAATTCTTTAATTTCTTTCTTTATTTTTCTTTGATCCAGTGGTGGCTTATTTGAGCATTGTTCAGTTTCCATGTGTTTGTGGGCTTTATGCAAATAGTGTTGTTGAATTCTAATTTAAGCCACGATGATCTGATAAGACACCAGGGATTATTGCAATTTTTTTTTAGCTGTTGAAATTTATTTTGTTACTAAGTATGTGTTCGATTTTTTAAGAAGGTTCCATGAGGTGCTGAGAAGGTATGTTCTTTCATGTTTGGGTGAAATGTTCTATGGATATCTGTTATGCCCGTTTGATTCATAACATCTGTTAATTCCTTTATTTCTCTGATAAGTTTCTGTCTGCTGGACATGACCAGTGGTGGGAGTGGGATGTTGAAATCTCCCACTATTAGTGTGTGGGGCTTGATGTATGCATGATTAAGCTTTGTAATGTTTCTTTTATAAGTGAGGGTGTCCTTGTATTTGGGGCATAGACGTTCAGTATTGAGACTTCATCTCTTTTTAAAAATTGTTTTTATTGAGCTACATATTTTTCTCTGTTCCCCTCCTTTCTCCCCCCTCCCATTCTACACTCAACTATGATCACTTCTTGGCCTTTTGACTAAGATCAAATGTTGAGACTTCATCTTGACGGGTGTTTCCTGTGATGAATACAAAATGACCTTCTCCATATCTTTTGACTAATTTTAGTTTGAAGTTTATTTTCTTAGACATTAGGACAGCTATACCACCAGCTTCTTTCTTAGGTCCATTTGATTGGAAATTCCTTTCCCACCCCTTTACTCTGAGGTAATATCTGTCTTTGTAGGTGTGTTTCTTGTATGCAGCAGAAGGATGGATTCTGTTTTCATATCTAATCTGTTAGCCTGTGTCTTTTTATTGGTGAATTGAGTCCATTGATATTAAAAGATATTAATTACCAGTGATTTCTATTTCCTGTTTTATTGTTGTTGTTGTTGTTGTCAGTGGTGGTGGTAGTGGTAATGGTGGTATTGTGTGTGTGCATTTCTCTTCTTTGGGATTTGCTGGTGTGGAATTGTCTATTTTCTGTGTTTTTGTGGGTGAAGCTAACTTTGTTCGGTTATGGTTTTTCTTCTAGTACTTTCTGTAGGGCTGAATTGTAGATAGGTATTGATTTAATCTGATTTTGTCATAGATTATCTTGCTTTCTCTATCTATATTGATTGAAAGCTATAATAGTCTGGGCTGGTATCTGTGGTCTTTTAGTGTCTGCATGATGCCTAACCAGGACCTTCTTGGTTTCATTGTTTTCATTGAGAAAGCAGATGTAATTCTGATAGGTCTCCCTTTATATGTTACTTGGCCTTTTCCCTTTGCAGATCTCAATATTATTTCTTTATTCTGTATGTTTTGTGTTTTTATTATTATGTGGTAAGGGGATTTTTTTTGTCCACTCTATTTGGTGTTCTGTAAACTTGTGTTTTCATAGCATTTCCTTCTTTAGGTTGGAAAAGTTTTCTTCTATGATTTTGTTGACTATATTTTTTCTGCTTTTGTGTTGGACTTCTCTTTCTCAATTCCCATTATTCTCAGGTTCAGATTTTTCATGGTGCCCCAGATTTCCTGGTATTTTGTGTTAATGATTTGTTGGATTTGACATTTTCTTTGACCAATTTTGACTATTTCCTCTATCGCATCTTCAACACCTGAGGTTTTCTCTTCCATCTCTTGTATTTTGTTGTTTATGCTTGCTTCTGTAGTTTCTGATTGATTACCCAAATTTCCCATTTTCATATTTCCCTCAGTTTGTATTTTTTTTTATTGCCTCTATTTCCCTTTTCAAGTCTTGAATCACTTCTTTCTCCTGTTTGGTTGATTTTTTTGGGTTTTCTTTAAGGAATTTGCTGATTTCTTCCAATTTTTTCTTTTTCTTTTTCTCCACTTCTTTAAGTGATTTTTTCATTTCCTCTTTAAGAATCTCAATTATCTTGATAAAGTTATTTTTAAGATCATTTTCTTCTGCTTCATTTGCATTAGGATGCTCGGTCTCACTGTTATAGAACCACTAGTTTCTGGTGCTGTGTTGCTCTTTATGTTGTTGAGTGTATTCTTACTCTGTTGTCTACCCATCTTTCCCTCCAACTGGAACAGGTGGGGCCTGTGTTTCAGGGGTGTCTTTGGTTTCTGTGGCTCCCTTGAATGTTCCTTCAGGTTCAAGCAGGGCAGAGCCTTCTGTAATTGTTCATCCACGTGTCTATGGGTCCCTGGTTTAGATGGTTGCCCCTCCTGCTGCAGGGTGGCTATTGCTCTGATCTCCACTCCTCTAATTGCAGTTGGGATTGAGGCTAAGGCTCTAGTGGTGAGGTAACCTTGAAGGCCACTGCTGTTGTCACAGCCTGCTGAACTTCTAAGGTGTCCTCTCCTGGCAGCCTGGTGGCCCACCCACTGCACACTCCCTGTTCCTGTCTTTATGACAATGGTTCAGCATGAACAAAAGTGTTTCTGTCTGTCATGTAAACCTTTTAAACATGTGCTCCATGACTCTGAGCAAAACAGGTTTAGGAATGTAACCTCCATCTTTACCCTTTGAACTATGGTTTTAAATTGAGTAGACTCAGTGATTGATTACTAACCTTCATTGTTACCTTGACTGGGTCTTAGAATTCCCCAGAAGCACATCTGTGGGCATGTCTGTGAGGGCATTTCTAACTGAGAAGGGAAGAAGCACCAGAATGGTAGACTTGATATCCAGTCTGAATAAAAGGGTAAAAAGGAGTTCAGGACTACATGATATGACACTGTCACAAAAGGGGAGGCTAGAGAGATGGCTCAGTGGCTAAGGGTATTTTTTGTTTCTAGAGAGGACCCAAGTTCTATTCCGAATTATGGATGATTTGGACAGATAAAATTCATCCACAACTCAGCTTCAGGGAATTATATGCCTTCTTCTGGCTTCTGCTGGCATCTCTACTCATGTGCACATGCACACACACACACACACACGCACACACAATTAGAAAAATTACAAGTTGAAGTCCTTTGTCAAATGCCTAATATAGCAAGTAACTGATGGAGATTTTCATTTTTGTGGAATTTATTTTTAAAGTCTTACTCTTCCAAGAGCTCTAATACCTTTTGATCATAAGCAGACATCACTGCAATGTCACCTCCCTCCTCCAGTGTCATGAGAAGAAAGCATTAAGTAAGCACTTAACAGATGTTTTTCAGGTGTGGAGTGCTTGAGCATGTAGAGTTGAACTGTGACATGAGGTGAGATTTACTCATAATTCATATTTGTTTAAAGCTGGTCAAGGCAGTTGTTTTAGGTATTTGTGAGTATTTACAGTAAGACCAGAGTGACTGCCAACAGATAAAATGGTGTTTCTCTTGTCCCGAGGCTACCAATGCCACTTCCAATGCTTGCCTGACTTTCCTTAAACCCTGAAAAGTCTGTATAGTAATAAATAAATAAATAAATAGTCTAAATGAATTTCCTCTTGCGTTTTTCAAGGGAGCTCTTACCTAGGTTTGTCATGCATTGTATTGCTGAGAAACCTGCCATCTCTATCTGCCTCCGAGGGCAGATTCTTTTTGTCCAATTGTCCAATGCAGAGGCTGAGAATACAAATCGAAGCTTGAGGACTCCTGAATAGTTCCTTTAGACTGCCTGTCTGTTTTTTGAGACAGTAACACAGCAAGTTGCAGATGTACTGCAGAGTTCCTTTGCAATGTCATCTCCATGGTGACCTGCCAAAGCTATTTATATGTGAATGAGTCCATAATTCAGTATCAACTATTGCTTTATTTTAGTTTGAGAGAGATGATGATGTCCTTGCAAAATACCAATGTGAGCAATTTCATCTGAAGGTTTTGATTTCATTTAAGTGAATACCCATTGTTGACAAGGTACATTCATAGCTCACATTGGCAAAATCAACAACACAAAACACAAGGAAATGATCACGAAGGAGCCTGTAGGTTCAGGAATAGCCAAACTCATCAGGGAAATGTTCTTTCTTTTTCTGTCATTAGGGACCCTCTACAGTTGGGTGACAAGTGCTCCAAACTTAGACAAGAAAGGCTGATTGAGAGACTTGCATGACAAAGGCAGCTTCACACACAAAGAGAAATTTTTTGAAAGGTGAAGCATGTATTCAGTACCCAGGAAAACCACACTTTTGTAAAAATAAAAATTGTGGGCTGTAAAATTTACTGATTGCACTAACGGAAGTGTTCTTGGGTTCAAAATCACTGAATCTTGCAAAAACAGAAACCAAATATGCTACTTTGGATTTGTTAGTAGAGACAATGACTTGGGCTGCCAAGCTATTTAGCTGACTCTTCATTTTCCCCCTTTCTCCTTCCCTGTTCCTTCCTTTTTTCTATTCATGCATCCATCTATCATCTATCTTTCTTATGAATCTGTGTCATCCAGTAATCCATAACTCTCATGCAAGGTCCGAGTGAGGATGACGATACACCATCCAGAATTCTGAAGGAGGGGTTTGAAATACATCATCAAGAGCAACTACCTCGCAATAGGGCTGCATACGTCTTCTCCAGAGTGAGACCAACGGCATGCCCAAGGAAGCCCAAGGTTTTAGAAAGAGCGACTACATTTAAGCATGTGGTGCATGGCTATGCCTCTAGACAGGAAGGGGAACTGATGCCATGCATGATTCTGAACACTCCCCTCAGAATCACGCTCTTGGAAATCATTTCTTCAAGTGTTGGTTTTCTGTCCACTTGATGGCACTGTCGCACTATGCAATATTGTGTTGTTGCCTGGCTATGAGGGTGACTCTTCCTAAGAACCAAGGGCCACCTTTTCTTGCTGTGTTAAGCAGCCACGTGCTGTAGCTATAAATCTCCACCCTAAGCCTAGAAGAAGGTTGCAGTGTCTGAAGGGGTCAGCAGTAGGCTGTGGTGTCCCAGGAATTCCTAGATGTCTGTCTCAATGATGCTAAGGCAGGGAGGGGCTGGAAAGTTCTCCACCACACACTGGGAAAATGGGCCTAAGTAGTGAGATGTCCCTGTGGATGGGCAGGGAGAATCATCAAGTCTTCTTCATGTTCTGTTCAGCGTCATTCCATTGTTTCCATGGAAGGAACTGATGACTGGAGGTGGGGACATGTGTGACACCTAATGCAAATGTATATGGCCAGGCAAGTCTCATTTCAAATGGGACTCTTTCCTGCTGCTTCCTAGGATCCAGACTGAGCCCCACCCCACACCCAGGAGCACCATGTCAGCATTGCCTTCAGTTTGGGCATAATTTGGGCTTTGACAACTCTCAAACAATCTATTGGCATACACAATTTGTTGTGTTTTGAGAAGCAGTGAACTCAACTCTGCTATATCAAAGTAATTCTTTTAAGAGTAGAAGAGAGTGTCCTACTATTGTTCACAGTGGTGGGTGCAGTTTGAGTTGTACTACCTTTAGATCTGAATGGGGTCCCCAGTGAGCCTTTTTTCTCAGCTGTGTGAACCTGGGCCAGTTGAATCCCATCTCTGAGCTTTTGTTCCTCACTAAGGGATGTTATACCTTTTGCACTGGAAGAAGCTACTTAGTGAAAGCAGAACAGCCCAATACAGAATTGTCAAATGCAGACTGTCTTTTTCCAGATAGCTGTCGTATTTCCTTCTTTTTGCTTCTTTTGTTTTGGCTTTGGGGTTAGCATCCTCTCTTTTTTATTGTCCCAAAGTGGGGAAAAAAAACCCAGAAAGGAAAACCAAAAAGGAAGCATGCTAAGAATCTACAGCAAATGTCTATATGCCAGGGTGAGGGCTGGGAGAGGAGGGCACAACTCCTCTGCAATTCACCTGAGTCTCTGCCAGTGTTAAGAGGCTGAATTATTGGTTCCTTTTAAGCATTTATTGACTTTTATTGAGATGCAATCCACATGCCACAAAAAGATGTTTTGTGTCGTGTCTCCCCCTCCCCCTGCCTCCTGTCTGGTATTGGTTGGTTGGTTGCTTTTTTTTTTCATTATGAGACTCATGCTGACCTAACTCATGCTTTTCCTGCTTCAGTCTTCAAACACTATCACACAAGGGAAATTCCTATTTTCAACTGTGCAGACACTGAGGGGCTATTCGTCCATCCCGAGTCACACGGTTGGCACCACGGACTCATACCATGATATCTGTGTGTTCCTCAAGGTGCGTCCCTGGTGGGGTCAGTAGGTCTCAGATTCTACTCATGCTTCTTCACTCTCTTCCTCATTTCTCAGAGGAGATAACCCCAACTACTCTGCCTTCAGATCTTCTCAAACGAGATAACCCCAGCTACTCTGTCTTTAGATCTTCCCAAATGAGATAACCCCAGCTACTCAGCCTTCAGACTTCCCCATCTTCATCCCACCTGCTCAGATCTGATGTTCAGCTGCCTTGCTGCCTTCCCTTTTAATTAGTATACTTTTCAAATCTGGAATTTCTTTTGGTTCATTTTTTTAAAAGAACAAAATCTATGCCATTTTATTTTTCTTACCTCAAATGAAGCACGACTGAGCCCCTAGCACAATAGGTTGTTCTGTCAAAAGAATTTAGGCTCAGTCAATCATCTCCTTCTTTTCTTATTCTGCAGTTCTGGAGGTTCAACCCAGGGCCTCAAGAAAGCTGGGTAGGCACTCTATCACTGAGCCACATCTCCAACATTCTCCTTTTTGTAATTAAGAAATTACACTTATTTATTTATTTATTTATTTATTTATTTATTTATTTATTTGTGTGTGGGTGTGTGTGTCCATATTTGCTATGGAGGAAGCATGACATCCATGGAAGCAGTGCTCTGTTTTTTTCTTGTGAGTCCTGGGGTTTGAACTCAGGTCTTCAGGCTTGGCAGCAAACAATTTCCCTACTAAGACATCTCACTGTTTTCTTTTCAAAATCCTTGCTTCATTTACACACATCTTGATTCTTTCCTGAGGTGTAGTCAAGAACCCAGCTTTATGTGAGTACAGTTTCCTAAGGAAGAGTTCCCCTGGCTGTTGGTAGCAGCCTCACCTCACATGGCCAGGGAAGTCAGCCTTCAGTTTATCTTATTATCCAGAGAATGGTTAGAGTTTCCCAGATAGCCTGGAAGCTTGAAGAGGAGGCATCCGTGATGGGTTCTCTGTGTGTTCAGATGTGTACTGACAAGTCCCAAGGAGGTAGCTGACAATTTGGCCTTAACTTTTTTTTTTTTTCAAACCTGCAGTCTCTAGGGCCTTCTTAGATTTAATTACCTGCTTAGAATTTGTGGTTATCTGAAAATGTTTTGTCTATTTGCTTGTAAAGTAAACTTAAAATTTTAAGGTGCTTTTTAAATTGACATTTAGTAAGTTTATGTGCTTGTGGAATATTTTGACATGTTTACATTATAGGATGATAATTAATGAATACGTCCTTCACTACAAAGGCTGCTTGTATGTGTATTTGTTGAAAAATTACTCTTAGTAATTATGGAATTATTAATTGTGGTCATCATTCTTGTGCTAGATTACTAAGCTTATTTCTGAAGATCAACTGAAACTTTGCATCCTTTGGTAGACATCACCCCTTTTCTTACCCTTACCCTTCGCTACTCTCCTTAAAGGATTTCTGCCATTTGTGACAATACTGGGAACTGCAGAGGACTTTATGCTATTTTGAAGAGGTGGATGTGGGGTGACAAATACTTGTGATCCCAGTCGTTGTAAGCCACCTTTTTGGGGTGACTTTTGCCGTGGTCTAGTTACAGCGGGTTTGGATGTTTCAGGGTAGGGGCATAAAAATTAGAGACATTAGGTAAGAGGAACAGAAATAAGAAAGAAACACAGAGACATAGGATAGTACCAGGAGGGCAACTCAGCAAATACTGAATGTTGAATTTTGAAATTTGAGCTCTGAGTTTGGTGTTTATTTTCCATGCACTTTTATACCTTAATACAAAAGTGTGTGCATGTGTGTATGTGGTGGGGGGGGCGGGGTGGAGACTGCTTTAACATGACGCAAAGGACAACCGAAACAGTTACCTGTTAATAGTTGAGATATCAAGCCATTAATTCCTGAGTAAAGCATTTGATGTTTGGAGCAGTGAACTCACCCTATATCAGGTATCCTGTAGGCACTCCTTACGTCAAACCTTCTATTTTAAATAAAGGAGCACAGGAGTATGTTTAAATTCTCTGACTTTTGGTCAGGGTGGAATGGGTCCACCTCTTTGGGCTATCTCAATGTCCCAAACACCAAGTACCCACACCCTAGGTCAGGATATCTGGTTTCGTAGCCACACCTGTTGTCAACAACTTTAAAGAGTGAAAACAAGCTCAGACTCTCTGACCTACAGACAAGAGAGAACAGGCGCGCGTCTGTGTCTGCCCCAACACACATTTTTGTTTGTCTCGTGTTTGTCCTTGTGGTAGCTGCTCAGGGCCATCTTCACGTACTGCACACAAGCACAATTTATGTGGTTATTCTCGGGTCTTCTAGATTCCCCAAGAGCTATCAGAACTTTGCACTGCCCTAGTCGACAGCTCAATCCTCTGTTTTTCTCTGTGTGCTTTGGATTAGTTTGTCATTAGACATATCTGGTCACCCACTGCCTCAGGCAGCTGTATTGTTCTGACAGTTTCTAGCAAAAGTTTCAGACAAATATCTTGAATCTCCTAAGCTCTTAACACTGAGCCACTAATGTAGACAGATCTTTCTAGGTAGATCTTCCAGTAAACTACCAGACAGAGCCATTTAATGGAGTTCTTTGTGAAAAAGAAATCTGTTTCTCAGATTGCTGAGCTAGGGCAGAAGATAGGGGTGGGCCTAAGCTTTGTTAAAAGCTTCCTGTTTTTTTTTCTCCCTAAGACTTAGCTACTTTTCTTGCATAAATACTCCCTCAGGCACTTCACCCTTTGGTTAATTTCCAGAACTCTAAAAAATCTTTTTCTGACTATATTATGTTTTCCAGTTCTTTTATGGAAGAGTGAGAGAACTTTCACTACCATTCTTCATAGAATTTACCAGCTAGTCTCCTTTTGAACTTGCTCTGAACTGGTCAAGCTACACAGTGATTGAGAACCTGTCAGTTTAGGCCAGTGAGACCAGTTGAACACTGACTGGCCTTGGCCACAAAAACACAGCGCATTGTTGCAGAGAAATCTCAAGGACAAAAGCACTTTTAATTTTACCACTAGTTAGTAAAAAAGAAATGTGGACTTCAGCTCTAGGTGGGAGGGTGCTGTATGAGACAGGAGTTTGGTAGGTGCTGCATTTGCTAAAATGCAGACTCCTCATTTAGGCCCACAAAGAAACTAAAAATAGGTTTGTCAAGCCTAGCATGCTGGGGTTGCTGGAGGCCAGATTGTTGCCTTAAAAACCTCTGGCTTCATCCACAGTTAAAATGACCACATTTGCCAGTTAGGGATGGCAGGTTTTACTAATCTCTGTTGAGCAGGTGGTACCCATTAAATTGGTTGTTTGGTAGAAATGGAGTTAAGAAAGATGCAGTTACTGTCTTTAGTAGCCAGAGAGAGATGAGCAGGATTGGGTGCCAAGGCACTGTCTATGTCTTCATAGTCTGTTTCCCCCTCTCATACCTTTGAAGTTAATCTTGGCTGACAAAGGAATTCAACAATCAGTTGATCTGCAGAATGGGGTGGTACTTGCAGGAAAGCTGAGCAGAGGTAAGTCCTATTGTCCTCCCTGGCTGGAGGAAGCTCTCAGAGGCACTTTCAGAGGTGAGATGCAAGGGTGCAACGGAGGACCAGGAGCGGAATGTTCTCAGTTTCCTTCCTTTGACATTCAGTGACACGGCCACTTAAGAAAGGGGTGGGGACAGAAAACATGTTTTTCTGTTTTTTACTCACTCTTCCTTTCAAAAATTCAATTATGTTTGCCCACAGCTAAAACAAACTATGTTAAACGTTTGTTCAAATTTCCAATTTACTTTTCTACATAAGAAGTTGGTATTTTCACAATTCAAGGAATTGGGGTGTGGGGATCTGAGCATGGCAATGTTTGATTAATTTTCTTGATTCTAGGCTCTCCTGAAATGACTTCCCTAGTGATGGTGATGGATTTGTTCCTCTAGAAAGTTCTTTGTATCTCGTTCAAATTAATAGCTGCATCTAAAAACTAGGTCAGATTCAGCTTCTTTTTCTAGGGTGTGTACATGTTCATGACTTCACTAATGTTTCATTTTCTTTCATGGGGAGTATATAATCTCATAGGTCATTTTTAAAAATTAGTACATTTTCATTGTACAAAATAGTGAGCTTTATTATGACATTCTCGTGAATATATATCATGCATTGATTCGATTTTTCCCAAGTTCCTCCTTTCCTCTTTTCAAATAGTGCCC
Source organism: Neodon shergylaensis (assembly GCA_025134845.1). NCBI lineage: Eukaryota > Metazoa > Chordata > Mammalia > Rodentia > Cricetidae > Neodon > Neodon shergylaensis. The sequence continues at coordinate 1,090,711 of JABTXL010006140.1, read as the reverse complement.
CTTCTACTTTCATGTCTCTTTTAAAAAGTAGAGGTCCCATATGCTAATCTTTCAAAGTCTGGCATATTTCACATGATTTGATGATGACACAGTTTTAGTCATTTCTCTGAAACCGGCATAATTTCATATTCTTTAGTGATTGAATTAAGATTGCATTGTGTATAAATGCCACATTTTCTTTACCGATTTATCTCCTGATGGACACCTAAGCTGAATCAATATCTTGGCTATTGTGAAAAAAAAATATGGATGACTTTGTAAAATGAGTGTGTTACCTTCTGTAAGAGCATGCTAATTTTCCGAGTATTGGTCTGTTTTTAGTACCCATGTTGCTATGGTGAGCAGTCTTCCATTTAAAAAAATAATAATGAAAGAACTGACAAATTGTGAATGACTGATGGAAGAAAAAAGTGACTTAGAAGGCCTAACAGTAAAACCATTTAAATATGCATGGGGTGGGGGACGGGGTATCATGCTCCTGTTTCTGCCTGGCAATCTACATCCTGCTGCACAAGCCAGACAACAACCCCAGCACGGAGGGGAAGGTGGGTACGTAGTCCCACCCCTAGCTAAGGAGCTTGTGGCCATTGACTGCTAGTAGGAGAGGGAGAGCCTCTTTTCTTTAAGGGTGAGCTTCTGGTAGGTCAATCATGCTCCAGTAGAAAGCCATCCAAGAGTATAAGGACAGGACAAACTCTACTTGATGGGTTTGAAAAACAAAGAAAAAAAGGACACAAAGTCAAGTGGGTGAGGAGATGGTGGGAAGATGGAAGAATATGATCAAAATACATTGTACAAAATTCTCAGGGAACTACTAAAAATGAGGGAAACTCATATTTTTTTAATTCAAAAATGGATTGTGTGTGTGAGTCTTGGTATGGGGTGTATACTGGGGTGCGGTTGGTTGTATCATTGCCTATAGTACTATCACTAAGTTTTGGTCTAAAAGCTTCTCTCTTGTGTTTTCTCAGTGGCAGATTGTTGTTGCTACTTCCTTGAAGGAGCCCTCCACAGGTGTGACTGGCTCCTAACTTATACCGTAGAGAAGAATTTCAGGCCATGTTAGCATGAGAGAGAATTGCTTTTATTAAATAAAGGCAAGAGAAAGAGACAGTACATGTTTTACATATATTTTTATCATAATTCTTTATTGATTTTTTTGGGAATTTCATATCATGCACCCCAACCTCACTCACCTCCCTGTTGCTCCATATTTGCTCCTCAGCACAGCATCATGGCCCAATTAATTAATTAAAAACAAAACAAGCAAATAAAACACCTCATTCTTCTGTCTTCCCAATACCTCTTCATTCACCTTAGCGATGTGTCATGCTGTATACCCTTTTCTCCAATCAGCCCCACCTGCAAAATATTCATTGAAGTGAGTTATTGGTCTAGTTCAAGGCCTTTAGCACACCATCATCACAGGACCCTGTAATGGTCCTCAGACTTGGTCCACGGTAGCAGTCCATGGCCTGACAACATCATGGTCCCCTGTGACAGCACAGGCCACCCAGATTGGCATGGTTCCAGTGGCATCTCAATCCTCAGTCACCAACATGACCACAGGTTGCAGCCCAGATTCGGGGCATTTGTGTGGCCTTTGGTGGTACCATGGACCATGAACATCAATATAGACCCTGGATATGGTAGAGCCACATACCCAGAGTTGGCCCTTAGCAGTAGTCCTGGTCTGGATGATACCACTGCCCCAGGTGACAGCCCAGACCCCTGGCATCGGCATTGCCTTTGATGGCATCAGAAACCACAGACATCAATACATGTTCTGGCTGTGGTAGGGCCACAGACTCAGACATGGCCCTCGGCAGCAGCCCTGGCCTGGATACACCATAGACTCAGGTGACAGTGTAGGCCATTCACATAGGTGTGGCCCTGGTAGCAGCATGGATCTTGGGCACCAATGTTGCCATATATTTCAGCCTAGACCCAGGCATCCATGTGGCCTTTGGTAGTACCATGGGCCACAGACATCAGTACAGACCCTGGATGTGGTAGGACCAAGGACCCAGTCATGGTTTTCATCAGCAGCCTAGGATATCAGTGGATATCAGCTTGATCCCAGGTGACAACGCAGGTCATTTGGATCAGCATGGCTAAGGTGGCAGTGTGGCCTTTGTATACCAACATAGCCCCATGTGGCAACCTAGATCCCTGCTATTGGCATAGCCTTTGATGGTATCAGGAGCTGCAGACATCAACACAGACCCTGGCTGCAGCAGGACAATGGACCCAGATGTGGCCCTCAGCTGCAGCCTGGACAGACATCACCATCATACCTTGTGGCAGTGTAGGCCACTCAGACCTTTATGGTCCCAGCTGCAGCATGGTCCTCAGATCCTCACCTGGCCTTAGGTGATGGCTCAGACACAGGGTATTTGCATGGCCTTCGATGGTACCAGGAGCCACAGATAGCATCCCAGACCCTGACTGTGGTAGGGCCATGAACCCAGACATGGTCCTAAGCTACAGCCCAAGCTCAGATGGCACTATAGCCCAAGTGGCAGCATAGACCATTCAGACAGCATGGCTCCAGCAGCAGCATGGCCCTCAGAGGCCAGCATGGACTCAGACTAGACCCCGGTCATCCACACAGCCTTCAGTGATTACTGAAGCCATGGATGTCAACACAGATCATGACTGCTGCAGGGCCGTGAACCCAGACATGGCCCCTGGTAGGAACCCAAATCCAGATGTCATCAAGCCCCCAGTGGCATCACAGGCCACTCAGAGCCACATGGTCACAGTGGTGGCACAGCCCTTGGACACCAAAATGGCCACAGGTGGTGGCCCAAACCCCTGAGCATCACCACGGCCTTGGTGGTGAGATGGGTCATGGGTGTCAACACAGACCCTGGCTGCAGTAGAATCATGGACCCAGATATGGCCCTAAGCAGCAGTCCAGGTCCAGACGTCACTTCGGCCGCAGGTGGCAAACAGGCTGCCAACATCAGCGCATTGCTCACCACCCTTGCCTCTTCAGACTCTCACCACAGCAGATAAACCATTCTGCCTCTTTCTCTCCCATTTCTCCACTGTATGCTTGCTCATCATAATGGCGCCCACTTGAGCCAAATAGCATCAGGCAGGCCTGTGGATGCTTCAGGCATGCTGGAGCATGAGAACCCAGCCACATTTTATATTTAATTTATATTCAATATGTATTATATATAATTATATCTAGTGGGAAAGGCACACCCATGTATCTCAGTCATAGCTATCTATGATATTGCTGGTTTTGAATTTATATTGCTTAAAGGATGCACTTTGCAATAAGCCTTAAAGATAAAGTGAATTTAAAAAACGGAGTGGTTTAAAAATTAGGTAAAGAATATGAACTGATGTATCCATCCCTTATCTTGTTTCTGTGACATAATGCCTGGCAAGAACAACTTAAGGAAGGAGGGCTTTATTTTAACATTTGAGGGTACAGCACAGTCCACCATTGCAATGGCAGGGATGTGAGGCAGCTGGTGACATTGCATCCGCAACCAGGAAACAGAGACTGTTGAATGCAGGTACTCAGCTGTCTTCCTCTGGGGGCTCCAGCCAATAGGATGGCACATCCTGCATCCTAGAGAGGTCTATTCAAAGTGATTATATATATATTGCCATTCACAGATGTCTTGTCTTACCTAGAAGAGTCCTCTTTTCTGATTGAGATTGTGAGGTAGACATAGGATAGATTGTTCCAGGGCTTGAGGGGATTGTGGTAAAGGGAAATCCAAGCTGGTACACATACTAAGCCAGCATTGATTAGGTTAACACTCTCATTCATGGTATTTGTGGTGACTCTTTTAAAAAGGAGGCATTCTTCTCTGGCTTTGGCTGCTCTGCTGATTTTTTTGATTTATATCCGTGAGAAATTTGAAGCAGTATGCTGTTTAGTTTAGTTTTGTTTTGTTTTTCCACATCGACACAAGCTAGTGTTATCTGGGAAAAAGAAAAAATAATATGCTTCCCCCAGATTGTTTTTTAGGCAAGTCTGTGGAGGGCATTTTCTTGATTAATGATTGATATGAGAAGGCCCAGCCCATTGTGGCCAGTGTAACTTGGGGCAGGAGGTCCTGGGATGTATAAGAATACAAATTTAGCAAGCCAGTAATCAGTGTCTTTGCTATGGTTCCTACCTCCAGGCTCCTGCCTTGAGTTCCTCCCCGGTTTCCCTTTGTTATGAGTTATAGGCTGTAAGATGAAATGAAATAAGCCCTTTCCTCCCCAGGTTGCTTTTGGTCAATGTTTTATCACAGTGATAGAAAACTCTAGAACAACCATATTCTGGCTGAGTGCCTTCATTTTAGTCCCAACTCCCCCTAATTTCCCTTTTGTATTCTGCCCGAGGCACACATCTCCATTCTCATTACTTGCTATTTGTCATAGTGGTCCAAAATACAGACCAACGCCTCAGAGGTAACCAAGACATCAAGGGAATCCTTAGAAGACACCTGAATGGATAATGTGGTTTGAAATGAGACCAGAGGAGAGCAATTTACTCCAGTCTGAGGGAGGGAGCTTGCTTCTGGGGAGTGCAAGAATGGCAAAGCCAGTGGGAAGGGGTTTTGGGGAAGCTTGCCCTCAGGAGGATGCCAAGATGCTGTGAGGCATGGAAACGTGCCTGCAAACTAAGACCTGGGTTGTGCTGTGAACAGTGTGAGCATCGCACGACTATGCTTGGTGTTTGTGGTTCAGCAGGGCTGGTGCAGTTGAGCACAGGCCAGGCACTACTGAATGTGTAAGTGAAGGTAAAGCGATACACAAAAATCTACCTTGACCTCAGAAAGGCCATTTCTGCTGTCCCTACAGAACTCGGAGTTCTAAGAAATCAGCAGGTCCTGGGAAATACAAGTTACTGAAATGAATTCAAATGATCTCATGGAGCCAATGTGAAGAAAGAATTGGCTTCAGGATAGATCTTGGCACAAGAAGAAAATGCAATCCTTCTGGGTGAGGAGAGCTATGCAGGGTCCTCTTGTGAAAGGGTGTTTCCGAGGCAGAAGGAACGCTTGTGCTGTGGGTACTATGGAAAGCAGAGCTGAGGACCACAGGGATGTGAGTGGGAGGCCTGAGAGCCGGGTGGGTGCCCTGCTGTCACTGCCAGGTGACCTTGAAATCAGCATCTGTGAAACTACATGAAAATGGCCACTCACCTTCGGAGGTGATGAAGTTACTTTGGCGAGAGGGAGTAACTGGCCTAAGCACTGAGGCTCACCGGCATTCTGCACTGCCCTCAGAGTTGTGAGCTATAACCCACTTAGGTCTGCCCCTCTGAAACATGTCAGCCCTAAATGGGATGCTTTTTATCAAGGCTCTCCCTGTAAGGCTCAGGGGTCTGTGTGGAAGAAGAGGTGTGGCAATTGTAAGAGCCAGACACAATAGGGCTGTTGCACACAAGAGCACACAGAGACGGTGATAGTGGGTATGGGACTTATACGAGCTCAAGCCAGATGAACATCCAACGCTGGGAAGGGGAAGTGGACACAAAGGCTCACCCCTAACTTAGAAGCTCTTTGCAATGGATGCTTTCTGTGAAAGGGAAAATAAGCTTTCTCCAGTGGTGTGCCACTGGGCTGTCAACCGTAATCCAGGGTAAGCCAGGAGGAGTGGTCTTATAGAAAACAGATTCCTTGCTTTTTCAGTGAACTGTTTGGTTTCCTTTGGTATTTTTTAAAACATATTTCTTTTTGTTTGATTGTTTTTACCTTTATTTTATTTTTTTGTGGTGGGGGTGGAGAAGAAAGCATGAAATTAGGTGGGTAGGGAGATAGGAAGACCTGGGGGAAGTTGAACAATGGAAAGAATACAACAAAAATAAATTATATGTAAAGAATAATAAAAATAAATAAATAAAACTAAAAAAAAGTCTCTAGTGGTAAATCTCGTTGCCCTGGCTTGCTGTAGCTCTGGTAGCAGAATGAGGATGAAACGATTCTAAAAGATGTCACTTGAGAGTGTGCAGTGGGGCGTATGACCCTCAACTGCAGTCTCTGCTGTGATCTCTATGGGAAGAACAAAAGTGTTGGCGCAGTTTTGATTTCTGTTTCTGTAATAAAGCCCTCTGAGCACAAGCAACTCGGGGGAAGAAAGGATTTATTTGTCTTACACTTCCAGGTCACAATTTGTCATTGAGGGAAGTCAGGGCTGCCACTTGAAGCAGAAACCAGGGAGGAACGCTGCTTGCTGCATCTCTTGCTGACTATTCTTAGACTATTCTCAGCTGGTATTCTTAGACAGTCCAGGAAGACCTGCCTCGGGAAGGTGCTACTTATAGTGAGCTGGGCCCTACCTCAGTGATCAAAACAGTCTCCCCTAGATGTGCTCACCAGCTAATCTGATGTAGGCAGTTCCACAGCTGAGGCTTTCCTCTGAGATAACTCTAGGCTGGGTAAAGCTGACAGTAAAAGAGAACCAGGGCACAGGTCAAGATGACGGTGGTTCCCTGGCTTCGAGAAATAGCAACCACTGGAACAGAATGCCAGGATATTGGTGAACGAGAGGCTTTGGGAAGCCATGTGTATTCTGATTTGGGAGAGCATCAGATAGGAGGCCTTAGGTGAAGAGTCCAGACATCTCAAGCAATTTCATGCTGACTGCACGATTTCTGATTACAGAAGATGCAGACAGATAACTTCAATCTGCCTGGGAAGTCAGACACCAAAGCAAAGGTTCCAAGCAGGCTTGGCCTTTCCCTGTGGGTAGAGATCCTTACTTCCATGGTCACCCTGCTTGCTTTTTCCGTTAATACATTCGATGAATGATGCTTTAATGGATACTAAGACACAGCTGGATATGTTACTAGGTACTAAGACAGGGTTGCTATTCTGCTATGGAGAGGATGATGTAACACTGTTGTATCGTATATTCCAATGCAGCAAGTAGAGAGGACTTTTGAACGTTATCACCACAAAGACCATAAACGATCGAGGTGATAGCAACTTAAGTAATCTGTGTTGCTCAAAGCATGGTGAGTGCTAATAACATTTAAAAAGGGAACACTGGGGCATCGTCTCTTAGCGGGGTGGTAAGAGTGTGGTCTGATTAATCTTGAGACCTGCAGAACTCTGGGCAATCCTCTCCACAAAACCAATCGTGCCAGGAGGCTGCTGAGTCCGCTATCCTGAGAAAACTCAACTTTGGTCCCCAAGTTTCCCCAAGAGCACAGGGATGGTTACTACTGGAACCCAGAGATGGTGCTGTGTCAGGGTCAGGTCTTACTGAAAATTAGATTCGCTTATGCCTCATGGAGAAATATATAACAATGGCCCGCTGTTAATCAGAACTCAGCATAATGGCATGGGAGCGCCTGACAGCATCTGTATAGCCTCAGATGCAGAACTGACGAGGGAGATGGCTTCTGGCACCAGGAAAGCTAATTGAGCCGAGAAAGGGTCACACAGATCTGTAGAAACAGAAATGGATATGTATTATCTCCATTTAGACACGCAGTGTGTTTACACAGATGTAGGTACTTGTTCATGAATAGATACGCTGGACAGCTACCTTTTTTTTCACTCTCTGAGTAGTCAATTTCTGATTCTATGTATCAGGGGTAGGGGCATTCTATTTCTCTCTTTTTTTAAAAAAAAGATATTTATTTTCATTTTATGTATATGAGTATTTTGGCAGTATTTATGTCTACGCACTGTGGATGTGCTTTGTGTCAGTAGAGGCTGGAAGAGGGTGATGTATCCTCTGGAAGTATAGTTACAGGCCATCAGTAGCCTGTAGGCTGCATACTGAACCTGAGACTTCAGCAGCAGGTACTATTAACCACTGAGACATCCAGTCTCCTTTTCAAAAATTCTTCATTTTTAATTTTGGAAAGGGTTGCAGTATATAGCCCGGGATTGTCTTGAAGCTGCCATTTTAAGTGCTGGGATTACATATGAATACCAAAGCACCTGATTTTCACTTTCTTGTCCATCTGCCTTCACCCCTTAACACTGTGACAATTTGGGAAGTTTAAGACCTTGTTGGTCACACTGTGTGTGTCCTTGACCCATTTATGTTGCTGTGGTAAAATACTCTGGCAAAAAGCAACTCAGGCAAGAAAAGATTTATTTTAGCCCACAATTCCGGGTGGTGGTCATTTACTGTGGGAAAGTCAAGGCAGGAACTTTACGCAGCTAGCTAGGTTCAGACAAGAGCGGAGAGAGAATGGATGCATGCATGCTGTGTGCACTCACAATGGGCGAGTTTTCCACTTCAATTAACACAGTCAAGAGACTTTTCCACAGAAATGCTTACAGGTCTCCCTGACCTATAGACAATCTCTCACCAAGGCTTTCTCCTCAGGTGATTCTAAATTATGCCAGGTTGACAATTAAGACTTACAGTTACACACTGGAAATGAATTGATCCTGCCCTAGCCTTGGATGTGGCTGAATGAAATTTCTGTGCCCTTCTCAAACCTGTGGCCTTCCATTTGCATGAATTTCTTCATACGTGCTGTGTCCTGAGGCTTTTATGTACCTGCCAGGATATACCCAGTGTTAAGATTTAGGCATTGTGCTAGCCTGCCGTGCCATTTGGCAGGATGTACCCAGGCGGTGATCTGGCCAGTCCAGGGTCCTAGATGCAAAGACTCCTTTAAGAGAAGCTCTGCCCACTCCCAGTCTCTCTCTCTCTCTCTTTCTCTCTCTCTCTCTCCCTCTTCTCTCCTCTCCTCTCTCCTTTTCTCTCTCTCTGTTTATCTCTCCCCCCCCCCACTTTCCCAATAAACTCCATACTACCCAAGCTCTTTCTGTACAGCATATTTTGTTTCCTGCCCATTTTCCTCATCTATCTACCATGGGGTCCACTAAGGTCCCTCCCATACCAATCTTGCACCCGGATTACCCTCAGTCTGCTTCAGGACATTGTGAATTGGAAGTATCAGAAGAAAAAGAAAAAGACACACCTACATTAAAGAGTTCACAAGGCAGCTTATTAGAACATGTGAAATTACAGAGATCTGGAATGTTATGTGTCTGGACCCAACTTTTCCTGGGATATTTGATTGCCTTAATAGCCCTTCATTGCCTACCTGATGTAATTTACTGTGACTATCAGGTAAAATCTTTTTTGGTGTGTAATAGCCATCTCCTAGCTTCCACCAAGCCCAAAGTAAAGCAGGTCATCAGATCGCATCTAAGGCCCAGATCCAGACATGATCTTGGTTTATTAAGGCTTACCTGTTAGGTATTAGGGAGGTGTCTTGCTTAGATTTTTGTCAGCATGACCCAAGCTAGAATTATATGGGAAGAGAGAAGCTTAATTAAAGGTTAGCATCCGCCAAACTGGACTGGAGGCAAATCTGTGGGCGATTTTCTTGCCTAGTAATTGATGTCGGAGGGCTCAGCCCAATTTGGGTGGTACCACCCCTGAGCTGGTGGTCCTGAGTAGTGTTTGAAATCAAGATGCACACCCACAGAAAGCAAGTTAGTAAGCAGCCCTCCTCTGTAGTCTCTGCTTCAGTTCCTGGGGCCTGCCCTGAGTTCCTGTCATGAAGGACTCTAAGCTATAAAACAAAATAAACCCTTTCCTTTCCAGGTTGCTTTAATCACAGCAATAGAAAACAAACTAGGGCAGAGGGATAGGAGAGGATGTTCAGGAGAGAGGCACTGAGTCTTAATTTTCCTTCACGCCAGAGGTTTATTAAGCCAGCAGCGACATGGTGAAAGTTTGAAGCAAGGGATAAGCATACTGTCCCCTTTTTAGGTCATCCAGAGAATAGGAGGTCCTGTGTCGCAGAGAAGGTGGCATAGTTGATGTGTGACCTATACTATAAGGCAGAGGTAGAAGAGTGGGACATGTGAGACTTATTGAAGGGAATAAAGGCTGTGAAGACCAAATAAAATTTAGGCAACATAGCCCTGCCTTCGGTTATCTAGGGCAGCAAACCCAAGCAGTAAGTGTGCCTGTTGTGTGACTTGCTAGTCCTGACAAGAAGACACTTTCTGCATTCTTTATAAAAGCCCTGGCACCTAGGGCATGCTCTCTCGCCCCTGGTGAATCAAGTGCTGCATCTGTTGGTAGCTCTCCGTGCCTCTCCTTTAGTTTCCCTGTCCCCTGAGACTTGCCTGCCCTAGCTCTAAAGCTCAGCTGTTACTTTTGCTACATGATAGGGTCACTTGTCCTGTCTGAAGTCAGTTGGCCATTTCAGGCCTAGTAATCTAGAAAAAAAACTATCTCTTAGAAGGACAGGCTTCCCAGTTATGCCGGATGGTCCCACAAATCTATTTAATATCTACCCCACCTTAAAACTACAAAAACCTCATGACATTGTAGTTAAGGGGACCTAAACCTGTGTTCCCAGAGCCATGGTTATTGATATGTGACTGCAGAATAAATGAGTTCTTATCCTTATGAGGTGAGAGCTGTGTTTTGCACCAACAATATTTCTAAACTCACCAAGAGACAAAGGCTAGTGGGTATGTACCTGCACACCACCCCACTCGTGTTTTGGTATATGGGGCTACACAGGATCTCCAAGCACACGGAGCAGATGAACCAACGAGTGTCAGGCTGCAACAGAGACAAGAGAATGTGCAGTTTGTTCTGTGCGAAGACCTCCTTCAGGAGCGCATCTCACTAGTAATTATACTTATTTCCCTGCAAACCAGGGACCTAGGCCTTTATTTTATAATGTGCTACAGCTAATTACCCACGACAAATCCAGTCTCTGCTTAGCTGGTCCCCCGGACTTAAAGTGTGTATCAGTTTATCTTGTGATGGCGGCCTCCTGGCCAGATATGACCATGCTCTAATTGTGGGGTTTGACAGGAAGGGCAGTGAGGAGGAATGCTCTGAGAGTTGGAGCCTGCTCAAACCACCAGAGGATTACAAATAGCTATGCCAGTGCCAATGGGCTCTCTCAGTCCTATGTCTCAAAGTCCACAGCCGAATTCTGGATTTTGTAGTTGGAAACAAAGTTGGTTCTACAGGACTCAGGATACCATCCACACCAAGGGGAACTCAAGAACCCAGTGTTTCGCTGACAACCAGTGATAATATGGCTGGCTTGTCACAAAACCATCTCATTTGATGAGTCAAGCCTTCGGTTTCTCCTGAGAACACTGGGGAACCCCCTACCCTACATGTATAATTTCCTGGTTTCTTGTCAGAAGAAATCCAAGGAGAATTAGGTGACTAATAAAATGGAGCCTGCCATTTAAATTAAAGCAGGGAGTGTATTTTAATCACACCTGGCTACAACTTTCACTCAATTCCCAACTATTAAAATTTCCCTTTCATTTCTTGGATGAGTAATCTTGGCCTGATTAATTGGAAGCACTAGGCCCTTGCCACTTCCACATATTATCCCTGGCGGGGACAGTGCTTCCAAGACAAATGCGAACAGGAAATACTGTATTATCTTGCCTTGGCATAGCAAATAAAGAGGGAGAATCTGAAATCATTTCTTTCCAGTCTTGGCAAGCAGCCACAGGGAATCATGGCCTAACTGTGAAGCGCTGAGTGATGGGAGCCATGCAGCCTTACTTTACCGGCTGCTAGACTGATCTTCCTTCTCCTTCGTCATTTGCTAAGTCAGAAACATTGAACCGTTATGAAACCATATGGTTGAAACAACAGCAGCCGAAACAACTGTTGCTTTGTCACGGCAACTGGGCAAAGTATAGACAATGTTTTCCCCTTTGAAAAATTAACACCTTGAATGGGCCAAGAAGATAATCCAAGGTGTTTTTTTTTTTTTTTCTTTTGTGAGGGACAAAAATGGTTAAATTTTTGCCCAAGGGAAAGGGAATAGAATTGGAGGAAGGTGTTGACCTCTTGGGGCATCTAACAATCAAGGAACACTAGAATTGGTGATATTTACCTCTAATGCCAACATGGTGGCCGTTCTTGCTTGTCAGCATGACTGCATCTGGAGTTACCTAAACTCCAAGTATCTGGGAACACCTCTAGGGTTTTTTCTTGCTTGAAACATTAGAGTCATTGCTTGAATTCTTAGACCCACCTTAAATCTGAGTCATATCTTCTGGTGGCAGAATATATAAAGAACCCGGAAGATGGAAGCCTTTGCTCTCTGTCTGCTTCTGCTTCCACTCGCTGGCAAGTTCATTCCTATAGTGGCGTTAGAGCCCACTTGTTCAGGATTCCAGCATATACTGAAGACCAGAACAGCAGCTACTGGGTTCTTGAAATTTCTATTGGTAGACAGCCATTATCAAACTAGCTGGACCACAGCCTGTAAGCCACTCTAACACAAGTCCCTTTATATATGTACATAATGGATATATATGCACATATATACGTATATACACACATCTCTGTGTGTATGTGTGTTCTTTCTATCAGTTCTGTTTTTCTAGAGAACCCTGATGAATACAGCCAGTAATTGAGAGTCTGAAAAAGGAGTATCCTGAATTCAAGGCAGGTGGAGCTACATAGTGAGCTCTTCCCCCTAAATAAAACAAAATAAGCAAAAACTCCAGACACCCCGTTCCTATACTGAAACACTATGCTCTTCTGACATGCCATACAGGGTGACAGTGGCACACCTCCAACATGCATGTGCCTTGGAGTTTGAATCCACTTTTTGTATCCTTTCTTAAGCTTTTCCAGCCTAATTTCTAAGATAAACGAGTCTTACTTGTTAAAGGAAATTCCATAATTACCTTAAAACTTTTTTCAAATAATCACAAAGACAGACATAAGCTGGGATGTATAGAGGTTGCTATGGTTACTAGACTAGTTTTCCACATCTGCCACAGACTGACTCCAAAGTGATGGGCACTTGATTGATCCGCTTCAGTACCTGACAAAGAGGCCACAGTGTTAGCTTTTAGTTTCTATCATATTATCTGGGATGTGGAGCGATCTCAGCAGGATTGTAAACATTTTACTTGCCTTACTGATTCTTCGAGAGCAAATGGGTGATTTTATTGTCCTCTTCACAGAAGCAAGGGTTAACAAGATCTTTGCAACTCTGCTTTTCCATGGCATGCAGATGAGTGAACCAAAAAACACCTGTGACTTCTCCCACGCTTCAGCTCGTGCAAGCCCAGTGAGTTACAAAAAGCCTCCGAATGAACTGCCTAGCAGCAACTTAGGTGCGTGTATGGGCATCCCGAGGGCCAGCAGTATCTATGTGAGACTGGCTGTTCAGCCTCTGGGACCCATAAGAGCCTGGCTATCCCTGAGACGGTCATCTTCTGAGTCCAAAGGGCGAGTCTGCTGAGTCAGAATCTGTTCTCTTAGACAAGGATGTTGTGATGCAGGTCTCCTCAAGGGGCCACCTAGTTCCCAGCCCTTTCAACTACAAACCATACTTTTGTTTTAGAAAGTCATCTCTCAGTCCTTGAGGGCTGTTTGCAAAGGGGACAGGGAGCATGGGGTCTGAGCTCACAGCTCTTCCTAAGCCAGGAAGAGGGCCCAGGGGAGAAGCCTTATCAGTGTGTTCTCTGCAGTGCCTACAGATGACTCTAGCTTATAGTATTCTGATGCTGGATTTTCAGGATCTGGCCTTGTGAGCTCTACCTTGTCCTTAGACTAGTCCCCACCCCTTATTTAAATTGGCTCATCATGTTTGATTCTCTACAACTTTTTAATCCTAACTGAATCATGGTATTTCATTTCAATTGTTATGGGAACTTCTTTGCACTGCCAGAATAAAATATAATTTGCCTGATTTTAAAGAGTCTCCAGGATTTAGAATTTGAATATCTAAAGATGTCTCTTTAATGTTTGTAAATTCTGGACCATTATGTAATCTCTCAGTAGTAGGGAAGCCACCTTTGCACACCTACCAGCAGCCCAATGACCTTTCGTTTTACTTGCAGTTATATCTAAGTCTTTATTTATTATTATTATTATTTCTTACAAGTGTGTATGCTTGAGGGAAGGAGTTCGTCCTTTAGCTGCCTGGAAGAATATCACTGGTCTGAAGCAACCATGCAAATCCCTTTCTCCTTGCTAGTGGCAGGCTCAGAAAGGGCATGAAATATGTATTTGGACAATAAGACAAGAGGAGGGATAGTAGCTGCGGGCATTGGGGAGAGGTGTCTCCAATAGCTTTATAATGAGAAAGGCATCTTGTCATGGGCAGCAAAATGGATGAGGCTGGAGGGCACAATGGCAGGAACAGGGCTGACACAGAGGGTAAGTGTTGCCTGTTTTCATTTATATGAAAATATAAAAAATGTCAGACTCAGAGGCAGAGGGTGAAATGGTACACGCAGGAGTCAGGGCTGGGGAAATTTGGAGACAGCGATCAAACGTCTGAACTTCAGGCATAAACTGAATACATTTTGGTGATCAGATAGTCTATATAGTGACTATAGTCTATAATCATGCTTGCTATGTGAAATTTGCCAAAGGATTAGAAGTCAGGTACTCTGACCGCTCACACAGGGGCTGTGTTCATGCACATACACACACACACTCACATGGTCACGCTGAAAAGGGAGGCGATGAATATGTTAATTCACCTGCTTTTAATAATAATTTCACAGAGCATTTATACAATAAGACATCGGTGGGATGTGGTGGTGCACTTTTAAGCTGAGCCCTTGGGAGGCAGCTGCAGGCAGGTGTCTGTGAGTTCAAGTCAAACTTGGTCTACATGGCAAATTCCAGGCTAGCCGGGGTACATAGCAAAACACTGTCTTAGAACAATAACAACAACAAACAATCAAAGCAATAAAAACAAGAACAAAAATAATCATGTTGTAACAGGGTGTAATGGTGCATGACTCTAGTCCTAGTACTGAGATGGCTGAGGCAGGAGGATCAATGTCAGCCTGGGATACACAATAAGAGCACGTCTCAAGAATTGAATCAGATAAAAGCAAACCCACAAAGCAATCCCTCCAGCCTCACTCCTCCCTGAGCCCCAGCAACAAATATCATGCTGTATACTGGCTTTCTATGTTAGCCTTGTTTCTCTTGCCAACATGTCATCCAGCCTCATCCATATTGCTGCCCATGGAAGGATGCCCTTCTCATAGGTTGCCATCTCTCCTCTTCTTCCACTGTCTAAATGCATATGTCATGCCCTTCCTGGTCCTGCCACTAGCAAGGAGAAATGAATTCACATGGTTGCTTCAGACCAGTGGCTGAGAAAAGGACTCCTTCCTCAAGTAAACAGCTTATGGGGGTGTAGAGGTGCTTAGACAAAACTGCAAAGGAAGACAGGAATATTGTCAGGACCTCTGAACTATAAAATCAGGGAGAAATGTTTAAGGCGTATGGAAGAAGTTGTTTCTTTTTAGCCTCTGTACATGGCAATGTGATATTTGGTGCTTGAATCGATAGCCATCCTGGGGCCAAGAGTGTAGCTGAGGATCCGAGCAGTGTGGCGCACACAGCAGGAAATGATGAAAATGATGGTTTGATCAGAACTACACAATTTGGGAAATCCCCTATTTCATTCTCCTTATTGCAGAAGATGGCACCCCTAGTTGCTTGACCAGCATGCCTTAGGTTTTTGGTAATGTACCATCTAACACATTCTAGGAAGAACACAACTCTTGTTCATGATGTGCAGATTTGCATTGGAGTAGAGATAGACATGTGTTGCTTTGTTTTCTAATTTTTTTTATTACTTTACTGTTACTTTGTGCACACATGTCTTAGCAAACATGTAGCGGTCAGAGGACAATTTGTTCAAGTTAATTCTCCTCTTCTATCATGTAGGGCCCAGGGAATCCACTTCAGGTCATAAGGCTTGGCAGCGAGTCCTTTCACCTGCTGAGCTATCTCAACAGCCCCTTGTTTTTTTAGAATGGCTTAGCTATATAGCTCAGGCTGGCTACAACTCAAAATCCTGGTGTCTCAGCTTCCAAGTGCTGATATTGCAATTGCATGCCGCCACATCAAGCCAAATATGTAGTTTCAGAGAGCGTTTAATATTGGGAAGTAGTCAAAATATCTTTAAAGAATTTAAACAGAATTGTACTTGCTTGATTGTACAGAATAATTTCCGATAAAATGATATGTTGCCAGGGGGATAGAGAGATGCCTAAGTGGTTAAAAGCATTTGTTTTTCTTGTGGAGGACCCAAGTTTGGTTCCCAGCACCCACACAGTGGCTTACAACTGCGTGTATCTTCAGTTCCAGGGGATCTAATGCCGTCACAGGTCCCATGTATGAACATGGTACAGATGTATACATACAGAAAAAAACATACACATACAATGAAAATAAATAAAAATTTAAAAAACATGTTGGTTTCTTTGTGATGCTCAAAGTCCTGTCTATATTTTATTGGTTAAAAGCTTGATCTAGACCAAGAAAGGAGGTCCCAAACTATCATAAAGAAATAATCACATTTTTGACAAAATTCAAAAGTGCACAAAGTGATGTCTTTGAAGGAGAATGTGCAGGGACTCTCAATTCTCTTATTGTGGAGAGCTGGAGTGTTATAGGCCCAGAGTTAACTTATCTCTTGACAGTTTTAGCTCCTTGAGTAGCCATTTAGTGCCTACCTCCTTGTTTCTCCTGAAATTCATTCTTTTCACACTTGGCTTTCTGTGATCCCAAACTACAGCAAAGACTTACCTATTTTGTTGTAACCTACCTATCTGATGCCTCCACTAATGTGTTTTTAAAATGCTTTGATTTATTTCTTCATTGTATTCTGTTAATAGAAAAACTTCACGAAATGGTTACCATGATGATATATGGGACTTGAGGCAACCTTAATTCATGTTCCTTAGACCAGGCTCATTAATATTTGGCTTCAGAATAGTAATAGCAAATTAAATAATAAAATTACTTAGAGTACAATAAGTTAATTTGAATAAATAATATTTGGCTCCCATGTTTTTGCATTGACAAGGACAATAGCTGATATCATCAGCCCATGCCTGTCACTTTAAGGGAGGGTCATGTGATATAGGTATATGGCGTGACCGAAAATAGGGGGCTGATGTCATTGACTTTAAAGCTTGGTGATGCACTGAGTGAGGGCATTAGGCTTTAGAATTGTTCAATAGTTGATGGGACAGGAAATCAAACTTAATTTGATTAGGTGGATCTGGACAATCCACAAAGCTCTGTTTCTCTCATTTATAAAATGAAATAATAATAGCAGTCATGAGACGAATACAGGAAACAGTGAGAGCAACTGAAAGGCGACTTAACTCTGGCAAGCACTCAGTAAATAGTAGTCAATTTTGTGGGGAACTCGGCTTCTTACAAGGGATGGCTGCCTGGGAAATCTCCATGCTTCCTGGGAATCAAAGGAAACAACTGGCTGACCATCCAATTTGCTCTGGCCTCATGCTCCTACTTTAAGGAGGGCAGAACCAATCTGTGACCTCAGCAATGGACATTTTTTATAATTTCAGAGGACATTATTGACTTTTTGCTAAAGATCTCCGAGGCCACAGAGCTTCCAGCAACTAAGAACTCTATGTATTGGGATTTTCTGTTGTTACTTGATCCCCGGGGAAGCCTATCTATTTCAGTAGTGAGATGAATAGACTTATCTTTGTCAGGTTCTGAGTGTGCCTCTGCATAGAACAATGCAGGATCTACCAGATTAGGAATCCATGTTCAGGAGGCACAAGCAAACAACAGGACCACTGTCTGAACATCTGCCGTGCCCTAAGCACGCTACACATGCATCTTGGAGAAATAGCCAGGTCATACTACCACTAACTCTATTGTACAAATAAGGCAGAAGAGACTTAGAGGCCCAGAGGGAGAAGTATTATTGGTTGGTTTTTGACTCTTCTGGGTGCCTGCCACCGAGTTTCCAAATAAATACACATAGAGTCTTATTCTTTCTTATGAATGCTTTGTCTTAGCTTGGCTTACTTCTAGACAGCTTTTCTTAAATTATCACATCTATCTTTTGCCTCTGGGCTTTTTGTCTTTCTCTATTCTGTATACCTTTCTTTACTTCTTATTTCATGGCTTGCTGTGTAGCTTGGTGGCTGGACCCTGATGTCCTCTTCTCCTCCTTTTCTTGTTCCTCGATCTCTCTCCCCCTAGATTTCTTCTCCTACTTATTCTCCCTGACTGCCAGCCCCACTTATCCTTTATCCTGCCTTGCTATTCACCATTCAGCTCTTTATTAGAGCAATCAGGTGTTTTAGGCAGGCAAAGTAACTCAGCTTCACAGAGTTAAACAAATGCAACATAAAAGAATGCAGCACATCTTTGCATCATCAAAAGTTCTATAATATAACGTAAACAAATATAACAAGTCTTATAATATTCTACAATAAAAAATCTTGTCCTACCATCTTGGCAGAGCATGTGTTCCTCTGCTGACTCTGTATCATATCATCCTTACATATCCTGACAGCCATCAAATCTCAGGGCCGGTAGTTTGGGTTGGTCTGCTTCTTTGGAGATACTGGGGAAGCAGGAGAGACCATCAACTTCTGGACCCTAGAGATTTTGACCTTAAAAGGAAGATTAACATACTGTCTGGGTTCAGTTCCATCGTTGTGGTAGCGCTGCTTAAGTCTGTTAGTTCACCCTACATAAAATAAAACTATCAATATTACCTCCCTGCAGGGTTGATATAAAAAGTGATGGATAGATACTTAGAAAATGCTGCTATCTAACACTGTTATTCAGTTGACTTCAAGACTGGGGGAAAGTTCAGAGTGGCAAAGTAGAGCACCATGTCAAAGCTATAGGAAATGGCTTCACGTCTGATAAAGTGGTTCTGAATAGCATGTGGCAAGTTCTTGATGTAGCGGGGAGGGCAGGCACTGCTATCGGCTCATGGATGATGGACTGGGCCATACGGTCTTTGTAGGAATAGAGGGGTTTGTTTCTGTGCCTAGAAACTCATGCCTTAATAAAATGAAAGGATTCACATGTGTAAGCTCAAATACATACCACATGTAGCAGTGAGCGTGAGCAGCACCCTTGCGGTTAAATGGCTGTAAGCGTGGAGGGGAGACTTAAGGCTAAGTTCTTGTCAGGCTTTTATAGGACACATGTTACAATTTCTCCCTCTCTTCCTCTAACCCTTCCCTCTCTTCTTGCCTTCTTCCTACCTTATATTAATTAATAAATAGCAATAGTCCTGTTATTTATTATTTCTAGGTATGTAGCCCAAGCTGGCCTTTAATCCCCAATCCTTTTGCATTAGCTTTGTTATAGATAATGAAACTTCATTTTATGCCAGGCATCCATCTTGATACTCACTAAGTGTTTGTGTCTGACTCCAGCACCTGGAAGATAAATTCCCAGTGATCCTGACCTATCTACTTACTATGTATGCTATGACTAACTGTTTTGTTTTGTTTGGGCTTCTGTAACTTGCTTACACAGATACCTAGAGACTGTTTTGAGTCACTTTAATCACTTAACTTGGCAGAACAGCCCAGTTTTTGCTTGCTCACATAGATATTGGAGTTCTTCTAGCAGTTTCCTCTTTAAAAGCCCTTCCCTACACTCCTCCTTCATGATATACCTGAGACTGGGCTTTAAGGATAAAGTCCTGCTAGCAGCTAATCAATAAATCTTTTAATTGTAACTGGATCGAGTCTAGGGTCACAAACTCCTTAACAGATTCTTTTCTAAAATTCCAGGTATACAACACTCTATCGAAATCTGGGGTGGTTTGAATGAAAAAGTGTTGTCAATAGATTGATTTATTTGGACACTTGATCCCCAGCTGGTGGTGCTGTTTGGGGCTGTTATGGAAATTTAGGACATGAAGACTTGCTGCAGGAAATATGTCACCAGGAGAGGACTTTGAGGGTTTATAATTTTGCCTTACTTCCAGTTTGTTCACTGTTTCCTGCCTGTGATTGAGGACGTGGTCTCTCAGTTTCCTGCTCCAGATGCTTGCTGCCTGCTATTGTAAACTCTCCCTCTGGAAGTGTAAGTCAAAATAAAGCTATTTCTTTTTTTTTAATTTTTTTATTATTTATTGAAAAAAAAAATCCCTGCTTCCTCCCAGCCTCCCATTTCCCTCCCCCTCCTCCCGCCCCTCTCCCCTCCCCCCACTCCTCTCCCCCTCCCTTTCCAGTCTGAAGAGCAGTCAGGGTTCCCTTCCCTGTGGAAAGTCCAGGGTCTTTTCCCCTCCATCCAGGTCTAGGTAGGTGAACATCCAAACTGGCTAGGCTCCCACAAAGCCAGAACATGAAGTAGGAACAAAACCCCATGCCATTGTCCTTGGCTTCTCATCAGCCCTCATTGTCCGCCATGTTCAGAGAGTCCGGTTTTATCCCATGCTTTTTCAGTCACAGTCCAGCTGGCCTTGGTTAGCTCCCAATAGATCCGCCCCACTGTCTCGGTGGATGGGTGCACCTCTCGTGGTCCTGACTTCCATGCTCATGTTCTCCCTCTTTCCTGCTCCTCATTGGGACTTTGGGAGCTTAGTCCGATGCTCCAGTGTGGGTCTTTGTCTCTATCTCCATCCATCGCTAGATGAAGGTTCTATGGTGATATGCAAGATATTCATCAGTATGGTTATAGGATAGGGTCATTTCAGGTTCCCTATCCTCAGCTGCCCAAGGAACTAACTGGGGACATTGCCCTGGGCACTACTCTAGGTTCATGTCTCTTACCAACCCTAAGGTGGTTCCCTTAATTAAGTTATGTGATTCCCTGCTCCTCTATCCAACCTTGTTTTATTCCCAATCATCCCGTTTCCCCAAGTTCCCCCCATCCTCCCCTTCTCACTTTTCTCTCCCCATCTCCCCTTACCCCCATCCCACCCCACCCTCAAGGTCCCAATTTTTTTGCCCAGCAATCTTGTCTGTTTCCCATAGCAGAGATAATAACTATATGTTTTTCATATCATCTTACACCTGTCAGAATGGCTAAAATCAAAAACACCAATGATAGCCTTTGCTGGAGAGGTTGTGGAGAAAGGGGTACCCTCATCCATTGCTGGTGGGAATGCAAACTTGTGCAACCACTTTGGAAATCAGTGTGGCAGTTTCTCAGGAAATTTGGGATCAACCTACCCCTGGACCCAGCAATACCACTCTTGGGAATATACCCAAGAGATGCCCTATCATACGACAAAAGCATTTGTTCAACTATGTTCATAGCAGCATTATCTGTAATAGCCAGAACCTGGAAACAACCTAGATGTCCTTCAATGGAAGAATGGATGAAGAAAGTGTGGAATATATACACATTAGAGTACTACTCTGCCATAAAAAACAATGACTTCTCGAATTTTGCATGTAAATGGATGGAAATAGAAAACACTATCCTGAGTGAGGTAACCCAGACCCAAAAAGAGGATCATGGGATGTACTCACTCATAATTGGTTTCTAGCCATAAATATAGGTCACTGAGTCTATAATTTGTGATCCTAAAGAAGCTAAATAAAGCTATTTCTAAGTCACTTTTGGTCATGGTATTTTATCAAAGCAACAAAAAGGAACTGATTCGGAGTCTACATTGCAATTTATTAGTGAATTTTTGACTGTCTTGCTTGAGTCTGAAGGAAGGAGTTTGTCCTCTGCTGGAATTTTGTCTTGGGATTGCAGTAAAAGCCAAAGGGGGCTGGAGAAATGGCTCAGCAGTTAAGAGTGCTCTTCAAAAGGATTCCCAGCACTCACAGGGTGACTCCAATTGTCTGTAACTCCATTGCTAGGCAACCCAATGCACTCTTCTGGCCTGGCAGGCACTGTGTGCTCGGGGTGAAAAGACAAACACACAGGCAAATGTCTTAAATCCATTGGAGCTGTTTTACTTATCTCTTAAACATCTTCTGATTACTTGAAATGTAAATATCCACTGAGATTTCAAGTTTGTATTTATAGAAATGGGTTTGTTTGTTTTCAGACAGGATCTAAAGAGCCCAGCCTAGTGTTAGACTTGAAATCTTCCTGCCTCAGCTCCCCAAATGCGAGGCCTGCAAGGGTGTGCTACCACGCTCAACTGTCTTATTCCTCATCTTTGGAGCTAAAGAATGGACTTTGGATTTATTCATGTGCTCATTCATCCTTTGTAGACTCACTTTTGCCTATTGATGTTCTTTTCAATGAACAGTATTACCTGATTTTCTGCCTTTTTTGGGTGCCATAGTCATGGTCTGTCTGGTCACAGTCCTCATCCTCAAGGTAATGGGTTACTATGGAGAGAACCAGAATGTGGCATTAATGAATATAAATGGCTGAACATGGGGAATATTATTATGTGAAGATTATACAAAAGGAGGAGAGATTTAGGTTTCTTGAGGGATCTCTGTCTGGAATAATGTAGACCTCCATGGGACTTCCTGTGGGATAATGCTTTTGTACACTGTAAAGATTTGTCACTCATATTAGTTTAATACAATGCTGATTGGCCAGTAGCCAGGCAGGAAGTATAGGCAGGGCAACCAGACTAAGAGAATTCTGGGAAGAGGAAAGGCAGAGACAGTTGCCAACCAGATGCAAAGCAAGCAAGATGAGAATGCCGCACTGAGAAAAGGTACCAAGTCACATGTCTAAACATAGATAAGAATTATGGGTAAATTTAAGTTGTAAGTGCCAGTTGGTAGTGAGCCAGAGCAATAGGCCAAATTGTTTGTAACTCTTATAAGCCTCTGTGTGTTTATTTTGGACTGAACAGCTATGAGACCCAGCAGAGAGAAACTTCTGTTTACATATGGTGACCACTGTAGGGCCATTTGGTAGGAAGCAACCCATCTAGGAAATTGTAAAGATGAAGAAATGACAAATAAGAAAGGGCTCTGTGAACATCTACGTAGCACTCCTTTGTCAAGTGTACCTATCGCTATTTGCACACAGACATTATTTTATGAGGAGGGCACAGCTTACACCAAGGTCCTGAACCTGGACAGAGGACTTCCTGATGAAATCAGCAAGCACAGTAGGTGGCTATGATTGGGCAGAGTCTTGAGGGGGAGCAATGGAGAAATGGGTTCACAGGAGGCTGGGCTGGCATAGCCTTGGCCTCCAAAGCCTCACTGTGGCACTTGTTATTGGTTCTGCGGCTTTCAGGAACCCAAGGAAAGTTTCTGAGCAAATATATTCCAAACTGAACATAATTAATCCAGTGGCCTGGATCCAATGAAGCTGGAGATTGAAAGTTTAGCCTCCTTGTTGAAAGGCTGTATGTTGGCGGGGGTGGAGGTTGGGGTGGAGCAGAGTGACTGCCCATGGCAAACTGTGATCAGTGTGAGAGAGTGAAACCAAGAGCTAACAGGGCTGTGACTGCTGAGCTGTTCTGGGGATCCCCACCAGGCTGGGGCATATTCAAGAACAGAGGAATGATCACACAGCAAGTCCTTCTGTTTTGTGATGTGTGGGATTACTCTTTCCTGCCCCTGAAGCTGACCACAGTAGCTCCCCTTCCTGCTGTTTGCAAATGCCCAGCTCATTCCATCCCCAAAGCCTTTGAATGGATTCTTCCCCCTAGTCCATCCCTTTCCCCAGCCTTTGTGGTGTCTTCTTTCCAGAAGATCAAGTTTTTCCACATCGCATCCTTCTGTACTGGTGTGGTGCTCAAAATCTTGTTCAGTTTTCATCCGTGCATCCCTCGCCACACAACATTATGTTTTCCATTTGAATGTTGCTCGTTTCCCACGATCAGTTAAATGCCACGATTTCCCACCAAGGAATCCGCTTCTCTAGCACATGGCTGGCAGAGCTCAATAAACACCAGTCAAATGGCTGAAGACAGGTTTTATCCTTTACACCAAGTGGCAACCCAGCTGCCCACACTTCTCAGTCACACGTCCATAGACTGCTGCTAAGCTACCCAGCAGAGGAGTTTATGCTGTAACCTTGGCTGTCTCTTGAGTTAGGCTGCACTTGTTCATAGTGAGGGTACTGTTCCACTTGTTCCATATGCAGCCAACAAGGGCAGTGTGTGAAACTAATAGCAAAATATTATACTGAGATCCAACTTATGCCTACCAGGGCCTTCCATTATTCATATGGATGTGTGTCCTGAGCTTTAGAAATGGACTTTGGGGAGTACAGAGAGATGGGGGGAGTTTTGCAGGTAACTTACCAAAAGGCATTTTCTAGAATATTTAAGAAAAATTCCATGCTTCTGTGTTTCATTTCTAGTGGAAGGTTGGCCCATGTCCTCTGTATTATATTTTTTATCCAAAAAACGTCCCTTGCCACATGAAATCCATTGCTATCAGTCCCTTCTACAAATAATTCCTGTATTCATCCTTTTCATAGGCTTGTGGGGATTTATATAAATGACTTTGCTCCCTTTTCTGTAAAATAAGGGGGACCATAACATAGTTCTATTGAAAAATCTAAGTAATAAACACATGGAAATCACTTAGCAAAAGATAACACAGGAAATTAGATTAGTAAACATTTTCTGCTTGTTTTAGTTTCATTCTGTCGCTGTGACAAATACCATGACCTAAAGCAATTTGGAGGAAAGAATTCATTTGGCTTACATTTCTCAGACATAGTTTCTCATTGAGAGAAATCATGGCAGGATTTCTGTACAAACAGGAAGCTGAAACAGAACCACTGAGGCACATGCTTGCTCACTTGCAGATTCATGTTCAGCGAGATTTTTTACAAAGTCCAGGACCAGGGAATGGTGCTGCCCACAGTGGGACAGCTCACCACAGACACACCTACAGACAAATCTGACCTAAGTAATACCTCAGTTGAGACTCCCTTCTCAGGTGACTCTAGTCTGCATCAGGTTAACAAATAAAACTAAGGACTCTTCAATTAGACATATAAACATATAATTTTAATCTATAACCATTTATTCCTTATCTCCAAGATCTCATGTTAATGCCATAAAATAAAACAGTCCTTAAATATTTCAATACTTTGGAAGTTCAGTCTCTTTAAAAATTGAGTCTCTTAGCCATTGGCTCCTATAAACAAACACAAACAAACAAGTTATATCCTTAAATATTCCCATTCCACAAGTGACGAACTGGGGCATAGCAAAAAGTCAAAACAAAAACACAGCTATGTAAATCTAAATCCCTATGTAGCTCAAAGTTCAGCATTTGAGACTCACCAATAACCTTGGCTTGGGCAGTGCCATTTTCTCCATCTCTACCACTTACAGCACACATGTAGGCTTAGACTGCACTCCATGCCTGCCACTATCCTTGGTGACTATCCAGTAGTTCTGAAATCTCCAATATTATGGCATACCTAGGGCAACATGAGGCATTTCCTGGCTTTTCTGGAACTCTAACCCTGTCACACAGTGCCAAGCCTCAGCTTCTCTCCATGACTCCTTCAATTCTGCCACTTTTGTACCTTCAAAATCAGTACCATGTGGGTGAGTCTTGTGCACTGTCAAGTTCATTTTTCAGTTGGAAATGTAGCCCTGGCTTTCAAGGACCACAGCTTCTGTGTGCCAACACTGAGAACACATGTTCTGACTGACCTAGTGAAAAACAGATGATTTCATCCAATGCTCTCTTATTAGCCACAGCTGTTTCTCTAGCTCCAGGTGATCAGTGCACACAGAGTCACACAATCTTCGCCAAAATATTACACAAAGAGCTGCTGGCTCAGTCCAGCTGGAGTCCTTGCTCTGTTCTGAAACTTTACAAGCCAAGCCTCTATAATCCACATTTCTCTCAGAACTTATAACTTTCAAACTCCCACAAGGACATCATATGAACTTCTCACTTTTTCTTCCAGAGTCTCCCATATCCTCCATAGTCTTCCAACAAAACAGGCAGAAGGCATGGAACATCACATGGCCAAGATCAGAGCAGCACTCCACTTAAAGGAGAAAGGGATTTATTTAGCTTATGCTTCAAGGAGGGATTTTACTTTATGACTTGCCCACTAGCCCATACTTAGATAGCTTTTTTTTTTTTATATATCCAGTGAAAGACCTGGATAAATCCAGACCCCTCTAGCAGGAAAAATAGAACCAAAAATCTAGGTTCAGTGACTCTGTTTCAGGAACTAGCTGAAGATAAAGTTAGATTATAATCTTGAGAATAATCTTGAGAAACAGGGAGTTATCCCCTTGTGATTATCACTGGTATTTTTGGAATACTCTGCTTCAGGAACTAGCTGATTATAATCTTGAGAATAATCTTGAGAAACAGGGAGTTACCCCCTTGTGGTCATCACCGGTATTTTCGAAATTTTCTATGACGCCCTCCCTACCCCGTTTGGATTACTGGGTTGTGGTTTCTTCCCTTAAAAACCCCTTCTCCCAGTTACCTGGGGTCGAACTCCCCCCCTGCATGGGTTATGAGTCTCGGCCCCAGTGCACTGGTTCCTGTCCAGTCAAATAAATCTCTTGTGATTGCAGCAAGGACAGTCTCTCATGAGACATGGGGGGGGGGTCGTGTTATTCTGAGACTTGAGTGAGAGTCTCCCCACATGGGGGGTCTTTCACCAGGGCCACCAACTCGGGGAATTGTCTTGCACACAGTGGGCTGGACTCTCATATCAGCTAAAAATCAAAATACTTCTCCATAGATATGCCCACAGGCCAATCGGATATGGTCAATCCCTCAACTGAGAGTCCTTCCTCAGATGAGTCTAGGCTATTTCCAGTGGATCATTAAGCTAACTAGGACACTGATATAAATATTTCATTTAAAAAATCATACTTTTCAGTGTAGAAAAATATCTGAAACCCAATGGATCAGAGAACGTTTAGCTTTTAGACTTGATGGCTTTAAAGAGCAAGGACTGAAAGTGATTTATCTCCACAGACACTCATGGTGAAGGCTGGTCCTTGGTGTGAGCTGAGGCAGGACTGACCTTCAGGATGGAGTTCAGACCAGACACTTGTGAGGGAAGGAGAGCAGCTTTTCCTTAGGGAAAGCAGTTAGCTCTTGTGAGAATCAGGTTCCCTTTCCTTTTCTTTCTCAGCACCACTTTTGCATGCATTTCTACAAGATGACCATGAGACCTTGTCCGGCACGTCATGCTACAGACCTTGCTGGAAGGGTTGGCCCACAGCTGATGAACCTTCCAGAGGTCAGAACATAAACTAAACACATTCAGTTTTTAAAAATAATCTATCCAACACCAGGAATTTTAATTGATCAAGAAAAACACGCTAAGGCAGCATGTTAGGAATGTACTATGGCAGATTTTCACATCCAGATCCTGTAGCCCGTTTTTGAGGAGGGCTGTCTCTTTGACAAGGGAGAGCTATGTGAAAAGTGGCCGAGGAGAAGCAGCTGATGGCTGAGCACTTCCCAACAGACTCGGCTTCTTTTGTGCTGTGTGTTGAGGCTGGACTGAAGACTGATTCTGCCAAACACATAAATCATCGGAGCATGATTATGCAGCCTTTCAGGCTTCCTAGCTTGACGGATTCAATCCTCTGGGCAGAAGGAAATGGCTGCAGTTTATGAAAGCTCAATGAGACGACAACGCTGGTTTCTGCCTCCAAGTCCCCCAAATGGTTATAAAACATGACTTGACAAAAGAACCCTTTTGGTTTGTAGCAGGTTGGAAATGAAATAGAGCGTAGGGAAGAAAACCCCAGGCAGCTGGAGCCTGTATATTAAAACCTAGAAATACTGTGATGGGCAGTGGTGGCCCAGATCTGCCTGCCAGGGTTGAAAATGGATTCGGTTTCTACCTAGAATGGTCCCAGTTCCCAGGAGGCAAGGAGACAATCTGCCTTAGGAATCTTTATGGGCTGGGAAATAGTCCATTCATTTTAGCCTTGACAGAACATTCCATGATCAAAAAGGTTCCTCCTTATCCAAACTCTCATATGCAAACCACGGGACATGTGGCATCTTCATCAATGCTCAAACAGGAGTCCGGAGGAAAATGAACTTCAGAGTGAGTGCTAGCTAGTTTTTTGTCTGAAGCACATAGACTCTCGAGGTTCAGTACAAGTCATTCATGGACACAATGTAGTCACATTTTTCTGGCCTTCATTGCATCTCTAAGGCTGTCTGAGAGCCATATGTCATCCAGGAGTTGAGCTGCATGTCCTTATGGCTGTCTTTCATTTGAGCCCACCAGTCAGTATGAGAAAAATTTTGTTAGAGCTAGTGCAGTAAGTTTCTGGAGCTCTCTGCACCTAGGACAGCTCAGCTAACAAAACCTCTTAACACCCAAGACCTAGCCCCACCCTACAAGCCACTGTTTTTAAATCCAGCCATGCTAGAAAGGATCTGTGACCTCCAGTGACTGAAGCCAGTTATCACTTGGCTTAACTCCAAGCAGAATTTATAAGCACAGGTGTCTGAAGGGTCTCACAAAACACAGCACCACTGACAATATTCCCTGGCGCCAGACATTCAGCTTGAGCACCAAGTGGGGAGGGCCCCAAAGGAAAATGCTGTGCAGGCAGGAGTACCTCAGGTACCTCAGCAAGGGCTTAGTAGGGCTGGGCTCTAACTCTGAGGACATGTAGACATGGCTCCAGGTCCTGCCAGAGGCCTCCCAGAACTCCTGCTGGTTCTTGGCATCTCTCCTGCGCAGTCAAACTTTATTCACACCGTGCACAGATTTTACAGAGAGGCACTTAGCCCGCTTCACTTGTTGTCAAAATCATCTTGTAGGATTATTAGTTCTGCTCTTATTTACACAGGAGAAAAACTGAAGGTGGAAGTCACAAAATAATCCCACACAAGTTCAGAATTATGAATTAAAATAAAGGGCTGTTTATTTAAGGGAAACTTACAGATCACTGTCCTAGATCACAGTCCTTTGCAAAAACAGGAACAGAGTCTAGCAGCTGGAAGCAAGAGGAGAGCTGCATTTACAGTATAAGAAACCATGCCTAAGTGGGCTGGTATCGTAAATGCCATTGGCTGAAGGAGAGGAATGTGCTCCCACAGCAAAAAACTGTGACCCCCACAACTGTTCCAGTGACTTTTTGTTGTTTTGTTTTGAAAACAGTCTTGTCACATAGCCCAGGCTCTCCTCAAAGACCAAAATTCTCGCACCTCAGCCATCTGAGTACCGCATGATACGATAGACCTGAAACAGCATACTTTCTTCTTTATATTTTAGTTTTTCTCTAATGTGAGGGATGAAAGAAGCTAAAGTGAGGAACTCAGGGTAGCCACCATTTTAAAGATGATAGGAAACTCTCCTTAGCCCTATCCTGGCTGCTTCTGTTACTGTTTTCCTGAGTTCCCTGACAGAATCGGGAGGCATGGATGGCTGTTAGTTTCCAAAGTCTAGGAGTCCTCTGAACTGGCAGATCACAATGCAAGCTGCACTGGACTGGAGGATCACGTGAAATGTGAGTGTGTGCCTCTTCCAGGTACAGTTAAGCAGCCCAGGACACCCAGGGAGGGGAGGTGCAAGAAGAGCTATAGCACTTTCCAAACCAAAGCGTAAAACGTACTTGAATGAGCTGGACATTTGCAGAGTCAGTTTTCTGAACGCTGCAAAGTTCGTATTGTTCATGGATGTGTACAAGTTCATCCTGGTGAGGTGTAAAGTCCTTAAGACATAGTAGGTGCTGGAGGTTCACACAGCTCAGGTTCGGGCATCTTCCCCTACACATGTTGCTTCCTCTCTTGCTGCCTTTTGCCTGCCATCCAGGACAGAGCTCTTTCCTAAACTGGACTGCGTAGCCTACTCCTGTGGCTCAGAGTATCAATTTGTATAGCTCCACAGTGTCTTCATAGCTTCGGCCGGCAGAGTGCAGAGTGAGACAAAGCCATCCTATCCAGAGTAGCTCATCCACAAAGTGGGCGATGATTTCTGGGTGTCACATTTTACTCACCCTTTCAACTCCACTTCAGTTTCCTAATCATAGGCAAGAGACCTTTGTTGACAATGAAAGGTAGCCTGGAGCAAAGAAAAAGATGGGGACTGAGAATGAAAAGAAAGGGGGCTAGTCTAGTGTTTACTGGCTATGTGACCCTGGACAAGTCAACAGCCTTTCTGAAGAAATGAATATGTCACAGATGGGGTCCCCTCCAAGGCATGACAGGGCACACCTATGACCCAGATACTCAAGAGGCAGAAACAGGAAGTTTGCTGAGAGTTCAAGACCACATTGGAGTAGAGAGCAGGTGCCACATATAACCAAGATATCAGCTATAACCAAGATACTGTCTCAGGACCAGAAACAAGTCGCATTTGGTAAGTAGTAACAATTCACCCAGTGGGCCAGGTTCTGGCTCAATGATCAGGACACAGTTCTGCAATTTGGCATGTGGCCCATTGCCACAGCTTTAACCTGACTTGACGAAGAAATGTCATTCTTTAAAACCGATTAGATATTTCTGTAGGGGAGATAAGTCAATGGAGGAAACTGTTATTTCAATGAGGTGGGGTTGAAGGGCATGTCACACTTTCAACTTGGGTCAAATATAGCCACACAAGCTCAAGTAGTTAAAAGAAGAGCAAGGGAGATGTAGGCTGTTGATCTGAACAACTGCAATGAGTCACAGTAGGCTTTGTGAACACTCAAGGATGGAAGCCCTACACAGCAAACACAGAAGGGGAACAGGGCTCTTTGTAATGTCCACAGTTTGGGGGTTGAGGGGATGTTCTATGGGTCTACCAGTTCCCCATGGCCCATGAACAGGTGACCTAGGAGGAAGGACTGAATTAAAAGACATCCGTTTCCATTTGTAGACAGTACAGTGAATTTAGTCTAAAGGAAGAGAAACTGGATGCTGAATATTTAAGTAGACTAAACTTCCTCTGGTCAGCTTCCGAAGTTTCGCATGTCTGAGGAAGGTTTCTGGGAACCTTCTCAGTTAGGCATGAGCAACAGGTGTGATAAGTATATGCCACTGAGAGCCTCAATGCTATCTTTGCTGTCTCTTGCTTACCCAGGATAGGGACTATATACCTTTTCTAACAGACTTAACTCATTTCAATTCCCTCTCTCTTTCTCAGATTTATTGAACTGTAAGGAATATACCAGGCAATTCACTCATTTGATATGTAGCTAAGTAGTGTCTTGGCATCACTGATATTTAAAAAGCATAGCTGTGGACTGACATGCATTTTTTTCTGAAAGGTGTCCTACAGGATTACATGTCAAACATTTATTCCTGTGACAGGGCAAGACAGTGCATAGGTTCCTCCATCTTGTATTCTTGCTGAAGCTTTAGGATTTGAGCTCCTTGATGGAAAATCCCATGAAAAATTACCCAACCCTATTCTAGGAGCCTAAGAGGTCCAGTGCCCCAGGTAACTTAACTTAGCTTCTTTGAAACTGCCTGTTTATGCAAACCTCTCCCTCCAGCTAACTGCTTGTTTTAGCTTCTGTTAAACTGCTTGCTTGCACAAAACCTCCCCCTGCAGCTATCAAGCAAGATATCGAGAATTAGATTTTGCCTTTATAAACCCCTTACCCTAAACACTCCAAGCCATACTTGGTTCCTGATAGTAATATACATGAGAATATTCCTAATGGGCTGTAACAAAGACTTTCAATTGGCAATGTACTGTGTCTGAGTAGTCATCTCTGGGAGGCTCCCATAAAATCCCTAGCAGAGAGTGCTATTTTAGAGATGGTGGAAACTTCAGGGCCCGAAGCCAAATCAGAGGAAGTACATCCCAAAAGGCATATACTGCTAGTATAGTAACTAGCATACTACAAATGTTTTACTTAATAGTCACAGAGATGTTAGTTCCAATACATGTTGTCTATAAATCTTAGTTGGTTGTTGTTGTTGTAAGCACAATTTGAGTTTATTAAATTTTAACACATATTTTAAGCATTAGGGTTGAAGGAAGAAAGGCGCTCAGGAAGAGAGTAAGACACACTGAGAATGTCAGTATGGACTCCTCAAGGGAAAGTCAGCCACAGATAGTTTTAAAGAAACTTAAAAATAGCCCAGATAGGATTCTGGCCCTCAATCTGCAAAATTCCATCTCTTCACAATCAGGAAATCCTATTTAGTCCCTCAGTCAGTCAGTTCTTCAGTCAGTCAGTCAGCCTATAGGATTTCAATACAAACATGAATTCTTCAGAGAACTTCGGTTCACAGATGAGCAGGTGGTTGTAATTCTGATATCAAGGCATTTATGACCTTGACAAGTGTTATTTTGTTCTCATATCAAGATCCTAGTACAGGGAAGCAAAGATAGTGATCTCTGTCTGGGGATGGTGTAGGTGCCTGTGAGACATTCAGGGAGTAGGTATGGAAGGAGTGTTGGCTCTGGCCAGCTAAGAGCCTGGTCAGTTTAGAACAAGAATCATAATCAGGACTCTGACTGGTAATAGGAAGAGCAGAGCCAAGGCGTAGGAAGGCAGGAAGTGCCAGAAGCAGAAAGCGGAAAACTGTTATGCTGCTGTGTGATTGGTAGAAGGAGTGAATTTATTTGGGATTCCACAAAGTAGAAACTGAGACTAAAAGGATGACTGGAGAGGTTATGCTGAGGGGTGAGGATAGGGTAAAGAATGATCCAGGCCCTCAAGAGGTACGATTTTCCTTGAACCAGAAAAATAGATATCTCTCTATCCCCAGGAGGTGGGATATAAAGAGGAGAACGTGGGAATAGACTACTTAGGAGAGGGAAGATGGCCTTGGGGACCTTGGGGCTAAAGGGGCAAATGCACAGTGTCCTGAGACCCTTCAGAAGGGCATTTGTTCTGGTGGTTGCTAGCCAGTGAGAGGCAAGTGAACTAGGATTTCTCTTGTTTGAGGAAGAAGTAGCTTGGTCTTTCTCTTCATCTTATTTAATTTATTTCACCCCTAGAAACCCAGCTAGCTGCCCAATGGGGCCTCTTTGTGGGACATCTACAAGGGGGATAAAAAAGCTGGCTTGAGGGAGTGGGGAAAGAGAAAGAAAACAGGCTGAGCTGACACTAACAGGGATGGCAAAATGCAGAGAGGTGTTTCCTTCTGCAGCAAGAGATGATGAAGGGAGTGCTAGACCAGCAGACCACCAACGCAAATGTCACCCCCTTTCTGCTCTCTCATGCCCTCAGTGGGCATCAAATTAGAGCTTCATGTGTGATAGACTAGCACTCTATCCCTGTGTTATAGTCACAACCTCTTTTCAAATAACAACATGTTTTGGTTACCATACAAAATTATGATTTCATCAAAACATTTTCATACACCTATATCACTGTACTTCTCTAATATTTACTCTTTTATGGATTTGATAAAACACTATGGGCAAAGCAACTTATGGAAGGAAACTTTTCTCTTGCTTTATGTTCTAGAGAGAGAGAGTCCATAACAGCAAGGGAGGCATGGAAGCAGGAACAGGAAGCTGAGAGATCACATTTTGAACCACAAGCACAAAGCAGAGCACAAAGTGAGATGGCAGAGAATGTAAAATATCTGAGTTTCAACTCTCAGATCCCACAGTTGAAGGAGAGAACCAATTTTGAAAAGCTGTCCTTGGATGTGCACACTCTCAATTGTTGCCACATGTGTGTGCCTTAACACACACACACATTATATAAATAAACACACACACACTATATATGTATACATATATATGTATATATATATATATATACACACACAAATAGCAAATGGCATAGCATAAAAGTAGCAGATGATGGATACCAGTATCCTTAATAAAAATACTCTGTCAGTGCCATTGTCCTCTTAAGAAAAACTGACTACATTTTTCTCTTGTAAGTCTATTTTATTGAATATTTAAAATAGCTTGTTATTAAATCTCCATTTCATTCTAATCATTTTGATTCTGTAGCCACAATCTTGTGTGGATTGACTAATTTTAAACTTAGGTAATATTAATCTTTACTATTCAGATTACTATAGTTATTTGTGGTCAATTTTATTTGTTCTATAAAGTGAGAAGTCATAATACAGAAGAAGCCAGATAACACTTAATTTCTTCCCAATAAAATCATCTTTTCTTCATGTACCAAATAAAGTTAGTGTTAGAGGAATGGATTAAGGATATATTGCACTTCCATAGATTTTGGAGAGCAAAAAAATTTATTTTTTACTTTCTAATCACAAGGAGAAATGAGACATACGAGGAGTCACTTTGTAATAACGCTTATTTGATCCACGCTATAAATATTGTGTACTGCTTTTTCCAATCTTAGCTACTCTATGGAATTTCTTATAGACACATTTACTTGGGAATTATGAGATCTTAGCCTACAGTCTCTTATACTCCAAGCACCCTCATTTTTCCTCCCTTTTTAAAAGAACATTCTTTCTCTATGACTGACTTTTGAACACAAATCCTTTATAAGGTATTTCATTTTTATTTTATTTAATAATTCCACCCTAAAATTCATTATCCAGTTCTTATACCCTTAGAGAAGTCACCTTTGGCTTTAATATTTGACCAACGATAAACCCACCAGTAAGACTGAGGCTGGTTGTTTTTATAAAATTGGGATAGAATACCCTAATCTTTGGGTGTTCCTAACAATAGCTAATATTGTCACATTTACTCTGAGAGAGATAAATAACTACCATGGGGCTTCCAAGAGCCTTCCAGGCCTGACAGGAACATGTGCATCTGGAATTTGAGTCCTATATACTGGGGTTTGTGTGGCCGGTAGGTTTGGAGAGGCCCCACAGTGTGGGGGTATCTAAACATACTTACAAGGTCATTGGGACAGGTTAGGATGTGATGGGAGGTAAAGGCAGCTACAAAAGATTGGCCATTATATCCAGGAACTCATTGTATATTAACATCCCCAGCATCAATGGCAACACAGCAGTCTGCTTTATTGGACAGAACCATTGGGCTTCTCTGTTTAGTTGTTGGAAGAAATTCTATTGTTTTGGGCTGTGAGAGCTCTGTATCTAAAATAGAGCTATTCCTCTTTAGGAGTTCCTCTTGAAAGATTTAAAATAGGTCTGTTCCAATAAAAAATTGTAGTTATTTTTTAATCCAAATTTCACTGAAACACAAGAAAATTCTTTTATGAAAATAGCAAAAAAGAAATTGGCTCTTTTTAAACAGGAAGTAAGCAGCCAGTGAAAGCTTCTCATTTCTAGTTATTCTAAAACCAAAACCAGCATTATCCATACTGTCTTAGGTTTCCATTGCCGTGATAAAACACCAGGACCAAAAACAACTTCAGGAAGAAGGGGTTGATTTCCACTTACAGCTTGTAGTCTATTATCCAGGAACTCAAGAGAAGTTGAGTTCAGAAACCATGGAGAAATGTTGTTTACTGTCTTGCTCAGCCTGCTTTCTTATGGCACCCAGGACCACCATCCTCAGCATGGTGCTATCTGCAATGACCTGGTCCTTCCCACATTAATCATCAATCAAGAAACTGTAACATCAGCTGGTCCATAAGTCCATCTGATGGGAGCATTTTCTCCATTGAGGTTCCCTCTTCGAAAAGGACTTTTACTGTGTCAAGATGACATAAAGCTAGCTAGGACACCTATAATTTGGGAAACCACACAAAAGTGAATTTCAGATAGCCAATTTTTCAAAGATCTAAAGTTAAAAGAATGAGAGCCGAAATGTTGTCCGAGTTTGAAGTTCAGTTAATTTGAGGAACTCAGTTAACCGGCAGAAGATGAGTTCTACCTAGTTCTTCTGAAATTCTTGTGTCTGTGTCCCCAGAGGGGTTGGCATGAGCTTTGGTGAGAAATACAACTCTAACCATTTATTTCCTGAAGCTTTCAGCACAGGAAGTGGCTAAGAGGACGGACCTGATCAGGTCCTTCCCATCCATGCTGAAGTGAGTCTTTGATGTGATATTTTTTCCATTTGACAGAAATCACCAGTGTCAGCTGTTGCTCTGCTGCACTACCTGTTCCAGGAGCTCATGGTGGGAAGACTCTGACCAATACTGAAATTTTAGTTACCATGACTAAAAGTTTGTTATCATACTTTGCCCTATCTCCCTTTAGCAGGGATGGTTCCTATGGTTCCTTTGTCATTTTCATAGGATGCCCAGTAGTTATGTTATAAAATCACTGATATTTTCCAAATGGGACGGGTCTTAGGTTTAAGGGTACTAATGGAAGTGTCCATCAGTTTTGCCATTTCACTTTTTTTTTATAGTGCTATTTGTTCATTCAACCACTTCAGAGGGTTGAAGGTCACAGGCATAATGAAAATACCGCTCTGCAGGTAGGCTAACTTTAACAAATAGGTTTAAGTACTTAGCCAGGAAGCAAGCTCCACAATCACTGTGCAGTTTGCAAGAAATGTCCCAAGAAGGAATAATTCTTCCTAATGGAATTTTTTCCTACTCTTTAGGTAATAGCTTTTCAACAAAGGAAGGATACAAATTCAACATAAAACATTTTCTATGGCTCCAGTCAGAGATGTTTG
Source organism: Neodon shergylaensis (assembly GCA_025134845.1). Classification (NCBI taxonomy): domain Eukaryota; kingdom Metazoa; phylum Chordata; class Mammalia; order Rodentia; family Cricetidae; genus Neodon; species Neodon shergylaensis. The sequence continues at coordinate 1,054,645 of JABTXL010006140.1, read as the reverse complement.
GGTCAACCCTAATCATGAGGTTTCAATTGCCCCATTCAGACAAAGACTAAAACAAAACCCTTCTCTTACACTTTTCCTCCTCAGAGGATAACTTTATTGTTGTAAATAGAAAACAGGGTTTTAGTTTTATAGAAGTATATTTAATTTTGAATAGGAAGTATTTAATTCATGTATTATTTAAGTATTATAGTTTACAAACCTTCTTGCAATATTCTTTACAAGAGCATTTGCTGCTTTTGTAGAAGACAGACATATGTGCTACTTAAAATCTCAACCCAAGCTGTCTTCTTCCAGCTGTCTCTGGATTATCCTGAGTGTTCACGGGAATATCAAAGGTCTAAGAAACTGTGTGGTCACACCTATGTGTGCCTTGAAAGCTGAGACACTAACCTTCTTTCCAGGGATGTTGTATTTTTTATTGACTTCCCAATGAGGCTACTTTTAATCTTGGAGCATTCCCATTTACACTCTGTTACTGATGGTCAGGACCTGGACCAGGTACTTCCAGGTTCTCGGCCTTCTATTCAAGGAACTGAAGTAATGGTTCATAAAGATTGCAAAAGTATAAGGAAAACTTTACTCAAAAGTTTCTGATCTGATAGTACAGATCAGAAAGAGTCATGCTGTCAAGAATGACAGCAGTCTACATGAATGAGGACTCAGTGACCCGTATCTTTGGTGCTTAATTTTATGGAGATCAAAAGAAGAACGACTTGATTGCTAAGGGACATAGTATGAGTAATTCTGAATTTTGATCAATGAGCTTGGATAAGATAAGGCTTTGCTCACTAGGCATGTCCCTGCCCATAGGGAATCTGATTTTAGTTATACGCTTGCCCAATTGTGCATAGGAATAATAGGGGAAATATTCTCCATAAAAGTTCACTTAAGGAACACAGTTTGGCCTATTTTTTTTAATTAATTGTGTTATTTATTATTTATGTATGCGGGCACATGGATTCTGCAGTGTGTATGTGGAGGTCAAAGGGCAACTTATAGGAATTTGTGTTCTCTTTTCTTCATGTGGGCTCTGGGGATGGAACTTCTGCCGACAGGATTAGCAGTAAGTTCTTTAACCTGTTGAGACATCACACTAGCCCCCACAGTTTGTCTTTTTTGAACAGGTACCAAAACACATTCTAGGCCTCATTAATATTTCCTCCCTACCCTATTGTGAGGATGCATTGGAAATGTTTTGATTTGTCATATTTGAATAGAACTTTGTTTATCATTAAGGACTATTTTAGGGAAAAGAAATTATTCCATTATTAAGAGTGTGCTATATGTAGCTAGATGCAGATGGGGGTCTTAGGTTACTAATTGGTTGGTTGCTATGTGCATTGTTTGGAGGCGGATGCATGTGTGTGCAATAATAGGAAAGAAGAAAGTACAGTTCAGAGCTGGTGGGAATGGTTAGCAGAAATAAGGCAAACAAAGTTTCTGATAAATGTTATGATACAAATAACAGCATATGTAATACCTAGTTCAAATTAAGTCCGATGGATACAACTACATCATATAATAGCCTCATGAAAGAACTCATCAACATCCATTCAAGGAGATAACACAGAAGATCAAGCCAGAGGGCTCATGCTGGTCCCTAGTGATGATCTGGATGATACCTGGTAAAAGTGCATCATGTTGAGTGTTTCATCTGGGTGACAAAATAGCAAAAACTTCAGCTCTCCAAAGGGGCTAAAAAAGGACTAGTTTATGCTGAATTAAATATGGGTGACCAGGACCCGGAAATATAGATTCACATTGTCCTGAGTGACAGGTTTTACCATACAGTAGTAATGTGGATATTTTATAGGAACAAAAAAAAAAGTTCTAAGGCAACGCACTCAGCAAATGCAACAAAGAGTCAGGTGACAGTAAAACTGTGCAGTCTGCTACAGATTTCAGATACAATGACATCCAGAGATCTCAGGTTGAGGGAAGCCAACAATTTTCAAAGCGAAAGCATTCAAGGGACTTCCCGTATTTGATAGTCAGATGCAGAGGTGGGTTACATGTGGCTATGACAAGGACTGAAAGTAGCCCAAGAAAAATTCCAATTCTGATCTTTCACCTTCTGACTCTTAGAAATCAGAAGTTCCAACCAGTCAGTCTGTAGGCAGAATCACTGGTGTGGCTTTTCCAGGGAACGTCCGTTGACAGCTGAATTTGTTTTCTTTCAAATTACATAATCTCATACATCTTTGTGACCAAGTAAATTGTCATTGTGTATGTATGCCACCTCTTCTTTATCTTCTCATCTGCAGATGAGGCTAATTCCAAATATCTCCACATGTTTTTCTGCTTTTAGTTTTGACAGAGGATCTCACCAACGTATCCAAGGAACTCAGTAGTAATCTAGACAGTAACTAAACTGCTTAACCTCCTGCTTCAGCCTCCCACATAGCTGGGATTACAGCCCTATGCCACCAGGCCTGGCTAATCTTCCCTGTGTTGTGCATGGAGCACAGGCCCTATATGATGAAGACCCAGTACTCCCCCTACATGATGAAGACCCACCCCTCCCTGCCTCCATCCCCTTCCCAGAAGGGAATGGTGTCCCAATAGTTTCAGGTTCACAAGACTCGGGAACCCTGTGCATACACGCTTGATTCCAATTTTTTAAGATTTCATTTTATTTTTAAATTATGCATGTGTGTATCTGTGTAGGTTTTGTGCACATGAGTGTGGTACCAATAAGAGCCAGAGAGGGCTTCAGATCTCCTGGAGCTGGAGTAATAGGTGGTTGTGAGCCTCCTGACTGTGGGTGCTGGAAACCAAACAACTGAAGAGTAGGAAGTGCTCTTAACCACTGAGCACATCGCCAGCCTCTTGATGCCAAATACTTTGCTAATACTTTGTTGTTGTTAACTCTTTTTTTTTGCTTGCTTGACAGAAACTATGTAGCCCAGTCTAGCTTCAAACTCCTAATCTTCTTACCTCAACTCCAAAGTGTTGAGATTCTAGGCTTCTTCTACAGTATATAGCTATTAAACCTACACATCAAATGATAATATTTTGGATATCTGTGATTATATAAGGTATCTGGTCTCTCACTCACAGTATCACCCATTTCTTGTTTGTTTTGTGTTTTTCAATTATTATTTTTTGTTTGCTTACCTGAAAACTTGAAGTTACACACGTGGCTTGCATCACATCTTAAAAAAAAAACCTTCAGCGTTAGAAACAGAATTTTAGTCTTATTCATGCCAATCAGTCCTTCTGCCATTGAGTAACACAACATGGTCTTGGTTTGTTGAGGCAGAGTCTTGTTGTATGGCCAGGCTGTTCATGAACGTGTGAACCTCTTGCTGCAGCCTCCCTAGCACTGAATCACACTCGTGTGTGATCCACCACACCTGGCCTGTATATTTCATTTTAGTTAGGTGGCCTAAAGACTATGATATCCATGGGGCTTGAGGTTGAGGGTCTTCCTATAGAGTTCTGTATCTTGCGAGAGATTGGGTGGGTGTTTTATGCTTGCTGACATGTTTGTGGGTGGCGTTGGAAGCCTGGTCGGGGAGGGATTCTGAGGGTGTCAGGGATACATGGCCCTGAGGCACTTCCAGTAGAGGACTGTGTGGCTCTGTACCCTCTTCCAAGCCAGGGAGCTGGCGGCTCAGAGTCCTATTTGGTATTCCGAATGGATGCTGTGACTGACACAGCAATTACAGGTTTTTTTTGCATTGTTTATGCCTCTCCAAAAGCATAGCTGAATGCATTGAAGCAGAGGCTGGAAGGCGCTCCGCTTGCTTTCATTACAATGCATAATTGTATTTACCCTCTCAAGCTTTAGACTCTGGTGCCTGGTGCAGTTTTAATACCATTCGCTCTTCTCATAATTAGATCACTGATTGAATGAAAAAAAAAAGTGAAAAGCAAAGGAAAACCGAATCATTTTTCTAAATAGTGATCCAACTTGGTTTGGATCCATTAACATAAAAAGCACCCAGCTTTCTGTTGCTTTGCCTTGTGACTGTTGGAATCCGGGGCTTGGCAGGCTTTAGGGCTGTCTAAAGCTATGCTCACAGGCACTGGCCGGCGTGGCCCCCTGGCAATGGAGCCTCCTGCCCATCCCATCTCTTTCTCTGAGGATCAAGTTGGATAGCAAGTACAGCCAAAGCCTTTAGTGGGAAATCTTCCTGTAAATTAAGGGTTCTTGAGTCAGTAAGAGCCACCGATATTTCTTCTCCCTTGGGTGAGTCTGCTCAGAATTAGGACAATATTATGTGCATGTAGATTTTTATCCATGTATATTGCATGTCAAAATTAAATAGTTCCATCAAAGAATCTTCAGTAATATCCAGCATTTCACAGCCTCACCCTTGCTGTGGCTTCACGTCCAGCATCTGTAATTGACCAGGCATCACGCTCAAAGCTGCTTGGGGCTGAGGAGACGGAGAAAGAAAGGTGAGCCCAGCTGGCTCTGCCTGGAACCCAGGCCGGTGGAGCCAACCCAGCAAACCCTACCCTGGTAGCCAAGTTTGCTTGTTTGTTTGTTTGCTTTAACCACAGGCCTTTCTTTTCTCCCCTCTTCAACCCAAGGTTCTTAGAACACAAAAGCAATGTATTTTCTTCTACCACAAAGTTTTGAATTCTAGACCTGTATTGTAGATACCTCATACACAGTGAAGCCAGTATCTCAGTTCACACCAGAGTACATGACCAACCAATCAGAACTTTCCCCAAGAAAGTTTTGGTTATTGTTTGGGAATGTCATGCTTGCATACAATGTGTGTTACATATTTTGGCTATGTTCACTGCTTATTTCTTGCTTTCTATTTTCTCCTCCATCTCCTCACGACTTTTCCATCCCGATTGCATATGTGTATGAGAACAGGGCCATCTCCTAGGTCATGGGTTGTGCTCCAGGGACTGCATCCTTGAAGAAAACAGACTCTCCTCCCAGCTGCTTTACTTGCCAATAGCTTCCCAGTTCAATGTGGGATATTTTTTAACCCATCTCCGTTCTCCACACTGGGATTTTTGTCTGGCTTGATTTTGTGTACGGTGTTAGAACTGCTATGAATTTACATGTGCAGTTTTCCTGTTGTATCAGGAAAATGCCATTTCTCTGTAGTTATCTGCTGCCTCTGTCTGTTACACTGTTCCTGCACCCTCTTCCATATCCCTGAGAACTGGGAGGGTGTGCATGCATTTATCTATGTCTCTCTGTGTGTGATATAGACATCCACTTAGGGCTAAGCACTCTACAGCTTCTTATTCTCTGCCCATTGCCCAGCTGTGGGCCTGTGTTCATCAGTGTCTGCTAAAAGAAACTTGGCCTATGAGGGCTAAGAAGTGCACTATTCTGAGGTCTGAACAATAAGCCTTTAAAAGTCAGTTTCACACAATGTCTTCTTATCAGAATATTAGTAGTTGTCCCCACCCCCAACTTCCAAAACCTATGACCTATATAAGCACAGGTCCTTTGATAGCACAAGGAACAAAGATGTCCCAAGGCAGTACACGTTGACACGTGGCTAGAGGGACTGCATGCAAGAGGCAAATCACACCAAATTTGATAACAGATTGTCTCTCTAGACAAGCCATTCATCCACTAATAATAAGTGGATCCACCATTAATAAAACAGAGTCCTTGTGACCTATTCACCACCTGGGGTCCCACTTGTGCTTCTTAATACCTCACAAAAGAACTACATTTCAACATGAGCTGCAGTGGTGAGATGAAAACCCAGCCTTTACATCACACATCATCGCTTTGAACTAATTACAACCTGGGGAAACAAGACAGAAGCAAGCTGCAGATTTGATCACGCCAGTCACCTCTGTACTGCACAGGGTACCAAAGCAGTTGCTGGTTGGAGTCGAGCCGCCTCAGTGGAGGTGTCAAGGCTGGACATGAAGACAGATTCTGTAGCCCAAAAAGTGGCTGAAGCTGGGCTCTGTGGCATGGAGGAAGGAAGATACAAGACAGAAGACCACCCACCCGCTGCTGATTTGCTGGCATGCGTTCTCCAGATACAATGGTCATACATTCTTTTAAAAAATTAAAGATTTATTTTTGTTTTATAAGTATGGGTGTTTTGTCTGTCTGTAGGTATGTCTGTGTATCATGTGTGTGCAATGTCTAAGGGGGCCAGAAGAGGGGTCTCAATCCCCCAGAGTTAGCCACCATAGAGGTGCTGGGACTGGAAGCTGGGCTCTCTAGAGGAGCAGTCATGCATCGTAACTCCCTGAGCCATCTCTCCGGCTTCTGTGCTTTTCTTCATTTAGTAAAGGTTGGACATTTAGGAAACCCTGTCCTAGAAAACCATGTGCTAAAAATATTAAGCACTTTGATCCCTCTCTTAACAGATTACATGGCTGTGATAATTAGAGTCCTGAGAGCGGGAGGACGGTATTTGACTAATGCAATATCTCAAAGAGAAATGTAATTGTGGAGGAACAATACAGTAATTGAAAATTAAACTTAACGGGAGTAAGCCTGAGTAGCCTTTTCTCTGTGTTTCCTGGGAGTGTAAGTGCGTCCATCCTAGACAGGAAAGTGGAATCACTAGGGGTTTGCTACACAGGAGAGGTGTGAAGGCTGAAGGCTGTGGATTGGGGTTGGAGACATGAAAAGGACCAGCCTCCACCATCAGCCCCATGTGACTCACAAGTATATCCTGACAGGTTCTTAAGAGCTAAGTGCACTTCACTCCCACAGCCTGAGGATATAGAGCCTGGAGCCCAGAGTCACTGCAGGGCATGGCACATAGCCCCTCCCCTACCTACACTCCAGCACTGCTTGGGCTTTGCTCCTGGCAGCAATGCAGCACCTTCTCCACTTCCCCTTCGTTACCATTTTTGGCCATTTTGGATGGATTCCGGATACCAGGGACAGCATAGCGGACATGATTGAAGCACAGTTAATAACAATTCGAGGTCAGAAATTGGGGTTCAACCTGAAGATCTGAAAAGCAAAACAGCCAGCCACTGGCTCTTACCTCAACCTCAGTCTGAAATGGCGATCCTGCCTCCTGGAATCTCAGAAGGAGACTGCGTGTTGAGAGTTGTTTCCTCCCATTTTATAATCCTCTCTAGGGCTGGGATTAAAGGCGTGCACTACTGTGATTAAAGGCATGTACCGACTGGTTCCTATGGCAACTAGTGTGGCTATTAGGATGAAAGGTGTGTGTTACCACAACCTGGTCTGTAAGGCTGACCAGTGGGACTGTTTTACTCTCAGATCTTCAGGCTGTCTTTACTTATTAAAATGCTATTGAAATACCATTACACACGATCAACAGCAAAACAACCTCTTCAAGCCACTGATGTCTTTCCACTGCACTTGGTGAAAATGCTGTTCCTTAGTGGAACTTGTAAGAAGCTTCCTTGCTCAGCTTCTGTATACCTCCCCTTTCTTTCCCCTGCTTCCACAGCAAGCTCACCTCTTGCTTCACACACTGGACTCCAGCCCAGGATGATCCCAAACTCAACAGTTAGTTTTCACCCTCCTCAGCCCATCCTGGTGATACTGCTGGACCTACTCATGAGATAACATTACAGATTATTCCACTTTTCTTTATTTCCCACGACTATCAACTTTCAACTTTGTCAAGCCGCTGTCATCTCTTGTTTTGGCTGCTAGGTAATATCCTTCCTGGTCTTCCTTGAGATTCTTGCTTTACCACCAGCCAGCACAGTGGTCCAAACCCCTAGATGTACAGGCTTGGTTAATGGGCTAATCAGCTAGTCTGTCTTGTAGAAGGAGCGGTGGCGGGCCACTTCCCGCTGCCCGGCTAGCTTTACCCAAAATAATTACACGGAAACTGTATTCTTTTAAACACTGCTTGGCCCATTAGTTCTAGCCTTTTATTGGCTAATTCTCACGTCTTTGATTAACCCATTTCTAATAGTCTGTGTAGTACCACGAGCTGGTGGCTTACCAGGGAGGATCTTAACCTGCGTCTGTGTCCAGTGGGAGAATCATGGCGACTGCCTGACTCGGCTTCTTTCTCCCAGCATTCTGTTCTGTCTACTCCACCTACCTAATTTTCTGTCCTATCAGGGCCAAGCAGTTTTTTTTTTATTAATTAACCAATGAAAGCAACAGATAAATACAAGACCCACCTCTATCACCGTCTCACCCCAAACTGCTTCTCTTCTTATGGATCTCAACACTGGCCACTTCTTCTTCAAACTTGTCTGTTTTCTTCCTCAATCAGACTACCCTGTCCGTCCCAGTTTTCCTCTTGCTGTTTTCTCCTGTAGGATGCTCTTTCCTTTCCTCTGACAGATGCTGCTGCCTGTCATCCCTTAACACTTGGTTTGGGTCTCTCTGCCACTGCCTTAATGTGACCCCCCTGCTTTTCTCTGTGCATTTTCTCTTTCTCATTTTACTTCAGTGTTTATGTTATGTGCCTGAATGCATCTATGTGCACCCAGTGCCTCAGAAGGCCAGAGAGGCCATCAGATCACCTGGAACACTGGAGTCACAGACCATTGTGAGCTACCTGATGCTGGTGCTGAGAAGTGATCTGGGGTTCTCTGAAAGAGCCTCACATGCCCTTACTCCTGTGAGGTCCCCTGGCCCTGATTTGCTCTTCTATTAGAGGATGCTCTACAATTTTTGTGTTCTTATCAGTTTCCATCCTCTCTTCAAATACTTCTGGCTCCTAATAATTGACTCATAGATGCTTGCTAAGTGCATGAAGGCACATGGGCCTCTTAGTTTTACCTCACATACCTTTCTCTTTCCCTCTTCCAGGTCTTTGTACAAAAGCCTGAAACTGATGGAGGAAAGTCATTGGTAATAAACAAACTGCCTTGGCCCATTTTGATAGGCCATCCCTTAGGTGGGTGGAGTAAACAGAACAGAATGCTGGGAGGAAGAGGAAGTGAGCTCAGAGGCCATGCTCCCCTCTCCCGGGCAGACGCCATGAAGCAAGCTGCCAGGTCAGACATGCTGAATCTTTCCGGGTAAGACTGATGCTGCACAGATTATTAGAGATGGGTTGATTGGGATATGAGAATTAGCCTGTAAGGGCTAGAGTTAATGGGCCAAGCAGTGTTTAAAAGAATACAGTTTGTGTGTTGTTATTTCTGGTGTAAAGCTAGCCATGCGAAAGCTGGGTGGGACAAAAAGCAGGCCCGCAGCTCGTTACAACATGAAACCTTCTTCCTCCTTTATGTTCTGACTCAAACACTATTTCCCTATTCTGGAAATTTAACCTCAAATCAAAGTTTGGCAGTATTTGGAGGCAGGGCCTTGAGGTAATTAGAAGTAGATGAGATCATAGCATGAGACCGGCTCCTCCAAAGCACTAATGTCCTCATATAGTGAGCTCACTTTTCCTGGCTCACCTTACAATGTTATGTGTAGCAGTAAGGTGCTCCTCAGATGTCAGGCTATGTTCTAGGCTTCAGAATCATGAACTAAATAAACCTCTGTTCTTTATAAATAACAAAGACTCTGTACACCGGTTCTGTCCACCTCCTTAGGTGCCTCTGAGATGCTAAGCCCCCATGCTTGCACTTATTCCTGCACTACTTGAGTGCTCGCTTCTTTGCACTCAAACATCACTGTTTTGTTCCTGTTTGTTTGAATCTCTTTCTATAAGCCCTTGGAAGAAAAGAATCATGTCTGACTGCCATTTTACTGTATCCTTGGACAAGTGCAGGGGCTGCACATGGACCCTGAAAATTCATATGACTTTAATTAAGTCATGATTTAATCTTTGATGATCCCCCCATTGTTTGTATTTCACACTTAACTCTTGTCTTCTAAGCTTCGTATTTTCCTTAAAATCTGATGTCACCTGTTTTTTCAGTCTAGGTTTCTAAGTCTTAGTCCTAGGAAATCTCTCAGGTACTAGGGTGAGCCTATGATCCAAGATAAAGCACCATTGTAACAAGGGTAGAGTGTGCTCTACTGTGCGTCCATTCACTAGTTGCTTTGTGTGCAGTTTCTCTGTGCTTTGCTCTTGAACTTTTCTGTGAAGGAGAGAGGCACAGCTATATTCTGAAGAGTCTGAGGTGAAGGATATGGTATCTGCCTTAGTTAGGGTTTTTGTTGCTATGAAGAGACACTGTGACCACAGAAACTCTTATAAAGGAAAACATTTAATTGGGTAGCTTACATTTTCTGAGATTTAGTCCATTATTATCATGGTGGGACACGGCACCTTAAAGGCAGACATGGTCCTGGAGAAGGACCTGAGCTAGAGGAGGAGCTACCTCTTGGTCCTGCAGTCAACGGTAAGTAGTCTGAGATACTGGGAATGGCTTGAGCATATATAAGACCCCAAAGCCTGCCTCCACAGTGACACACTTCCACCAATAAAACCATATCTACTCCAACAAAGCCAGACTTCCTAATAGTGCTACTCCCACTGGGGGCCATTTTCCTTCAAACCACTACAGGTTCCAAGCAGGTTTTGAAGGCCTTTTTTTTTTTAAGGAATTGTGAGACCAAACTTATTAAGAAAAAATTTTCTACAGTAAAATTATATCTTACACCATTTGATGTGAAGATGCAGGGAAAGAGAAATTCTTACAAATTGTTACTAGATTAGAGATAGTTCAGCTACTATGGACATTAGTGTGGATGCTCCTCAGAAAACCCAAGACCCACTACAGGAGCCAGCTCTAGCATGGCTGACCAGAGATCTGAAAGGACCCCACATCAGTATACCACTGAGATCCTTGATACTTGAGTTTATTGCTCTGTTGTTCCCAATACTTAAGCTGTTTAATCAGCTTAGGTGTCTGTCAACAGATGAATAATGGATTAAAAATATGGCACATATGCACAGTGCTATTTTACTTACTGCAAAGAAGAACAAAATAATATCATTTGTGGGAAAATGGATAGCTCTAGAGATCATTATGTTAAACAACATAAACTAGGCAAATACATTTTCTCTCATATGTGACATATAGAATTTAAAATAAAAAACACATAACATATGAAAGTAGTCATTTGAGAAGTTGTGGTGGTTTGAAAGAAAATGACCCCCAAAGGGAGTGGCACTATTAGGAAGTCTGGTCTTTTTAGAGGAAGTGGGTCACCATGGAGGACAGCTTTGAGGGTTCATATGTGCTCAAGCCATGCCCAGTGAGACAGTTAACTTCCTGTTGCCTGCACAAGATGTAGAACTCAGCTCATTCTCCAGCACCACGTCTGCCCGCATGCTGCCATGTCTCGCCATAATAACAGACTGAACCTCTGAAATGTAAGCCGCCTCATTTAGTGTTTTCCTTTATAAGAATTGTAGAGGTTATAGTAGCTCTTCACGGCAATAGAAATCCTAACCAATGTAGAAGTATCATGGCATACAGGGAACAAGAGAGTATAATGGGAGGGTGTGATAACAAAACCTATTATTTTCTATGATGAGGAGACACAAACACAATGATATTAAATAATAAAATGAGTTTATGACATTATAATTACTGTGCTCTACTTTTCCAGACTAGCCACTTTTTGGAAAGCCTTGTCTTTTCAGTTATTTGCAGCTTCCATGGCCTGTGCGATCAATCCAGTCCTTTGTGTTAAAGCATTTGATCACATTGGCTGAACAAAGACCCACCCCTCTGGCACTGCCAACAACCAAGACAGTTAGAGCCATGTGAAAACGCCTGCTGAAATGGAGGGAAAGAGACACAATCCATTATAGAAGTAGTTTTTGTTCACTTAATGTAAGCCATTAGGGTTGGTGGCCATTTTTTTCTAAGATCTAGATTAACCCATGGAGTAAAAATATAATACCAAAGAAAGTAGAGATGAGAGAGAAGGAGGGGAGGGAGGAAGCCCAATGACATCAAGATTCTGGACATATGCCCAGAAATCACATTCATTTTTATTACATCTCTTGAATTGAGTTTCTGTCATTTTCAATCAAAATAACGCTGAAAAGTATAATAGGAGTCTACATCAAAAGGAAAGAGGAATCATAATTACATAACTGGACATTGTTGACAAATGACAAAGAAACGGGTAATAGATAGTAGAAATGATTATACTAACTCAGGAAAGGGTTGCCTGAAAAGTTATGGATGGGGCACAGGGTTTGAATGAGAATTATCTCCCATAGGCTTCTGTATTTGAACACTTGTTCCCCGCTGGTGGCACTGCTTATAGGGGTTACAGGAAGATGCTGCCTTGGTGGAGGAAATTTGTCCCTAGAGGTGGGTTCTGAGAGTTCATAGTCTTGCTCCATTTCCAGTTCATTCCATTTTGTGTGTGCAGTCAATGTGAGCTCTTGTCTTCCTGCTCCTGCCACCATGCCTGCTGCCTGTGCTATGCCTCCCACCATGATGAAGTCTTTCCCCTCTGGAACCATAAGCCAAAATAAACTCTCTGCAAGATCGTGATGCTTTAAATGCATCTTATTTTTCATTATTACGTATCATGTGAATGGGCGTGTTACCTGCTTATGTGTCTGTGCACCAGTGCATGCCATGTGCTATGGAATCCGGAAGAAGGTATCAGATCTCCTGCAACTGGAGCTACAGATGGTTGTAAGCTGCCAGATAGATTCTTGAAATTGAAACCAGGTCTTCTGTAAGAGCAGCAAGTGCTCTCAAGCCCATCCCAAGGTCCTAAAGGGGAAAGGGAAGAAACAAGAGCGGAAACTAGAAGGGCATCACCTGTAGAAGCACATTAGTCTGCGTGAAGGACCCAGAGCTTTAGTACAGTCTTCTGTCTCCCATTGCTTCTGTTTTTCAGCTGAGGACTCAGAGTGTGGAGGCTCTAAGTGCTTCATCAGAGAGCAGGGAGAGAAGAGGGCTCCAAAGGAGCAGTGGGAAGCATCTGGGTATCGACACACACAAGAGCAGGGCCAGCTGGCATCAAAAGTGAGGTTTGTTACACAGAGATGGTGGAAGAGTAGGGGAAACCGTAAAAGTATGGATTGGTATACAGACAATTCATATACAACTTTTACAGGTAGGTTCCCCACTTGTCCAGTTGAGTTTAAGAAAATCTGTTACAAACATGTTTTGAAGAATATTTTCTTTTGATCCTCCAAGAGGATGAGTGGTTTCCCCAGGGAGTGCCCGACAGGAGCTGGTGATGTTATTCCGTCGTCAAGTGTTTTCCTAGAATGTGTAAGGAAGGGAGAAGAGAAAGAGAGATGATGAGAGAGAGAGTGAGAGAGAGAGACAGACTTACAGAAAGAGGGCACGAAAAGTTTCTTATGTAAAATCATTGTGCAAAGATTTACCTTCTAAAATAATGAAAGGTAACTTTTGATATTTCCTGGTTACTTCTTATGCACCACATGTAATTTTTTGTCTAGCATTCAAATTAATAGGTTTCATTGTTACATTTTCATATATCTGTATTATTATAGTTTGTTTTTATAGTTTGTCCTGCTCCCCACTGTCTTTTCCATCACTCCTGTCCTGCTTGCTGGTTTCCTCCCTCAAATATTCTCTCCTGTTTTTTTATGTTTTAAAAAATTATTTATTTTTATTTATGCATATGAATGTGTTGTCTGCATATAAGCGTGTGTACCACCTGTATGACTGGTGCTGGAGGGATGCAGAAGAAAAGCATCGGAACCCCTGGAAACAGAGTTACAGGTGGTTGTGAGAGGCCCTGTGAGTGCAAAGTGGCCCGTGATCTTAACCACTGAGCCCCTCCTTGGACATTCATTCTGCAGGTATTCTATTACCCTCCCTTATTCTAGCTCACCCTTTCCCTTAGACCTCTTCCTCTCCTTCTGCAGTTCTCTACTGAATCCCCATACAACACTGGGATCAAGTGCTGTGAAGTTTGCCTTATCTACAGCAGTCAGCTGCAGCCTGACAGGCACCAGTGGCAGAGGCAGGTCTGATAACCTGTGTGTCCCAGCACCTGGACTGCTTCCTTCTTTTTCAGCCTTTCTAGCATTCTCTGGCCTGGTCCACCTTTTGTGCCTCAGGGCAAACAGTAGCAAACCACCCTGCTTTCACACAATCAAACACCTTGGAAACCCACTAATGTTAGACTCCAGGGAAGCCACTCACTTTAAAATCCATAAAGCATAATTATGTCGCGCTGATGGCCCATTATCTGATGCCAACTCATGACACCGTGCCCGATCATCACTTCACTTGGAAAGGTCCTCCGCAGTGAATCTCTGCTAAGAGACTGTCTCCATTATCCCCGATGAAGTGAATCTATACCATAGAGCAGTTGAATTAATGGTACCTTATGATGTGGAGTCTCTCAATGGAGGAAGGATGATTATAAATTAAGTTGGAGCTGCCCGTACCTGGCAGGGAATATGTATATATACACACACTCCACTTGCTTGTTAGATCAGTTACTAGAATCTATTCAGGCACCATAGGAAGAAGAATGCAGAGGAATTAAATGTGTTGCAAGCACAAAGAGGTAGATACGGAGTCCGTGTTCTTCTGTTCCTACCCAGGGCTCCCATCCTGCCCCTTAATCCCAGAAGCCCCACTGAAACATTTGCTTTTTCTCTTACTTACCTGTAGACTGGTTTCTGGGTGACACTATCTCTGGAATTAAGTGCAAAGCTAGAGGGTGGCAGCCAGAAGCCTGCTGCTTGTTTCTTCCCCAGTGGGCTTGATTTTCCTTCTGTCACAGGCAGGAGCACATTTACACAATGTGGGCAGGCTGGTGACTGGAGGAAGCTCCAACTGTTGGTCAGCATCCCTGAGAAACAGCGAGATGAAGGGAAACAAGATTTTAACAAGAGAGAAAGGGGCTTTGGAGTCCCGCCATATCTCTACTCCTTTACGTCCGGATTGGAAGCAGCCACACTATCAGTGCTCATGGTTTCCTTGTCTGTGAACTGGAGACAACCATGGTCCCTGTATACCAGGCTGTACTAGACACTGAGGGTATGAGGCAGAGGAAACACTTCTGAATGTAGAGTGTGATGTGAGTGTTATTTATTATGTGTTTGTTGGTTTGTGGGAGGATTGATTTCACTATGTAGCGAAGAGTGAGTGGAACATCCCATGCAGCCCAGGCTGGTCCCAGCTTGCAATCTTCCTGCTTCAGCTTCCAGAATGCAGAGATTATAGGCATGATTCACAAGGCCTGCCTCAGAGGCATGTGTTCCTATTGTGTCAGAGAGTTTTTCTGAGCAAGAAGGGGAGAGGCAACAGAACCCAAGCACATAGCTGATCCCTCTCTTTCCTGGTGTGGCTCTTGGAAACTGGAGTCTCTCTTTTCTTCCATTTTCTCACCCATAAGGACAGGGTTTAGCCCATTAATAGACTTAAGAACTTTATGGTAACAATACAGGTTAACTTTCTTTTGTGTATTTGCTCTTTAAAAGCT
The DNA here is from genome assembly GCA_025134845.1 of Neodon shergylaensis. Classification (NCBI taxonomy): domain Eukaryota; kingdom Metazoa; phylum Chordata; class Mammalia; order Rodentia; family Cricetidae; genus Neodon; species Neodon shergylaensis. Next base: position 1,039,398 of record JABTXL010006140.1, on the reverse strand, counting down.
GAACAAGTGTAAGTAAATAGGCAACAGAGTGTTCCATGCTACTCTTTGGTTTCTGTGTTATCATCACGAGGACTTGAGTTGGGATCCCCAGAAAAGCTGGATGTGGCTATGCCCACCTGTGATTCCAGAGAGAGTTCATATTTTAAAAAACTGAAGTAGAGGTTCTCGTGAGATGACTCAGTGAGCAGATGTACTTGTCATCAAGCCTCTTAACTCATACTATATGGTTGAAGGAGAGAATCGCCTCGTCACAGTTGTTCTGTGTTTCCTGCACACTGGCTGTGATACACATGCACCCACATTCATACCCTTCCACCAGCACACACACACACACACCCCAAATAAACGAATGCATCTTTTAAAATTAAGGTGAAAAATTATAGACTCTCAATAGACCTCTGGCCTGTCTGCATGCTCACCCACATGCATTCATTTATATCTAAACATGACATATGCTGTGTGTACCACAAAAATATAGAGAGACACATATACCACACAATCACTACAGTCACCAAAAGGTAGCTTTCTAATTTTTTCAATTACTTGGCTCATTGAGCCATTGAGAATTCCACTTTGTGTACTGTGTTGGGAACATGCTTTAAACTGAACTTTTCTTATGAAAAATTCTGTATATTCTGACTCTTTTTTCTATTGACTTGAAATACCATTTTCATCATAAGCTAAATTCTCACCTGAGTCCCTTTTTTGGCCTGGGCCTTTGACTCTACTGATTCCGTCACAACTGTAATACCCCAGATAGGCTCTGCTTCCTTCCTGCTTCTCTCCCCAACTTCTGCAATGTTCACATCCCTTTCTTTCTCAGAAGAACAATGCCATTTCATCTCTTTTCCTTGGTCATAGGACATGCCTTTTTCATCATCTCCACAATCAAAACAATGAAATTTCTGAAGAGATTTTATTTCTGGCTCAGTTTCCTGCCACCTGCTGGATTTTTACCAAGCTGTTTGTTAGAATTTTCTTTTTCTGGTGGTACATACCTTGTTTCAGGATAAGAGCTGGGTCGCTGGTCACAGTTATGGAGCCTGCCAACACACTTGACTCGCTCTCTCTGCACATGCTAATGTGCAACCGTCCAGACTTGGCAAGGTCCAGTTAATGAACTGCAGAGTTGAGAGGGTTTAAAAACTTCACTTTAAACTAGAACTTTCTCATTCCGAGTTATAAAAACAAACAAACAAACAAAAAAACAGACAAACAGCCCAGGCATGGGTGCCACTAGAGTCCCCTGGGTGGCAGCATCTAAATCACCCTGACTGCAGGGTGGCCCTAGGACCCCAGCACGGTCCCTTGTGGGGCCCCAGACCTCGGGCATCAACATGACCCCCAGTGGTAATTGGTGCCATGGACATCAACACAGACCCTGGCTTCAGTAGGGTCATGGACCCAGACATGGCCCTTGGCATCAGCCCAGGACCAGATGATACCATGTCAAGGACCAAATCCGAGTCCGAGTTCCTACAGCAACTGGGGTCTGTGATGATGTCCACGGGCCCATGTCTCTATCAAGGGCACACAGATGCCCGGGTTCTGAGTCATCACTGTGGCCATGCTGGGGCCTGAGGGATGTGCTGTAGTTGGGGCTATGATTATCTGGGTAGCCTGTATTGGCATCAGTGATCATGGTGTCAACTGGGCCTGAGTGCTGCAGGCGGCCATGTCTGTGTCTGTGGCCCTATTTTAGCCAAGGTCTACATCAAGGTCAGTGTCTCCTATTACCACTGAAGGCTGTGCAGATGCCTATTATATGGGCCGAAATCTGAGGCCATGTTGGTGCCTGAGGGTCACACTGCCACTAGGGCCATGTAGATCAGCCACCTAGGGCCTAGGAGATGTCTGGGCCCAGGATGCAGCATAGGGTCATGTTGGGAGGATCCATGGCTCTACTGCAGCTGGGACTGTGTTGATGTCTCTGGTTCTTGTTACCATCTATAGCAGTGTAGGAATTGGGGTCTGTACCAAAGCCTGAGACCATGTTGGTGTCTGAAGGTCATACAGCCACTGTGGCCATGCAGATCTGAGTACTGTGATCAGCAACCAGGGGCCATGGTGAAATCTGGGCCCGACTTGCAGCCTGGATCCATGTCTGGGTCCCTGGTCCTGCTGCAGCCATTACTGTATTGATATCCCTGGCTCCTGGTACCATTGAAGGCCAGAGAGATGATTGAGTTTTGGGACTCCACCTGAGGTCATGCTATTGTTTTAGAGCTACCTTGCAGCTGGGGAAATGCTATTCTGATTGGTCTGTGCAGCCATCTGGGGCCATGGTGACATTCAGGTCCAGGATGCCACCAAGGACCATGTCTGGATCCGTGGTTCTACTACAACCTGGCTTTGTGGTGAGATCTATGGTCCATATTGCCACCAAAGGCTACAAGAACCATGGTATTGCCTGGGCCCAAACTGCTGCCGAGGGTCATATCTGCATCCCCACAACATCTAGGGTCTTTGCAATGTCTGATTACACCCAAGGCAGCATATCTAGATACCTTGGATCTGGCTGATACTTGAGGCCATCTTGGTATCCAAGGGTCACATTGCTGGCAAGACCATGCAGACCAGGGTGGCCAGAGTTGATACCTGGGGCTGTCATGATGTCTGGACCCAAGCTGTGGCTGGGGGTCTTTTCTATGTCTGTGGTCCTGCTGTAATCAAAGCCTGTGTTGAGGTCCATGGTGTCTGTTGCCTTTGGGGGCTGAAACTGTCCGGAGTCTGAACCACCACATGGGGCCAGGTTGGAGCCTGGGGACCATGCTGCTGCTGGGGCTGTGATCTGAAAGGCCTGTGCTGCCACCAGGAGCCATGGTAACATCTAATACCAAGCTGCTATCAATGACCACATCAGGGTCTGTGGCCCTGCAACAGCTGGGGTCTATGTGAGTGTCCCATTGCCCATATTTATACATGGGATCATGCAAAACATGTGTTGAACCACATGAAGTATGAGGGCCATTCCACCCCTCACTGGCTGGGAGTGACCCTTACATCCATCCCACTCACAGGAGAGCTGACCTCGAATCTCCCCAGCCCTAGAATAACAAACCCTCATGACCCCAGCACTGGAAAGCTGACCCTACCCGTAATAGGAAAGCCAAATCCTCACACTTAGGAAAGGTTGCCCCATTCCTCACCCAGGGTCCTGAGAGCCTGAGAGGAGTGGTCCCAATGGCCTTGACGGAACAACTCAGCTGCCACCCAGGCACACACATCCAGGGCTTGGAGCTGGCACATACCGCAACATTTACCTCATCTATGACCTGCTGGAATGTGTGAAGGGATGGATCCTGTGGAACCATAGCTGCAGGACCTTCATGACTAGGGTGAATAGCACAATATCAGAGAGGAATGTCGGTAGGGGTCCAGTATTGATGGTGTACCAAAGCCTTGAACTGACCAACAACTCATTACATAATGAACATTTGCAAGTACAGCTCTTTGGTCCAAAGGGTCTACTGCATGATACACAGCAGCTCCCAGTGCCACTAAGATAGATGAAGAGGCAATGGAGAGGTGGGAAAGATGAAGGAGTGAAGTGATGGACGAGGGTCATCTTTCTATCTGTTGTTTCATTGGTTAAGTAATAAAGAAACTGCTTGGCCTCTGATAGGGTAGAATTTAGATAGGTGGAGTAAACAGAACAGAATGCTGGGAGAAAGAAAGCTGAGTCAGGGAGTTGCCATGATTCTCCCACTCCAGACAGACGCAGGTTAAGATCTTCCCTGGTAAGCCACTTCGTGGGCTACACAGATTATTAGAAATGGGTTAGATTAATATGTAAGAGTTAGCCAATAAGAGGCTGGAACTAATGGGCCAAGCAGTGTTTAAAAGAATACAGTTTCCGTGTAATTATTTCGGGTATAAAGCTAGCCGTGCGGGCGGCCGGGTGGCGGGGACGCAGCCTCGCGCCGCTCCTAATACAACATGTTGTGAAGTGTTTTCTTTTTCCTTTAATTCTTTTTAAATTATTTTTATTCTCTTTTAGTCTTCCTTTAGGGAGCACTGCAAGACTGAGGGGCAGATACGGAAGGACTGGGATGTGAGTGCGATTGAGGTACATGATGTGAAATTCCCAAAGACTTAATAGAAATCGAAAAAAAAAAGAACCCAGTCACAGATACATATAAAACAGACAAACAAACAAAAAACAAATAAGCGGCCGAAACCAAAGAACAAAACTATTCAAACTCAAAACTCTCATTAAAAAATAAAAACTCCAAACCAAAGAATGGAAGCTGCAACTTGCCTTGAATGCTTAAAACAGTCCAAGAGAATGTGTTGTGTAATCTCCCAGGCTGGATGCCCAGTAGGATGGGCTTTGCCTAGCTGCGAGGGTAGTTCATGTTCTAGTCAACCACAATATGGGAATGGCAGGTCTCTGGTCATTTGCTTTCAGGGACTGGGGAACCATCTATAAAAGGGAAAGCTGACCACTTCACACCAATCACATTCATTTTTAAAGAAGTTTCTTTTCTATGAGAGTCCTAAGGGAGGATAAATGAGGACCACTGAGTTGACCATAAGGATCTAAATTTCAGATTCTGGAAGAGTTGGGGGGGGGGGAGAACCGGGTTTTTCCATAGACAGAAAATGTTCTTTTCTGTATTCACTAAATGAAGGTTGAAAAATGTCTTTTCTGGAATATTCTAGTTCTAGAATTTCTGAGACTGTAGTCTCAATACCTTTTAAGTTCACATTAAAAAAAATAGGAAACTTGTTTGTCCTCACAAAAATTAAGAGTAATTTACTTAATAGGTGCCTGTGAGAAGGGCTTTGATGAATAGTGTCAACAATGACAATTATCATCTCTCTATCAAAAACAGTGTCTAAAAGTTCCCCCCTTTCTTTTGTTTCCCCTTTTCTTTTTCATCCTTGTTCCTTTCTCCTCCTTTGTGAACTGAGCAAATAATCTCCCTGCTTGGTAGTGAATTTTATACCTCATTGGTATAAAATTACTATTTTTAAGGGTCCAGAAAATATGTAAATGAACCTTTTTAGAAGGGTCAGAATCTGATTTGGTAAAGTACTTACGTGATGAGGCATAATTAAATAATGAAGTTTTCCATAGTCTTCATAATGTGCTAAAGAAAATGAAGTTGAAAGAGTTGTTTTCAGGCAGAGCAGACAGGAAAGAAGTTCTCCGGGACGCATGAATGGATGTGGCTATGATGAGGATGGCTGCCATGGTGATGGTGATGAGGGCTGGATAATGGTGAGAAGGGGTAGAGAGGGAGGAAGAGAGGAGAAGAGACAGAGAATTTGCTATAAGCCTTAAATGGTAGTTTCTTTAGAATGTAAAGACACATTTCTTATTCATTTTTAAACCAACTAACATTGGGTATCTTTAGAGACACACTAGCACAGGGTTCCTCTCTAAGTGTTCTGTACTGAGAGAGTCTGGAAAGTTAGGTACTATCTTCCCAAAGCAATCTTAGGAGATGAGGGCTTTTGTTGTGATGGGTCTCTCCTCTCTCCTCCCCTTTCCCCTTCTTCCACCTCCTCTCGTCATCTTCTGTGTTCAGACTATTGGGTCCTTTGGTTCTCAGGTCTTTAGACTTGAACTCCTTGTTCTGACCAAATATATGACAGAAACAACTTGAGAAAGGAAGGGTCTGTTTAGCTCAAGGCTTCAGATGGTTGATTCCATCATGGTGGGGAAGGAGGGTAGGGTGGAGCAATTTACATCATGGTGGGCCAGTAGGAAAAAATGGGGCACTCTCAGGCTTCTGCTGACTTTGTCCTGTTTGTTAAGTCTGGGTGCCTATTCCACAGGATGGCTTCATCCACATTCAGGGCAAGACTCCCTCTCAGTAAACCCTCTCTGGATATACACTTATAGATACAACCAGAGTATCTCATAGGTGATTCATCAAGGATCTATACCACTGTCTTTCCTGGGTCTCTGTATTGCAGATAGCTGGTCAGGAGGCTTCTTGTTTCCAATAATTCCTGCATGTCTACCTGTCAGTCAATCTGTCTGTCCATCTGTCTCTCATATTCTCTCCATAATCTTTCTCTGTCTGTCTACCTGTCATTTCTGTTATCCATTATGCTTTATCAGTTCAGTTTCTCTGGAGAACTCTTAATTAATTCATTCACCCAAACAGTTTTACATGGAACATGTCAGCCTTTGACAGAGACTGTATTAATTCTAAGGGGTGGAGCAAAGTGGCTTTGTCCTCAGGTCCTTTCCTCATTTATCCCTACCTGTAGAGTGCATCTTCATACCCAAATCTTTTTAAAAATTGCTTTATATTTATGTATTTGTTTTATGTGTGCTAGATCCAAATTCTTATTTACAGTTGTAGCTTGGTGTAATTCTGCACCTTTGACTTCTATGATTAACGTCAGAATTACTTATAAACAGGTAGAGATAAAGTACCGCTGTGTCTTTGGATAGCACAGAAGAATATGTCTGTGTTTAACAAGTGGCATGTGCCAAGCAATTCACCCTTGTTGCCTCATTTAACCTTCAAAGCAAGCCGGATTGCATCATTTCCATTCTAATAAAGAAGACTTTATGGTTTGCAGCATTTTCATGGAATCTTAGAGACCATTTGTAGTGGACAGAATTGGTGTTCTGGGCGGCAGTGTTTAACTGGTGTTCTGGGAAGCAGGCAGGGCCACCAGAATGATGTTTCTAGAAGGAAGGTGGGGTGGGAGGAGGCTCTAGCTGTGTCATGAAACACATGTCTCTTCTGACCCGGTCCACCTCTTTAAATGTCTAAGTTCTGAAGTGGAGGAGAAAGGACTTTGGGAAGGACAGACTACTGTCTTCCCATGCTTGAAGCACTATCATGTGAATGTGGAGTCATTCTGAGCACACACGGGGCTGACTGGAAGGTGACCCATATGGTGATTTGGATGAAAACAGCCCCCAGAGGCTCGGACACTTGAATGCCTGGTCTCCAGTTGGTGAAACTGCTTGGGAAGAATGAGGATTTGTGTCACTGGAGGTGGGCTTTGAGATTTAAAAAGACCATCATTACCATAGTACACTCTCTCTGTATGTTATGGTTATTTTCTCAACATGGAAGCTCTGAGCCACTACTCCCAAATCATGCCTGCTGCCAAGTTCCTCACCAAAATGGTCGTGGACCTCTGAAACTATAAGCCCAATAAATTCTTTCTCCTATAATTTGCCTTGGTCATGGTGTCTTAGCAGAGCAGTAGGAAAGTAACGAAGACTGCGGTTATGAATAAAGTATAACTCATAACTAGGAAAGGTGTGTGTTACTTTTCTTTTTGTTGTTGTTTTTTTTGTTTTTGTTTGTTTGTTTGCTTGCTTGCTTCCTTGTTTTTTGAGACAAGTTTTCTCTGTAGCTTTGGTGCCTGTCCTGGAACTAGCTCTTGTAGACCAGGGTGGCCTCGAACTCACAGAGATCAGCCTACCTCTGCCTCCCAAGTGCTGGAATTAAGGCGTCTGCTACCACCGCCCGGCTGGTTAGTTACTTTTCTGTTGGTGTGATAAAATAGCCTAAACAAAGCAACTTGTAGAAGACAGAATTTATGTTGATTTGTTCTAGAAGGAGAGACCACAGCAGAGGAGGAGGCAGGGCAGCATGTGGCCACAACAAGAAGCTGGGAGGTCACTATGCATCCACAAGTAGGAAGCAGGGAAAGTGAAGTGCAGGTGGGGTGGGTGAGGTTATAAAACTCTCACTGACCAACCCTGTGACGTCCTTTCTCTAGTAAAGCCACACATGCTAGGGTTGCTGACTCTCTAAACATCACCAACTGGGAACCAAGTGTTCAGTACAAAGCCTATGGGGGACATTTCGAACCCCTGCAGCTGCCCATCAGGATCGTTTTTCAGTAGCATGGTTCAAGCAAGGGTTCCATGAAAGCAGATAAGAAATCAATGGCCTTGTGGGAAGATTCTAGGTCAAATGAAATTTTCTCCTGGAGTATGTCGTAATTAAGAACTTTGAGAGCTGAGCATGCTAACACACCTGTAACCCCAGCATCAAGGAGGCTGGGAGGGATAGAGACCAGAATGGACTACATAGTGAGATACTGTCTCAAAAACATATTAAGAGTTGGCCATGTAGCTCAATGATAGAGTGCTTGCCTACCATGTGCAAGGCCCTGGGTTCAGGTTCTAACATTAGAAATTGACTAAGCCAGACAGTGGTGGTACACAGAGACAGAGGCAGGCCATCTCTGAGTTTGAGGCCAGCCTGGTCTATAGAGCAAGTTTCAGGACTGTTAGGGCTATACAAAGAAACCCTGTCTCAAAAAATAATTAACTAATTAAAGAATAGCAAGGACTCCACATCAGTAATTTATATTACTGGGAAGATCAGGCATGTGTACCCAACACACAGTACAATGAAGGGTAGGGATGAAGGGTCAGTGAAGAGGTCACTGTGTGAGTGTGTGTTTCTGTGGCTCCCTTGGAGCTGTACTATCTACCTGCTTTGAGCGGCTGAGCCTCATGTTTCCCATTAACAAGGTGGGTCTGCCGTGACAGCAATCACGCAGAACGGGAACCCAGCACAGACCTTGGCATATGTACTCTGCTCATTAAGTTTTCATGATAAGTAACTTTTTAAGAGACAAGGACGGATGAGCCAGGCAAGGCTCACAGTTACTCACCTCAGAAAGACTGGTGAGGAGCCAAGAATGTCTAGAGCAAACAGAGAAGGGAGCTTCAGGCAGTGAAACTCCCCAAATGCGACTTGAGAGCCAGCGCCCCTCACAGTCTATTGTGCTCCCAGTCCTTGGGCTTGCTCCAAGTTCTTTGCAGACTTAAACAAATTTACAGAAGCCCAAATTAGTGCAGGAGTAGCTAGAGGCCATTCATGGTTCTCTCTGTCCAGTGAAGCACAGTACACGCTATAGCCCTCTGTCCTGGTGTTGGCCTTGTTGAGCTGCCTCGTTTCAGGACTGAGTGCTGACATGATGATTTGTGCCCAAATTCAATTCATGGTCTTCTCCCAGCCTTGGGCTTCTCCCTGGATTACTTATTTATGCTCATGATTTATTCCTCAGTACTGTAAAAACTTATTCATGATAATGGTCTTATGTTCTGTACTTAATCATTTAATTCTTGCAGCTTAGAAACCAAAGGCTCTCGATTCTTTTTCCTCTTGGCTATTGAAATGCTTTTCTGGATCCCAAGACTGGTTCATGTGAGCAGGCTCTGGAAGGTTTTTTGTTTGTTTGTTTGTTTTGAAATTTAAAAAGTATTTAAGTTTAAGTGATGCATTGGATCTCCTGAAACTGGAGTTGCAACTGATTATGAACAACAATGTGTGTAATCAGAGGTTTCTCTATACTGTCCAGTATACAAGCACTTTAAAAATAATCACCCAGAGGCTTAATACTAATTACAAACTCTTTGGCCTATTGCTCAGGCTTATTACTAACTAGCTCTTACAACTTCAGTTAATCCATTTCTCTTCATCTATATTTTGAGCTTGGCATCATGTGGTGTTACTTGTTCTCTAGTATGTCTTGTTGCTCCAGCAGCTTACTGGCATCTCCCATCCCTTTATTCTTCGCTCTGTATCTCTGCTTGAATTTTCCACTTATATCCTGTCTTGCTATAGGCCAAAGAAGCTTTTTTATTAACCAATGCTAATATAAAACATACTCACAGCATACAAATGGGTTATTCCACAGCAAATGTGGACTCTTGCAACTGAACTCATGTCTTCTGAAAGAGCAGCAAGCACTCTCAACCCCTGAGCCATTTCTCCAGACACTCTGGTGGGTTCTGACTCCACAGTATAACAGTATGTGAGGAACGGTATCAACTAACATACAGTGTATGCTAGGCATTATTCTAAGCACTCTGGATTGAAGACACTTTTAATTCTTTAAAATACTTATGAGAGAGGGCTGATGGTTACAGCCCAATGGCAGAACACTTGTCTAGTATAAAACTCCCTAGGTTCTATTCTCGGTAACCTCCATAACTGCTAGTTTCTTAGTGGTATCTTGCTTACTAATACAATTGCTTCTGTTTTCTTCCACTGCCCTATGTCCCTGTAGGTGCTTTCTGGAATCTTCTTTCAAATTATGATCTCATTCTCTGCTTTGGGGGAATCATGTATAAAACATAGACAGTGCTATACTTTCTTAATATTTAAAATTTTTGAGATAGGGCCTGGCTATGTAGCCATGATTGGCCTAGACTCCTTATGTAGACCAGGCTAGCTTCAAACTCAAGGATCTCCATCTGACTCTGCTTCCTGGGTGCTGGGGCTAAAGGTGTACACCACTAGTCACAGCTCATTATCTATTTTTTAACATTTCATCCTTCAGTTTTATGCTATAAAAAAGGTCCAATCAGGTACTCTAAGAAACCTTCATGGTCAAATGCAAGACTGGTTCTAAACTTTGCAGAAAGTAACAAGAGTAGAGAGTAGAGAAGTTCTTGTCTTTCCGTGGAATCTTAATGATGGCACACGGATGAACCAAGGTTGTTGGCTGGAGAATGTGTGGCCCTGTGAGAACTGGCCTCTGGCCTCCACCTACTAGGACAAGACCATTCTAGATTACTCAGCACCAGTCAAATCAGGGCATATAATTGTCTATCAGAAACTAGAAAGATCTGGGCCAGAAAAGCCAAAATAAATAACAATCAGGAGAAATGGTAAAGTTTCGTTTCTTAAGCCAATAGTGTTGGGCCTGGTGTATTATGCAGCAAAAGCTACTTTCACAGTCCTGCTGATGCCATCAGTGAGGGTTGAGCCAGTGGGGCTATGTGTTTCCTTCTCAAGTTCCATGCTGTATTTGGGTAACTGAACAAGATGGGAGGATTTAGAGAAGATTACTGCCAATAATAAATGCCGTTTTAAGATTTTCTTTGAGATGATCGTGTGTTGTTGTTGTTGTTTTGGTTTTTGTTTGTTTGTTTTTTCAAGACAGGGTTTCTCTGTGTAGTAGCCCTTGCTGTCCTAGAATTTACTCTGTAGTCCAGGCTGGCCTCAAACTCACGGAGATCTGCTTGCCTCTGTCCCCTGAGTGTTGGAACTAAAGGCATGCACTACCATTCCAGATAGCTTCCTAGATTCTTGTTTCTTTCTCTAGATTTATTTGAAAGGTAATAACTAATATATGTCCCTTTTCCATTCATGAGCCCCATGAGTGTTAAGGCAGCTGACACTGGGCGACTGACACAGACAATCTGGAACAGTAAGGACTGTGTGTGTGCAGAGGCTCAGGGCTCTGAGTCAGATACTGGTTACAAATGAGGAATATGGACCCAGTGTCCCAGTGTAACTCAACATCTTTTTTTTTTTCAAAGACAGTCTTTTCCATTTTGTTTTATTTTGTGTCTAGGTCATTCTGTATAGCTCATATTGGCCTTGAACACTTTAAGAAAAAGTTCATTTGTATGTGTATTAGTATTTTGCCTGTTTGTGTATCTGTACACCACATGCATGTCTGGTGCACATATGAAGGCCAGAAAGAGGGCATCAGATTCCCTGGAATAGGAATGAAGGCATCATGAGGCTGCTGGGAATTGAACTCATGTCCTCTGGAAGAGCAGACAGTGCTCTTAACCACTGAGCCATTGTTCCAGCTTCTGACTTTGAACTCTTGATTTTCCTGACTCAGCTTCACAAGTGCTAGGATAACAGGTGTATGTTACAGTCTCGGGGTTTCTATTGCTGCTATGAAACAACATGACCAAAAAGCAAGTTGAGACGAAAAGGGTCTGTTTGGTGTATACTTCCATTACTGAAGAAAGTCAAGATAGAAAATCAAACAGGGCAGGCTCCTGGAGGTAGGAGCTGATGCTGAGGCCATGGAGGGAAGCTGTTTACTGGTTTGCTACTCATGGCTTGCTCAACCTGCTTTCTTATAGAATCCAGGACTTCCAGCCCAGAAATAGCACCACCCACCGTGGGCTGGGCCCTCCCATATTGATCACTAATTGAAATGCCTTACAAGTAGCATCTCATGGAGGCATTTCCTCAATTGAGGCTGCTTCCTCTCTGATGACTCTAGCTTCTGCCAAGTTGATACACAAAAACCAGGTAGTAGAACCACCCATGTTTCACTTTTTCAAAGTGGAGTTAAAAATACTCATTTAGCTTATATTTTAAGTATGTACCTGTTTGTGTGCACCATGGGTGTACGATGCCAAAGGAAGTCAGAAAGAAGGCCTAAGATCCATGTGAACTGGAGTTACAGGGGGTTGTGAGCCACTATGTGAATGCCAGGAACAGAACCTAGGTCTTCTTGCAAGAGCAGAGAGTGTTCTTAACTGCTGAGCTTTGGCTCCACCCCTTACATTTTGATTTTTTTTCTTAGCCATTTGGAGACTGGATTTTGGAGCTCATGTGTTCCAGACAAGAGCATCTGAGGTGATACAGATAACCTCCTAGGAACAGTCCACCCAGATCTGGCTGCCCTGGTCAGCCAAGACTCTCCGGAGCTCCTTCCTGCAAGGTGCACAGACTACCAGAAATAGAGAGGTAAGTACATTCAGGATTTATTTATAACACACATTAGCTTCATTTCAGAACATAAATAATTCCTTCCAGTGCCAGAGGCAGAAAATCCATTTCAGTTGATCTGCTGAGACGGGGAGTGTGACCTGTGCGGGAAAAGGCTTGTTTATAAAGCCCCGCTTTCCCAGAGCATCTCATATATTTGAGAGTTAATTGTTCCACTGAGGTTTTCTTAAATTTTTATTTCATCTGAAAATAGCCAAGGAGAGCAGAGAAGCCTGGCTCTCAAGCCACAAGCCAATGAAGATGGTGTGTGGTTGTCAGCCTGGTGATGGCTCCACAGCCAGAGGTGGAAATAGCTTCCTTTTGGCCTTGGCCTCCTCCATATGGGGGCAGGGAGGTCCTGCTTCCTCGAGGATTTCTCCCAGGGAAGCTCAGTGCTCCATAAATATGCCTGTTTGCTTAACCCAGACATGAAAGGGATAGATAGGGCTGACTTTGTAAGCACATTTCGCTCATGGCTAGGCCACTCTAAAAGCTAGTAAATGCCTATGTGTTCAGCATAGATAGAGAGCTGGTTGAGGAATACTGGTATGCGTACCAGCACAGGGCACAGTTGGAAGCACTGGACAGTCACAGCTGCCATATTGTTCAGGAGGCAAAGTGTTTTCTTTGCTTCTACCATGCTGGAGGGATAGGACCATTCCTCGTTGTTCAGGTCCCAAGTGAAGAGAGTTTCAGTTGCATGTTAAAGGGACCGATCTTTTTTCCAGTTGTAAGACTGACCAAAATATACTAAAACTACAAATGGAAAATGTAACTGAAAGTTTCCCATCCCGCTTGGTCCCACAGCCACTTTTAAAATAACCACTTAAAGGCTTAATATTAATTATAATTGTTTGGCTGATAGCTCAGGCTTATTTCTGGCTAGCTCTTATGTTTAAATTAAGCCATTTCTATTAGTTTATATTTTACTACGAGGCTGGTGGCTTCTTACTTCACATCCTGCTTCCCCAGCAGCTGTTGGCATCTCTCTGACTCCACCTTTTTTCTTCCTGTATTCTTTTTGGCTTTCCCGCCTGCTACATTCTACCCTGCCATAGGCCAAAGCAGCTTTATTCATCAACTAATAAATGCAAAACATAATCGCAGCATGTAACACGACCTGCTTATTGGGGTTTCTGTCCTGCCCAGTTCCCGCAGCCAGTAAGCCCCAAAGAAAATCACACAGAGAGTCTTGCATTACTTATGAACTGATTAGTCCATTAGCTCAGGCTTCTTGTTAACTCTTGTAGCTTATATTAACCCATTGTTCTTATCTATGTTAGCCACATGGCTCGGTACCTTTCTCAGCGAGGCAGATTGCATCTTGCTTCTTCTGTGGTCTGAGCAGGACTGGGAGCAGGAGCTTCGTGCTTCCCAGAATACTCCTGTTCTCTTTTTTCTACCTCTATTTCCTCTCTGGTTTTCCCGCCTATACTTCCTGCCTGGCCAATCAGCATTTTATTAAACTACATGATTGACAGAATACAGATAATTCTCCTGCACCAGCAGCATACAGAGGGGCACCCCACATCAGGAAACTCATCTTCTATCATGGGGTCCACATAGCCCTTCTGTTGACATAATGTCGAATTCTTTAGAAGCACCAACGTGGCCTGCTTCTCACATCCATTTCCTCTTACTAACCACCTTAATAGATTTTAATGTGTTCTGATAGGCTGCTGTCTTCCGTTCAGCACAGCTGTAGATGGTTTCTGTCAGGCAACAAGGTTGGATTCATACTTCCCGAATCTTTACCCCTTTCCATATTTAAGCTGTTTGCAACGCATAATTTAATCTGCACACCCACACCTACCCTCCTGGTGTTGCTGTGCAGCTGACAAACCCAGGCTTGCAGTCTGTCCATCACCACAGAGCACACACACGCTAGTGTCAACGGCATTGAAGTCAGATTCTCTCTGCTAGGTAACGTCTGTCTGAATAATTACGTGGATTTGTTCTTACGGGTTTTCCAGGGGAGCTACACATTCTTATTCTGCGCAGCCATTCTCTATACGTCTTGGTTGATTGGTTTTAGATTAGCCATTTAATGAAAATCAAATGTATTTGGAGAGCTTCGATGGTGCTGTCGGTTTATCAGGAGCTCTGCAGACAGGGAAATGAAATCGTTTGGTGGGCTTCTTCCCTCTAAATGGGAAAGTCATGCTACAGGCAGCTTCTTGGGATAATGAAAGGAGCTGGGTGTAAAATGTAAACATGCAATTAGGGAGGTCTAGCTGCTCAGTGTGTTTATCTGCTGCGTAATCCTCCAAACTAATTAATTTCATGCTAAAATGTGTAAAATCTAGATAATTCAGGCCTTATTCAATTACTCGTTTGTTAGAAGGGAAAAGCCCTCACATCAAATATGCCTCTATTGGTAAACAGATAGGTTCTAAGGAGTGGATGGAGGTGGGCAGGAAGGTTGCCAGTCTAGCAAAATGTTCTGTTTCTGCACATCATTCTACTTCCATCTGGGAATAGTATGCCGAGGTCGGGGAAGACTTAAATTCTGGGCATGGCAGCATAATGATGAACTGCTGTGATGGAGAACTTTGTTTACCAACTTGTCATATTGCGGAAGAGGGACCCTCCACTGGTAAATTATCCCCATCGCATTGGCCTATAGGCAAGACTTTGGGATGTTTTCCTATTCCTGATTGATGCAGGAGGCCCATCCTATGGTAGGGAGTACCATCCCTAGATCGGTGGACCTGGACTATCCAAGAAAGGCAACTGAATATGACCCTGGCAGCAAGCTAGAAAGCAGCAGTCCTTACTTTGTAGTTTCTCCTCCAGGTTCCTGCATTGAGTTCTTGTCCTGACTGCCTTCAACAATGGACTGTAAGCTGTAAGATGAAATAAACTCTTTCCTCCCCAAGTTGCTTTTCATCAAGGTGTTTATCACAACAATGGAAGCAAAGCAGGACAACTGTCTTCTCACTATTTCTCCTTCTGGATTCCTAGGCTGGTTCCTATAGGGATGGCCAGAGAGCCTAGCCTTCGATTCAGTCCCAGTCTCTGGAGTGGTACTCATTGCACAGAAAAACAGCTTTATCTGAAAGTTGGTGTCTAATGCTAATAAAAAGCATTAAATGTTTTTTAGAGCTCGAATTCGTGTCTAATTGATGCTTGAAAGTCTTCCATTTGTATTCATTTCTTTGAGTTGCCTCCTTTCAGCTAGCTGGTCACTCAGAGTCTGTGAATGCCCCGGTGGCAGAAATGACATGGGAACTTCTTAAACTCTCTGCTACTATACTCTTTACACTCTTCTAGACTGAGAAGTTGCTTCGGTGAGTCCCAGGCTGGCCTGGAGTGAGAAGTTTGGAGACAGAAAATGTAAGCAAAAAATTAGCAAGATGACAGCCCATGTCCTCCAGGGAAAGCCGACTATCTGAAGCTTGTACACTCCTTTGTTATGATTGTTCTAATGACACCGTAACAAGAAGCAGATGGCTTTTGTCTCCTGAAACCTCTAGGAAGCAGATGGAATGAACATCTGAGACAAGCCTGTTGGCGAGGGATGAACCAGAGGAGGGAAGGGACAAGGTCTTATCTAGCTGTGCCACATAACTGGGAGTCCACTGAGCCCGAGGTGACCACTGTCACCTGTCCTCTAGCCAGTAGTCACTTTGAAGATGGAATTTGCCTCAGGATGTTATTAATAACAAAAACAAAAACGAGGAAATGAAGTTGGGAGGGAGAGTAGGAGCTGAAAATGGCTTCTTGCTGCAGCCTCCGACTTCATTTTCTCCAAATGGAATCCTTGACTTCTCCAGAACAGGTCTTCTCTTATATTTCCCTCTCAATGCATGGAGCAGTCCAGATCCACTACTGTTCGCCCATGGGGAGGGTCTCCCCATCCATTTTCTCTCCTGCCCTCTCCCATCGCAGGCACATGCATTTTTACTTCTGCATTTGATGAAAAAAAAAATACTGAAAAAAAAAAAACCTTTCTCATGGTTCTCAAGGCTCGATGCCACCCCCCAGACTCCCACACTGTTCTTCACATTCTTCTTCCTGGATCTTAGGCTCTCTTTACATACTGAATTATAAGTAGATTTGCCACCCAACGAGCCTGAAGATGAACAAACACATTCATTGTCAGGCCAAACCAGCAGTTCCTCAGATTGCTTCTGCCAACTATCTGTTTAGCTCCCTTACACTTACTCATCCCCATTTCTGGAAATAGGAAGCATCCTTCAGTAAATACATCGCAGCATGCAGCTCCAGAGCTATTCAAGGTCTTGTGCAGGTGGCCTCTCCTTCTGGACTGTAAACGTGAGGGTAGGACAGATGCCCATCTTTGAAATATCATAAAACATATTCATTAAACAAAAGATAAAGGATGTGCTTGCTGTGTTTTGTAATCATAATCCCATTATATAACCTTTAATTTACCTTTAAAAACTGAGCACAAACTGGACAGTGGTAGCACACTCCTTTAATCTCAGAATTCGGGAGGCAGAAGCAGGCTGTGACTTTGAGGCCAGCCTCGTCTACAAAGGGAATTCCAGAGCAGCCAGAACTGTTACACAGAGAAACCCTGTCTCAAACCAATACCAAACCAACCAATCAACCAACCAAACAAACAGAAAACAAAAGTTGCTCACAATTTCTTTAGGAAAATGTCAACCTGAAATTGCTCCACCAGCGGGCTCCCCTGTAGGGTTCATTGCTCATCTGATTTATGAAAGCCCCAGGGAAGAAAATACCAGAGTATATTAGGACCCATCTGGGTCCTACCAAGAGCCCAATGGTAACTCAAGGAGCACATAAAATAGATAACTCTAGATAAATGAGTGAAATTAGAGAAACAAACCTCCTATGGAGATCCCTGAAAGAATGGTCACAAATAAGAGGCCATTCTGTGGTAGATATTGTTATGCTCTGTCTAAGCCCCCTGAAGGGCACGTTCCCTCTTGGCAGCAGCTGACACCCTTAGCACTACCTGTCAGCATGCTGTCTGAGCACTGCCTTTCCTGAAGAAAGTCACCAGTGCATGATGTCTGTCCACACAAGGACAGGAATGTGGGCCTCTTAGGCCAGCTCTACAGGGTCATTGTGATTTCACAACCCTCCACAGATTCAGCAGAGATCTTTCAACTTCACACTCGCACTTTTCAATTCTGCTTCCTTCCCTTTCCACAAGGACTGGTTCCCACATGCCCTTTCTGGTGAGCCACCTTCACAAGAATTAAGGACCTACACTTGATAGCTCCTAAATTTTTATGTATTTAAATTTTTGCTTTGCTCTGGGTGGGATACAAGGCTTTGCCCCATGATAAGGCAAGTACACTATCACTGGGCTGTGCCTCCAGCCCTATAATCATATAATCTTATCTATCTATCTATCTATCTATCTATCTATCTATCTATCTATCTATCTATCTATC
>JABTXL010006140.1:976733-1021525 GCA_025134845.1 Neodon shergylaensis | reverse complement strand
ATCTATCTATCTATCTATCTATCTATCTATCTATCTATCTATCTATCTATCTATCCTTCTGTCTGTCTATCTGTCTATCTGTCTGTCTGTCTGTCTATCTGTCTACCTGTTTTTTAAGATAAGGTCTTATTGTGTAAATCAAGATGGCCTCAAATTTGCTGTGCAACGCAAGAAGTCCTCAAGCTTATGATCTTTCTGCCTACCAAGTTCTAGGATGTATGAGTCACCATGCCCAGAGAATGTCCATTTCAGAGTCTTTTTTTTTTTTGGACAAGCCATCTTGAAATATCCTTTTGGCCTGAATAGGAAAGATCAAAGGTACCATACTTTTGTGAACCTTTGGGAAGAGGGGTCAAGCTATGAAAGCTGTGGTCATGGATGAAGGAAGTTGGTGACTGCAACTGCAGAGAGTGAGAAGAGAGGCAGACATCCCAGCCTTTCTGCCCTCTAACTGTCCACCCCTGCTGCTGTTGCTGCCTCTCTCTCCAGATGAGGAAAGGAGAGATGAGGTGGTATGAGGTATGTGTGGTCAAACAGCCTGTAAGAGACAGAAACAGAAATGGGATCTTAGGGCTGGAGAGATGGCTCAGAAGTTAGGAGCACTTGTGGCTCTCTTAGAGGTCCTGAGTTCAGTTCCTAGCTCCTATATTGGGCAGCTCAAAAACTCCTGTCCCTTCAACAAAAAGAAATCTGACACTTTCTGGTCTCCCCAGGTAACTGCATGTATATGTGTGAGCACATGCGCGCGCACACACACACACACACACACACACAAACATAATAAATAAAAATACATTTTAAAAATAAGTCAGTTTATCTTTGGAGGGCATGGGTGTGGGGTATCAAGGTCTATGCTTCTAACCATCATTCCACGTGCCTGCTCTGTTTTCCTTCTAGATATCTCTGAGTACCTGGGTTGGGACTTATGGTTCTTTTTTTCTGTCTCACTCCTTCATTTAAAGTTCAAGAAAGGCTGTGCCTGTTGAGCATCTATGAGGCTTTGCTAGTGTCCACAAGGCTGTGAATGTTCTTACTAGATTTTGCATTCAATCGGACCCAAGAGCCCAAGGGGGAAAGGGTGGCAATTGAATGAGTCCTGTCATCATATCCTCGCCGTGTTTGTCCGTGTCAACAGCTCTGGGTGAATCTTGTTTAATTGACTAACGGCTTCGATTTCAGGAATAAAATATGAAGCTGTTGTCTGAACTGTGAAATTCTAATTATTTGAAATGTCAGATGCAAAGCCCCAGTATGGTGTCTTCCCTTGGGTGGTGAAGTTTTTGCTCTGGAAGAGTTTGTTACTGAAAGCGAGGCGTGATGAGTTTTGACGGTGGAACTGTGAACATTGTCCTTTCTCATGGCTGCTTATTGATCTGCTCTGCTGTTCTGGTGCACTCAGCCTGAGCTTTCCAACCCTGCTCCTCTCATAAAAGTGGGTCCCACACAGACCACATGACCTTAAAAGAGCCCTTCTTGGTCTTTTTAGGGAGTGGGGAGTCTCAGCTGAACTTGAGCTAGGACACAGGAAGTGATCATTTCTCCAACAGGGCTTTAGGATAGGTTCACAATGGATATTTTAATTGCTTTTTTTTCTCTTGAGCTCAGTGCTGTAGCTATGAGTATTATGAAGGGTCACTGTTGCAGATCAAGAAACAAAGCAGCATTTTATTTGTGGTGATTCTTAATCCACCAAGTTGACAATTAAAATTAGCCCTATGCTGGGTCAGAACTATCAATATAAACCATCTCCCAGCCCTTCAAGACTCTTACTTTATATTTGGCCAGTCTGGATCTACGGTTTTTATGACAAGTGGGTCTGTGACAACAATTTTACGATGGTTCTGAGAGAAATTGTGGGTTTTTGCTTATTCTTCCAGACTCTTTATATGTCATAATAGGAATGAAAACCATATATTGTATTTTATTTTTTCCATGTCTATATTATGCTATGTGTGTATGTATTTGTGTACATAGGTGCATGTTTGCATGCACATATGTGTACATGTATGAATTTGTGTATAAAGGTCAAAGATTGACATCAAGTATCTTTTTTTTTTCTTTCTTTTCAAGACTGGGTTTCTCTGTAGCTTTGGAGCACATCCTGGAACTAGCTCTTTTAGACCAGACTGGCCTCGAACTCACAGAGATCTGTTTGCCTCGGCCTCCTGAGTGCTGGGATTAAAGGCATGTGCCACCACCATCCCACTGACATCAATGTCTTATTCCATCAATCTCTACCTTATACATAGTGTCAGAATTTCTCACTAGACCTGCGTCACTGATTCAGTTAGAGTAATGAGTAGCTAACTTGCTCCAAGGATCCATTGTTTCCCCCTCTTGAGGGCTTGGATTATAGGCAGGCCAGCACAATAGTCCAACATTCATGTGAATGCTGGGGACCTGAACTCTTGGTTTCATGCTTGCCTAGCAAGTGCTTTACCCACTGACCCAGCCCCCAGTTTCAGTTTATGATGTATACATAAAGCTAAAAATAATCAAGTATCTATGACTGGTAGTAGCAGTTTGTGCACTGTTTCTGTTACTTGGGAAACCAGCTAATATTGATTGAAGTATACGATATAATACATAATACATGCCATTTACATAGGGCTTCTCTAAAATCTTTGGATACAACTTTGTCATATATAAGGACCAGTTCATGAGGCATTTTAATGTCTTATTCATCTATGGCATGAATATGGGTTAAATAATCATCTTTAATCTTTTCCTCCTTGCTGTGAGTGAATTGTGTGCATGCTAGCTCTCGTCTGTGTGTGAAGGGGTCATATGCTGAGGGTATATGAAGGATAGAGGGGCAACTGGAGTGTGGAATGGGGGTTGTATCTGATCATATTCTATTTTATACATGTATCAAGTTCTCAAGAATAAAGAAGCAGTTTTTAAAACAAAAATAAAAGGAACAAGACTCCAAGGTGTGATGACCCCCCTCTTGTAATTTCAGCACCAGGAAAGCAAGGGCAGAAATGTCCTAAGTTCTGAGATAGCTATCAGAGGGAGTCTGCCTCTCAAAGTAAAGGAAAAAAAAAAAAGAGAGATAGTAGAGAATTTACTCTTCCATGAGATTACTTCATTTACTTTACGCCTCTCCAGTTCGAATATATGTTCTACAAGGCCAGGGGCTCTGTTTTGTTTGCTGCTGTATGCTGAGGTAACATGTACTCAATAACTGACCTTCAAGTGGCTGAACAAGCAAGCGTGTGAATGAGCACCAAGGACTGAGCTCTGGTATACAGCAACAGAGATGCTGTCTCTCCGGTGTGTCTCCTAGCCCATTGGACAATGCTGGGAGAAAAGTTCCGAAAATGTGACTCAGGCTCTTTCTTCCTGTGAAAGGAGGTCTGAGTGAAGCCCAGAGGGCACAGTGCTATGGTGGGTAAGAGGAGACTTCATTGCTTTCCTCTGCTTCAGCCGAGCTCTTCCTGAGGCAAAATTTCCAAGCCCATTACTTCAGCCATTTTACGAGTCATCAGAGGGTCTATGGTCGATCTAGGTTGTCAGAAAACTAAACAAATGTGATCCTCTAATTACCTACTGCATGGGAATTGCATCCCAGCCCTGAGCAGAGCCATCCATCCTGCCTGCTGGACAGTGAGTTAGGAGAGGATACAGCCAGCATCGGAAAGGGCTAAATTTTATTTAGGCATTTAGAAGAAATGACTTTGCTGGATGAATCAGATGGGAGAGCCATCTGATTAGTCCTCACAAACGATCATTTGAAGCTTCAAAAAGCTAAATGCTGGGAAAACAGTGAATGAGAATTAGCAGCAGAAAGAGAAGAAAAGGTCTTTTGCCCCGTTGCATTTGGGACTGCCACAACTGAAAGGGTCCCTCAGACTCATCACAGATTTATTGAAAAGGTGTGAAAGCTCTCTTCAAACCAATAAGAAACATCTTGTACTTTGAATTTTTAATTAAGGAATAATACATGTGTAAAAGTCTACAAAGTGTGCTGGTATTGAACACATGGTTTAATTAATCTTTATCCATGTAAGCACCACACAGAACAGGACATAAACTTTCCAGCACCCTGGAAGATTCTATTCGTATCTCCCAGGAATAACCTCAGACTTGACTTTTATCCCCACAGAGTTGTTTTATCTGCTTTGAAATATTCCATGAGTCAATCAATACACATTTAGAAATCTGGTTAATAAGTGCCTATGCTTGTGTGTACATGCATGCCTATGGAGGCCAAAGGTCAACCTCAGGCACTAACATCCACCTTTTTGCTTTCTTTTCTTTTCTTTTCTTTTCTTTTCTTTTCTTTTCTTTTCTTTAAGGTGAGCTATGGGGATTGACCTCGGATCCTTGCATTTTCAAGGCAAGCACTTTGCACACTGAGCTGTTCCCCTAGTTCCAAACAGTATCTGTGATATTTAGTCACAATGACATATTTGTCAGACTTGACTTTTCTTTAAAATTTGGATCATATCCTATTGTGTGAGTACACAGAACTTATTCATCTGTCCAAATGGACAATCTCAAGTGATCATAATAAAGTTGGAGTAAATGCTTTTAGGTCATCTCAAACTATGCTTAGATATTTTCTGTCCCTTTATAGGTAGACCAGAAGGATTGAGTTTAGAGTATGTGGACTCAAGATTTAGGCTCAGTCTGAAAGATACATAAAAATATACTCTTGTTCTCATTAGCCTTCACCTAAGCAAGGATTCCCAAAATCCTTAGGTATGACAAACTTAAACAATGTGTCAAACTGGCCGAACTATTACAGTGTGGACAGTCATGTCCCCTCATACATGTGGATGAACATTAAGTAGCAATCACACATGGTGGCACACAATGGTGATGACAATGGCACTGAGGTCAGGAGTGTGAGACTGGCCTGGGCTACATAGAGAGAACCTGCATAAATAAACAGTAAATCAAAGAAACAATAGTTAACATTTATAGAGCTTGCACTCCATGTATTGTGTTTGAAATCTTGCATAAAACTTCTCCTGGAGTTCCTCAATAATTCTATCAACATCGGACAATGTGGGTATTGTCTCTGTGCCTTCCTTCCTTCCTTCTTTCCTTCTTTCCTTCTTTCCTTCTTTCCTTCTTTCCTTCTTTCCTTCTTTCCTTCCTTCCTTCTTAAATGAGAAGTTGTAGAAAATTTCAAATACTAATCACTAATACTAAGGTAAGAGCATAAACACTTTAACATAAATTCAACAAAGGGTTTCAACATTAGTGGATTTGACCACATAGGTTAGGAGAGAGCCAGGCCATCTGGAGGTGCCTGTGTTCAAAGGTTGTCCACAGCCTTCCCAAGAACCTTCATGGGTAGGATTTGAAGCATAGCTTTTTCATCTGTAGATTGATGAAATCTGTGACTCTTAGTCCTAGGGTCACCAGCATCTGAATGAATTGGAGTTCCTTGAAAATAAAGGTCCTTTGGTCACACACTTGAACTACGTAGCTAGAATTTGGGAGGTTGATGGCTAGACTGCTTCTTTGTGTGTGGGTGAGGTAGATGGAGAGCGAGAGGCAGACAGAGAAGAAAGTGATATTTCTATGTAGATTTTCCATGCTATTAAAATTCAGCATTACCAAGACTGGCATCAAATTCTTGATTCTCCTGTTTCAGCCTCCTTACTACTAGAATTACAGGCATTCACTGCCATGCCTGGCTGTACCTTGTGCTTAATATAAACTCCAGGCAAGCTGGTGGGTAGCCAGGTCTCTATAGTCTCCTTCAGCCATGACTTTCAAAAAATACCTTCACCTTCGCTGCATCATCAATCTGATATCTGTGTCACTGACTGAACCTTTGCATTGGCTGGTTGTGTTGGTGTCACGAAGCCTCAGACTGCAGATAAATTGACCTTCACTGATAGCATGACTATAATCCTCTCTGTGGGGCCTGTTTTTGTGTCCATTAAAATCAAGACAATGGTGCATCTCCTTCTGCTCAACAGTTTGTCATTTTGAGCTTGCCTTTTCACCATGAGTGATGAGACGGGCTGGAAGGAGCATCACTTCCTTTAAAGTCCAATTGTTGACTTCCTAGCTTTGTTGAGTCTCCTCATGACCCACTTCTCTGGACACCACATTTTCCAAAATACCCTCTGTGGAAAAAAAAAGTTACTGCCTTGATCTTAGTGGAGAGTACTTCATGGAAGTGTCAGGGGGATGGAAAAGCATCCTTATCCAGATTCAAATATGTGAAGAAGAGTCATTTACAAAGGGTTTCCAAGAATTTAAAGAAACTTGATACACTGTAAGCAAAGTCTGTTTCTCCATTTATTTTTCTAGATAAGGTAATATCACCAAAGATCCCTGTGGATGTAGAAAAGCTTTCCTGAATCTTCAGAGACACCATAGTACCTATGGGATTTTGTCTGCTGTGAGGCTCTTTAGGAGGTTTTTTTGTTTGTTTGTTTTATAGAGATCACATAAAATTCAGGTTAAGTGTTTATGTCAAGGAACCATACCCAGACTGCAACAGGCATTCACCGTTATGGTTTTAGAAGTTAAGAAGTGACTAACACGTGAAAAAAGATGAAGGTAGGTGATCATGGTGGCAGTTGAATAGCTGGTTCTTTAGCAGAAGAGAAAGCTTGGATATCAGATGGTGAATTCATTAATGACTTTTCTGTTGGTGTGGTAAAATACCATGAGCAAAGATAACTTTTAGAATCAAGAGTTTACTTGGGCTTATGGTTCCAGGTGGGCAGGAGTCCATTATGGTGAAGAGGTATTATTGCAAGAGGCAGGCGTGGCAGCCAGAGCAGGAAGCTAAGAGACTACATCTCAATGAAAACTACAAAGCAGAGAAAGCAAACCAGAATTAGGACAAAGCCCACTCTAAGTGACATACTTCCTTTAACAAGTCTCTGGTTCCTAAACCTTCCCAAACAGTGCCACCAGCTGGGAAATAATTGTTCAAATACTTGAGCCTATAATGGACATTTCTCATCTAAGTCTCCAGACACGATCTAGGTATTGATCATGGTACCCAAATGTCCTGACGGCCAGCCCTTGGGAAAGTTGCATAACCATGCTGCCCATCTGCTTTCTTATACAAAACATGTACATATATAGATATAGAATCTGCCTCCAAGGGTGGTGGTATGCATAGCCAATAACAGTCTGCTGCTATTTTTCTTATCATGTAATGATCCATAGATCCTCCTTTCAATTGCAGGGTCACCTTACATGTTAAGCTGCGAGATTATACGATATATAATAAATTGCTGTATGTTCAGATTTTTCTGCACATGGATGATCTTTTATTTTTAATTGTGTGCAGGCATGTGCATGTGCATGTGGAAGTGTGTTGTGTGTACAGGAGACCACGGAGGCCAGAGGCATTTGATCTCCTGGAGCTGGAGTTACAGATGGTGTGAGCTGCTTGATGTGGATGCTGAGAACTGAACTCTGATCCTCTGGAACAGCAGCTTGTGCTCTTAACCACTGAGCTGTTTCCCCAGGCCCGTGTGGATGATTTTAAAAGCAACCCCCTTAAGAAGCCCCGAGGTTAGCTGGGTGCTACATAGTTTGAGTAAAGAGCTGGGAAGGGGTTTGATGGACAAAAGCTTCTCTAGCTAAAAGCCTTGTTGTATTAGTTGCTTTGCTTTATACTACAACAAAATAGCTGACAGAAACAAAGGGAGAAATGAATTATTTTGGTTCAGGGGATTCATTTGGAGTTAGGGAGTTCAATTCAGTGTAGAGTCATGGCAGAGAAGTGTGGCTTGCGTGACGAGGTAGCAAGAGGAATGCCAGCCAGTGTTTAGCCATCTTCTCCATTTATCTGTTTTTATTCCAGTACACAGGAAGGCAAAGCCTACGATCACAGTAGGTTTCTCTACCTTGGGAATCATTCCCAAACACCTCACAGACATACCCACAGGTGTGCCCCAATCTTTTAAGTAATTCCAAATATGATCATACGTACATTAAAGATTCAGTGCCACAATGGTCATCCTTCTAGGTTGCCTGGGGGTTGACCCAGGTCACTACACATTAGCAGGTGGCAGTCTTATCAAACCTGGGATTCTCTGGTAGAGAGTCTTGGGTGAAGAAGATGGATGCATTTATGGAGGTAAGGCACCATGTCTCCAGTACAAGGAAGGGTAGAAGAGATGCCAAAGATTCTCTGAAGCTCCAGGGACCATGCACTTGCCCTGCAGCAGATGCCTGTTTACGTTTCATCAACTTGATGCAAGCTAGTTGTCTGAGCAAAGGCTCTCAGCTGAGAAAATGTCTCCATCAGAATTGGCTGTAGGCAAGTCTGTAGGACATTTTCTTGATTGTTGATTGATGTGGAAAGGTGCAGTCTACTGCAGGTACCATCCCTGGCCAGGTGGTCCTGAGTTGAATAAGAAAGCAGTCTGAGCAAGCCAAGGGAAGCACGCCAGTAAGCAACACCCCTTCACTGCTCAGCTCCTGCCTCCAGGCTCTTGTTCCTGTCCTGACTTCCCCTAGTGAAGGATCCTGATCTGAGAGTGGTAGAATGGGAATAAACCCCTTCCTCTCCAAGTTGCTTTAGGTGGCAGTGTTTTCGTACAGCAACAGCAAAACTGATTAAGACTCCATGTAAGCTCAAAGGATGGATGGCCAGCCTCCCCAGTTCATTCGAAAAGTCATATTTCAGGTTGCAAGGATTGTTTCCTCTCTGCTCAGCCCACCCTCTGCTTCAAGGAGTGTCTTAAGTCTTTGTGCTAGTTTTTTTTTTTTCTGTGATAAAATACCATGAACAAAGTGACGAATAGAAGAGTTTATTTGGATTGATGGTTCCAGAGGGATAAGTTTCCACCATGACAGGGGTAGCTGCAGGCATGGTGGCATGAATACAAAGATTATATGTTGAACCATAAGTAGAAAGCAGAGAAAGAAAGAGGAAGAGAGGGAGAAGAAGAGAAAGAGGGAGGGAGGAAGAGGAAGGGAGAAAGAGAGGAAGAAAGGAAGGAAGGTAGGGAGGGAGGGAGGAAGGTGGGAGGGAGAGAGAAAGGGAGGAAGGGACGGAGAGAGAGAATTGGAGTCGGAAGTGATGGGGATTTGAACTCTCAAATCCTGCCCCAAGTGAAACATTTCCTCCATCAAGTTCTTCATCATCACCTGGGGATCAAGCTCTCAAGGACCTGAGACTGTGATGGGGGTCATTTCTGGTTCAAACCCCATAATCCCCATTGAGACTCAGTTGCGTTATCATATTGCAGAGCATTTTAGGATAATTTAATCTGGAACAGATATAGGAGGATGCTCCTAATATCCCAGCACTAAGGAGGAAGAAATAGAAGGCTCATCACTCCAAGGCGAGTCTAGACTACGTAGTAAAAACCTGTCTCAAAAAAAAATCAAGGTTAGAGAGATACAGCCCAGTGGAGATCACTTACCTGATATGGACAGGGTCCTGGGTTTCAGCCTTGGCACTGCAAAATGACAACAAGAACAAGAACAGCAGTAATAGTATTTGCATAGTATTGGCTCTTGTTAAGCTGCTTGCTTGTTTCTTCTTGTAACTGTCAGCCAGGTTGTAGCTTTTCTGTGTTCACTGTTTTTAAGAAACGCCCTGTCATGTGAACTCGGGCTGCTCAGTGGGATGTGCCTTCCCACAGGCGCCACCAGCAGGCTTAATCCAGACTCCCCATTCGAGCCGTGATCTGAAGGTCTTTACCCCAAAATGATGGCTGCCTTCCAAATCCTGACTTTCCTTGGAGTTTGGCACCATCCCAGGAAAGTCTGAAGCCCATTAAAGAAGTTGGCAGCAAGAAGACATTATCTGATGGGCTGCTCAAGGAGATGTGAGCGGTCCCCCTGAAAGCATGTGTGCATCCATGTCCCCAGCCAGCAGGTTTGGAGTAGTGGGACACCTCACCAGTCTCCACACAGTCTGAGAAAGTGTTGTGAGCCAGGATCATGCAGGTCAGGTTAATTTTGTCACCCAGTCAAACCTCTGCCTGTGAGGAAAAAAAAAATTAGCCTAAGTTTAAAAGCTCTTGGTGAATAAAATTAATCGCATCAACTAGATAAAATGTGTTCTGTCCAATACATATAGATGTTGTGTCAACAAGACAAATGGACTCAGTAGTTTAAGTATCTCTGTGGATGAAATGCATAATAATGTAATTACTTTGCCAACAAAATGCTAACTTGCTTTAATCATTCCGTTCACAACATAATGTGAGGTGATTTAGTGGGTGAAATGAATCTACTTACAAATTGTTTTATGGTCATATTGCAGCCCTTTGGTGGAATGTGAATTGATGATAATAATTTTATGGGCAAATGATTTTTCAATTAAAATGTCTTTTCACAGACAAAATGGGAGTGTTACAAATGGCTCCCAGGAACCGCATGCCAAGGAACAAGCAGAAAGGGCTGTCACCCACATTAGCCAGTGCCCCAACCAAAAAAACTCCAATACACAGAAGGTGATTCATTTCCATAAAATTTGTCATTTTCTTCCCTCCTATTTGAGAAGTATTTGTTTCCTGCCTTTACTGACTTGATAACAAAAATTAAACCCTGTGACCAACCCACCAATTGCCAAGAAGCCATATTTCTCCCACACTCTAACTGACTATGGCCATATTATTTATTAATAAGGGCCTAAACCAGGATGGTTTTCCCCATGTTTAGTAAGGATGATGCTATGTGTAGTGCAGCAATGACTAATGAGATGTTGACTCCTCCAATGAGTCTGCCTTGTCCTCTCACATACTCTGCAGTTCTCTCCATGGGTTCATCCTACCCTAGGTCTGAAGGGTCTTCTGTATGTTTTTGTCCACATTGGTCCTGCTCAGAGAGGTGAGGTACTTGACTATTGCATGCTGGGGAATGGAGGGTTGAGGGTATCTGCCTATTGAATTTTTTATTATCAAGATTTCCTTTTCTGGAGGCCAGACTCACTGGACAGGAAACAAGCTTCTGAAGAATGCAGAGGAGAATCCGTAACAAGAGATGGTGGACTCTCGGGTGCCCCAGTAAAGAGTGAGTGCAGAAGGAAGTTCATGGATGGAGAGTAGTCAACGGAGGAGCCTGAGGAGATGGCTCGGCGGTTAAGAACATGTTCTGCTCTTCTAGAGGACCTGAGTCATGTCCCCAGCTTCCATGTCAGGTGGCTTGTATCACCTATAACTCCATTTTCGGGGTACTCAGACATTTCTGGCCTCTGTGGGCACCTGAACTCACGTACACATATCCCCCCAATATACACATAGCACATAACTAAAAATAATAGAAGCGTATCTTAAAGAAAAATAAATAAAACAGCATTCATTTCATGCCTGTGTACCTTTAACTCATCTTTTTGTCACAGTGAATGCCCTTTTTTTTGCCTTATGGTGACAATACCTGACATAAATCATTAAAGGGATTGTTGTGGTTTGAATGAGAAGTGTTCCATATCGGTTCACATGGGAAGGCTGTGGAAATGTGAGGACGTAGAGCCTTGCTGGGAGAAGTAGTTCACTGGGTGTGGGGTTGAGGATTTGTAGCCTGGTTTCCCCTTCTTGTTTCTACTCTCTGCTCCCTGTGTACAGATGAAACACTATGCTGCCTGCCCAGCTGCCAGGCTGGCCTCGTGTTCTTGCCACCATGCCTTCTCCGCTCTAGTATAATAATGTCAATATAAATATTTTGTCCTTAAAGTTACTTTCTTCTGAAATAGTTTATCACAACAGAGAAGTACTCAATACAGACATTGGTACCAGGAATGAGGTCGTCAAACCTGATTTTGTTTTTTAAGAAATCTGGGAGACTTTGGAACTTCAGCCTAAAAAATCCACTTAGTAATGTGGGCAGAGTCTAGTGGGCCATTCTTGTGAGACCTTCAGAAAAAGAAGTACTAAATGTAGCAAGGATAGTGGGTACCTGGCTTATGAGGTTTTAGAGGGGAACAAGGTCTTTAATAGCAACTAGACTAGAGGCCATTTCTGTGATTTTTTTTAAATCAAAGAACCTAGTCTGTATTCTGTTCATATCCTGAGAATTTGTGTGAGGCTAAATATAATAATAAAAAAAGTATTGGAGTAATTTCTTTGGTGAAGAAATTTCAATACAGTATAACACCAAGTCTATAGAACGATTATATCTGATTTCTCTTGTGGTGGCTTGAACAGGAATGGCACCATAGGCTCATATATTTGAATATTTTGTTATTATGCAGTGTTGCTACTTGACAAGGATTAGGAGGTATGGCATTGTTGGAGTAGGTGTGGCTTTGTTAGAGGAAGTATGTCACTGGGATTGGGATTAGAGATTTCTAGAGCCCAGGCCTTCTCTCTTCCTGTTGCCTGTGGATCCAGATATAGAACTCAGAGCTCCTTCCCCAGCACCATGTCTGCATGCATGGTGCCTTGCTTCCTGTGATATTGACAATGGACTAAACCTCTGAACAGTAAGCCAGCCCCATTAAATGCTTTCCTTTATAAGAGTTGCTGTGGTCATGATGTCTCTTCACAGCAATAGAACATTGGCTGAGAAAAACCCTACATGAGTCTGCAATGAGAAAGTACCATAAGCCAGATAAGAGCCAATAAGAGATGTGTAGCTCAGAGGGAAGGAGCACTGGGAAGCTTAAGGTTGCAACATCAGTGATGAGAAGACCTGCCAAGATTAACACCATTAGAGAACAGCCTCCTGCTCTGCACTGTAACAGCAGAACAGGGACCAGGAGGACAGGATTCCACAGACGAAACCTCTAATTTGTGAAAGGAGAGAGTCCATGGGATTTCCTGCTTCTGGAAAGCAAATACCTAGGTAAGTTTTTCATCAGCTTCAGCATACAGAAGTTGTTGTTTTAACTGTGGTCCCAAGGGGCAAGGATCCATCACAACCTGGCAGTTGGACTCAGCAGTGCCGGCCATTTTGTACTTTTTTTTTTAGACCTAAAAGATGCAAGACTGACAGAGTTGTGGATTCTCCTGCTACGGTTCAGAGAACCATGGAGGCCAGGAAATATGTGGCAGTGCTGAGGTCTTGCCAGAAGGTTCTGAGAAGACATTGTATGGACCTGTGAAGATTAAGCTTGAATTGTAAAGGAGACTTTAAGATGTTGGAGATGCCAGAGCTCCTATTTTTCTTCGAGTCAATCTTCCCTTGCTATGTTCCCATTCCTCCTTTTTAGAATGGTAATCCATATTCTGTGTCATTTTATGTTGGAAGTATGTAATTTTCTTTTTGATTTTTCAAGGGGTTCAGTTAAGAGATCATTTTGAGTCTCAGAAGCAGAAATTTGGGGCTTTTGAACAGTGTCAAGACTATTAAAGACTGTGGATGTTTGAAGTTGAACTAAATTGGAGAGATGGCTCAGAGGTTAAGAGCATTGCCTGCTCTTCCAAAGGCCCTGAGTTCAATTCCCAGCAATCACATGGTGGCAGCGGTGGGATAATCTCAGTCGGTAGAGCATGAGACTCTTAATCTCAGGGTCGTGGGTTCGTGCCCCACGTTGGGTGCCAAGTGTAATGGCGTAAATGAATGCAGACAGATTGTAAAAATATATACAGCTTTAATGAAGAAATAGACTTACAGTACCACAGTTCCCACGGAGAACAGGAAGCAGAAGGGGTGGCTGGGCGCACGCCGGCAGATTTATAGGTAAACATTAGCTCGAGGCATACACATCCCCTAAGGCTGGGCTTAACCCTACACTAAATGAATTCTGCATCATGACACACCATAAGCCTATGGAGACCAAAGGTAGAATGTTGTGGTTTGAATGAGGAATGTCCTCCATAAGCTTATATGTTTGAACACTGGTCCCAGTTGGTGGCATTGATTAGGAAGTTTATCGAACCTTTAGGAGGTAGAAACTTGCTGGAGCGAGTATGTCACTAAGTCTTTGAGGCTTTATAACCATTTCCTGTCTTCTCTCTACTTCCTATGCACAGATGAGATGTGATCACTCTGGTCTCTTGCTGAAAGCCTGACCTCACACTCCTACCGCCTTGCTTTGCCCATCCTGATGGACTATATCCCTCTGGAACTGTAAGCTCAAATAAACTTGCTTTTCTCAGTTGCTTTATGTCAGGATATTTCATCACAGCGATAGAAAAGTCACTAATACAAAAAGGAAGATCTAATTTGGTTCACAGTACTAGAGATTTCAGTCCATAGATCTTGGTTATGAAGGGTGTGGTTTGCAGAAGAGGAGAGAGGAGACCCTCCTCATGGTGGGCAGGAGGACAGAGATAGAGAGAGAGAGAGAAAGAGAGAGAGAGAGAGAGAGAGAGAGAGAGAGAGAGAGAGAAGCAGAAGGGAGTCCTGGGAAAGATGTCACCAACAACTCATCCCTAGTGACCTACTTTCTTCAACTTCTAAATTTTCTAGAACCTTCCAGAAGAGTATCAGTAGCTATGCTGCTGAAGACATAGTAAGTCTAGGGAAGACATCATACTGCCTATCCCTTAGAGTTTGCAGAGAGGAATAAATAAGTTGATGCCAGAACGTGTTCATAAATGATGGCTGCTGGGGTCATTGTGGTTGCTCAGGTTGCCTCTTGGAAACAGGATATTGGAAAAAAAATGACTTGAATTCCAGCATGACCAGTGCATTTTGGGGAGGAGGGATTGTACTCACAGCCTCTTGTTTCTTTTCTACTTTTTCCTTGGTCAGTCAGAGTCTTACATACCACCTGGAGCATTGTTTATGCAGACAAAAGGATGGTGGGGCACTGCTCGAACTATCTTGGCTCCACCCCTTCCCCCTCCAAATAGCTGCATTTCCTCTCAATTCATCAAGTGGACGCTCTCCTTCATTACCACCCAAAGTGTGATTCATCCGCGCTCTAAGATGGTACTGCTGTCATGGCCCCTCTGCCTCCTGCTCCCTCTTACAGATGCTGCATGTCCCTGGAGCTGGGTGGGACAGACAACAGCTCTTCCCTTGTCTTATGGTAAGGACATACAAATTTGGGGAAGGCATCATCCTTTCTTTTCCTTAGTCCAATGAGTAGGTGTCATGTCTTCCTGGAGGATGATATGGCAATCCATATCATACACATTCATCCAGTAGCCATAAAAGAGCAGACAGGGGACAGAGGCTAACAGGCTTCTATTCCTGTAACTGTGCACCAGTTTCCCAGAATTTCTTTCTTTGTTAACAGTGCACAGAATGTACCTATCTTTTTCCCTTGTCTTATAAGCAAAAATTCTGCCAGGTAAAGAATAACGCCAGGGACAAACCGGTCATACATGGATTTGTATCTTACATAGAAGAAAAATTCCCTTAATCCAAGAAGAAAAGATCTGTTACAAAATCTTCATGACAAATGAGCCCCAAATCCCTCCAAGAACTTGGTAAAATGTCTGATCTTTGTCTGTTTCTGGGCTCTCTGAGTTTCTCCCTGTGCTATCCCCTTTTCCTTCAAGTCCCTTTCTTTTCAATTAAATAATAGGATCGAGATGCCTGGTATCAGCTGGATGAGGAGTGGCTTTATGTGCTTGGTGAATCATGGCTGGACTCTGGATAACGTCTGGCTCATTGTCTCCTCACAGCTCGCATAGAATAGAGGCTTGCCAGGTACTGTAGCTGCCCTCAGACAGACCCATTTGTCAAGCACTTTAGTAGGGGAAAAAAGAAGTCTGCATACCTTGTTTCAAGCATAGCTATTCTGTGGTGGTCTCATCAGATGTATCTCATGGCCTTTCACTTAGTGTGTGTTATCAGACCTGGAGGTCTCACCACAGAGGTGTGGGACAGTGAAGATAGACAGGTGCTGAAATTGGCTGGGGGAGAGCTACTTCAATGTAGTTTTCCTCAGTCCTTACAACAGCCCTGTGAACAGAGCCCTGGTCTGCCTGTTATAGACATTGCAACCTGCCCGGACTGTGCAGTTGGTGGGTGTCATAGTCCATTAAGACTAACTATCCAAAATCTCATTCACTCTGACACTAGATTTTGAAGGGGAAGCAGCCAGCCTGCTTCCCGCCTTGTCCACTTGCCAGCGACCTGTCAGCAAAGAGGAGCATAGCACAGTTGACCTTGAGAAGTTTTTTCTTGGAGGAGCAGTGGAGAGGGGAACAACTGTGAACTGAGTGTCTTTGGGATCTCATCTTACTGATGAAAAGTTTTGAAAAGACTAGGACTAGAAGCAATGGCTCAGCAGTTAAAAGCACTGGCTACTCTCACAGGAGACGGGGATTTGAGCCCTAGCACCCACATGGTAGCTCACAATACCTGTAACTCAATTTCCAGGGGATAAATTTCCAGGATTCTGACCTTGGGAGGTATTGCTTGCAGGTGCCACATATGTGCAGACAAAACACCAATCACAATAATAATTGTAATAATAATAACAACACATAATTTTAAAAGAAACTTGCATTTGTCAAGCTTGATTATCACTTGCTAAGGTCATTTCACATCTGAAACAGTTATTAGAATTTTGCTATATTTTAGCAAACCTTAGTTCAGAGTCCCTGAAGACGCTTGTAGAGAATTCAAGAATCATGCATTCAGATCCCTTTGGTGTCAAAGAGCATCTTCTCTGAGGTTCTTCTGGTCTAGCAGATCCAGCAGAGAACAGGAGATGCAATAGAGACCGAGCAGTCAGACAGGCCCAGCTAACAGCCCTGACTTTATTTCTGAGCCAGTCTGGCAAAATCCCTTTTTAAAATAATTCTTTGGGGAATTGTGAAAGTTTTAGCTTAAAGTTTCGTTTAAGAATAAGAGACTGAGATCTTAACACACACACACACCTTAAGATTTTTTTTTTAAAAAATTGATTTGTTTCATTAGTCTGCATGTGCGAGACCTTGTCGTCCGCATATGGAGGTCAGAGGACAACTTGGAGGAGTCGCTAGTCTCCCTCCACCATGTAGATGCTGGCTTTATTGCAAGCTCCTTTACAGCTCCATCTTGCTGGCCAACATGGTAGCTTTTGAAAGCACTTTTTTTAAAAAATAAGGATTAACCATGATCGTTGCTGAATTTGCAAGTAAGATTTCAGCAGAGGAAGAAAAAAAACTGTATAGATGCAGACATAGGAAGTGATTTTCTTATTAAGCAGAGAAGGCAGAACAAACAGGTTCGAGAAGCCCGCAGTCCTGTCTCTGCAGAATCTTTTCACTGTCACTCATCTGGGAAGAGAAGGCTTGCAGTCCGGCTCTCGGCTGTGATGAGATCTCAGTGCGGGAGCCTGGCTGTCAAGTGCTGAGAAGAGCTCAGAGCAGCATGATTCAAACCGAAAGGTTAACCAGCCCACAGAACCTATTAAAAAGCTACTTGCAAGACAGCATAGACAGCTGCAGCCTCCCACAGGGGACTTCCTTCCAGGGCCATGTGATCTGTAACACTGAGAAGACTTCCCTTTGCCTCAAATCAGTATTTTGAAAAGTCACGATTTTACAGGATAAAACAAAGTTGAAAATTGAAGCCCATATCGATGGCTTTTCTGGTTGCTTTGACTTCCCAATCTCCTTCAGCCAGTGCCAGACTTGTGGGGAGAGTACGGGGTGGGGGTGGGGGGTGCGGGAAAGGATGGTTGTGTGTGTGTGTGTGTGTGTGTGTGAAGGTGAGTTCATTACGATATCATTCAAAGATGGCGTCCTGGCACTCCTCTCTCTCTCTCTCTCTCTCTCTCTCTCTCTCTCTCTCTCTATATATATATATATATATATATATTCAACTTGACACAAATTGAGAATTATATTTAGGACATTTTCTTAATTAGTGATGGACGTGGGAGGACCCAATCTGATAAATCTGATGTGGGTGGTACCATTTTTTGACAGGGAGCCCTGGGATGTTTGAGAAAACAGGCTGAGCAAGCCATAGGGAGCAAGCCAGTAAGCAGTGTTTCTCTATGGTTTCTGTTTCAGTTCCCGCCTTTAGGTTCGTGCCCTGACTTCCTACTGCCTGTGATGGGAAACTGTAGGCTGAAGTAAACCCTTTCTTCCCCAAGATGTTTTTGGTCATGGTGTTGATCACAACAGTAGAACCCTAACTAAGGCAGATGGGTTTGAAACCTTGGATATAATCCTCATATTAGGCTATTTTTGGTTTCTCTGGATAAAAAGATGATTGATAATTTAAGGTTAAATTTCCCTATTTCTGCCAGGTGTGCTGGCACACTCTAGCCTTCAGGGGGCAGAGGCAGGCAGGGCTCTGTGAGTTCCAGGCCAGCCTGTTCTGCACAGTGAGTCCCGAGCTAGCCACATCTACATAGCGAAGCCCTGTCTCAAAATGAAATGAAGTGAAATGTCTCTATTTCCTATTGGGACTGATAGGTTAAATATACACTGTATAAGAAATATGTGGGTTTTGTTTTATTTATTTTGTAAGTACTTTGTCGAGGTCTTCTGTATGCTATCCCAGTGAGCTATAGTCCCACCTCCAAGAAGAGCTGTATCACCTGGTTTGGCATCTTTTCCTTTTAACACAGGTTAGGCAGGAAGTACTGAACCATTCTGACCCACTGGAGGCAGCTGCTAGGTGCATCCTATTCTGAAGAGCTCCAGGTGGCATTTCAACGTGATTACCAAGTGCAAAGATTGATTGCTCATGTCTGCTGCAGGTGAAGGAGTGGCCACTGAGGAACGACAACCATTTGCCATTTCTACCACTGACAGGCCCCAGCTGTGAGTTGCACCTGTTATGCAGGAGCGTTGCATTTAGCTAGAACATGACTGCTTGCCTGCTGGGTTTCCAAATAACCAAAACTTTGCATAGAAGTCCAGATTTCCAGCCTCAGCGGAGATTGTATCCACCTGGCCTGCTAGCAACAGCAAGCTAGGAGCAACATTTCCTTCAGGCAAGACGCATGTTTCCCAGTTCAACTCAGTGTCCTGCTCCCTCGTATATTCCAGGAGCTGTATCCGGCAAGCCCCAGTAAGCACTTGACGCAGGTCTGTGCACACCCTATGTCTTGTGTGTTCACTTTTCCCCAGAAGCAACAGCACGATTGGTCTAGAGGGTACTACCCTGGGAGGCAGGGGTGTCAGCCTTCCTGTTTGCTTGTGTGACTTTCAGAAAGTCAGTTCGCCTCTCTCCCCGCCTGCTTTTGTCGATCCTGCAACGGGGAGAGGTATTCCTGAGGGGTTGTTGATGAATCAAACGTGATGCTGGGTTCCGAGGAGGCATCAGGGCAATGGGTAAAGTGACAGATTGATAGTGATGCTAAAAGTCACAGCGACTGCTTAATACATACAAATGAAAATAGTGCCACAGCAGCCTATTATCCCAGCAAGTAAAGGGGCCTTGAGCGAACCTCAGGCTTTCTAAAGGACATGTGGTTCTGGGTAAGTGGATATACCAGAACTGGACTGAGCACAGTGGTGCACCTTTGGAATTCCATCATTCAGCAAGCCGAGGCAGGAGGATGGCTGTGGAATCAAGGCCAGCCTAGGCTAAATTCTAATTTCTGGGCTAGCCAGGATTACAGAGTGAGACTCTGTGAATAAATAAATACTAAGAAGAATGGGTGCCACTGATGCCACGTTTGCTCCGCCTATTAGGATGAATGAGAGGAAATGACTATGTTTTTATATCAAACTAGGGGAACGGAACAGTTTTGTAGGGTTTCACGTAGTGAGGGAAAGATTGGAATGGGTCACTAAGAAGTGATGAGGAGGCCTGTAATGAACTAGACTAGAGCAAGCCTGACCTACGCCCCACGGGTACGCCCAGAAGCAAACTCTTTGCACCAGCCTGGCTATCAGGAGCCTGGTGAG
This sequence comes from Neodon shergylaensis, assembly GCA_025134845.1. Classification (NCBI taxonomy): domain Eukaryota; kingdom Metazoa; phylum Chordata; class Mammalia; order Rodentia; family Cricetidae; genus Neodon; species Neodon shergylaensis. The sequence goes on along the minus strand of JABTXL010006140.1, from coordinate 1,001,882 downwards.
AGCACAGCACTTTAGCAGATGACTGGGGTGAGATGGCAGGCCTGAGATCTGGGGGCACTGAGAGACACACATTACCCCACACATCTCATCCCCCCATCAATACAGTCATTTCTGGGGTCTGTCCAAATCCCCAGGGCCCAGAAACATCTGGAAAGAAGAGAAACAGTTTCAGTCAATTCCCAGTTGCCAAGCCTGTGTGGCTGTCGGTCTGTTAATGTGTAAATATTAACATTTAGTATAGTACAGTGACCAGGTCGTGGCTCTGGACCAAGAAATAAATTGTTTTATTATTCAGAGCAGTGTAACATACACACAGGAAAAACCAATCCCAGTTTCCATTTGTTCTCATGATCTTATCTTTGGGAGCTGACAGTGGAGGAGAAAGTTAGGTTTGTTTTGCTCATTCAGTCTGAGACGTGGCTGCTACTTAAGCTTTTCATCTTGACTGTGACTAAAATCACTCTTGTTGGCTCCCATCTCAGCTGCCAAGGCTCACCTCGATGGTGTCTTCATGCTCTCCCTCGCTTGTATTGTTTCCACTGAGGTTATCACCAGAACGCTAAGCATGAATGGTCATTTGCTACAATGTAAGAAAATGTCCTTAAATCCTTGTTATAGAAGAGAGAATTTAACTGTATGATATGGACAAAAACAATTGTAGACGCAATGATGAGAATAAATAGGCACCAACGGCCATTCTAATTGATATTGACATTGCTACATGTTAGCTCTCTCTGCCATTACACCTGTCTTGATGTCACAGCAGGGCTGAGGCTCACTTACAGCATCAAGATAAGGGCTTGACCAGCACCAGTGCCAGATTATCTATTGCTTTCTTTTATGGTTTGGCAGGGAACGTCCTCAAAGCTATAATTTCTACTTTAGGCTGAGGTCTCTTAAAGATTCGGAGATTTTCTTTGTTTGAAAACAACAGATGGGAATATCAGACAAAGACATATTGTCACTGATCATGTGTTCAGTGTCAGTCAAAATAAGTGTGTAGTCAAAATTTCAAGTGTATTACTCTTGTTTTTTTCTTTTGTTCTCTTTTCTTTCCCCTTTTTTGTTGCAAAAAAAAAAAACCCTGCCAGTTGAAAAGAAAGAGGAGGTGATCCAAAGAAAAAGTAGGGGGCCCAAAGAAAGGCCTATGGATATTTCTGGAAGGGAATGTGTGATGTGAGTCTCTTAAGGTCTTCTAAATGAAAGCTCTGTGTAGACCAGCCTAAGGTAATGGTTAGAAGGTCTGAGCCCCGGGCGCTGGCTGTGACACTCTGAGTGGTTGGCATACAGCTGGGCTGGAGCATGGCCTCGCCCCAGCTCTTCTGCCCATGCAGGTTTAAGCTCGAGCATGGCTGTTGGGAGGTTGTAAAGCATTTTCATTTCTCTGATGCCTCTCAATACCGATCTCTTTGTTGTCTGTTCAGTCTTAAAGCAGGACGTTCCATCTACCAGAGCTGAAAACAAACCTGTCTGTCATGTTTGATAACAGCTTGAAATTAGTGGCAAATTGGATGTGAAATTAAGTGGTCATGCGGACAAGCAGCCCGCGCAAACATCCTTCATGCAAAGCCATAGACACTCAGGTATGGATTTATGAGATGAGCTGAGGCAATGCATCCTGGACCCAGGCCTCGCTGCTTGATGGAACGTTCATTTCCTATTTGTGTTTCTTTTTCTGCCACAGTTTGTCAGCATCTGTCTGTTTTACAGTCAGAGGCTCCTTGAGGCATTTAACAAAGGGATGCATTTTCTGCAGAACCTTTTTCTGGCAGCAATACAATACAGAGGTCATAGTAACCCCCTCTGCCTTCCAAACATGGGGGTGTTGGGGGGGTGGAGGCAGACTTGTTACTGTGTGTCTTGTGAGAAGTACAAGTGATAATATGGAATGACTAATATTTTTTTAACAAACTAATTTTAATTATTTCTTCTTTTCCCTCCACTCCCTTCCCTCCTCCCATCTCCCCTTCCAGCCCCTCCCCTGCCCTCCATGCTCCCTATTTATTCAGGTGATCTTGTCTTTTTACCCCTTCCTAGGCAGATCCATGTATGTCTCTCTTAGGGTACTTTTTGTTACCGAGGTTCTCTGGGGTTGTGGCCTGTAGGCGGGCTGTCTTTTGCTTTATGTCTAATATTTACATATAAATAGGTACATATTATATTTGTTTTTCTAGGTCTGGGTTACTTCACTCAGGATGATTTTTTTCTAGTTTTGTTCATTTGCCTGCAAATTTCAAGAAGTCATTGTTTTGTTTTGTTTACCACCAAGTAGTATTCCATTGTGTAAACATACCACATTTTTCTCATCCATTCTACAGTTGAGGGGCAGTTGCTTTGAAAATCAGTATGGCAATTTCTCAGAAAATTGGGAATCAATCTACCTCAAGACCCAGGAATACCACTTTTGGGCATATACCCAAAAGAGGCTCAATCACACCACAAGGACATTTGCTCAACTATGTTATAGCGGCATTATTCGTAAAAACCAGAACCTGGAAAAACTAATATTTTAAAAGGAAAAAAATTCTTGAAGCATGGTTCAGCAGCATTTTTTGTATGTTTATTATTATTTTTTTAATGTGATGCTTGGTGAATTAAATTTGATGGCACAATTTGGTCAAAAAACCTGGGGAATAATGCCTGAAATAATCATTCAAATGACAATATTGTTAATGGGCAGCATGAGATAAATTAAATCTTTAGAGAATTTGTTCTTGAGAACAGTACAGCCATGCCTGAAGCAGAGAGCTAGCTAGTGGAATGAGGACTTAGTTCACTTGGGTAGGCACTGTGAAGTATGCCTAGGTTGTGAAATATGTAGAGGGGACAAGCTAGAGGAGAAAGAACATGGAAGTCATGGGGCTTTCAGGGTTTATAAAGAACAAAATAGAGACAAGATTGACTAAGAATAGTCTTCAAGTTTTAGAAATGTTCCTTGTGCCCACATACAGAAGTAGTTTTACCTCCACAAAAGGAAGGTTTTCTTAGAGTTACCTAAGTGTTGCAAGGATGTTTTCATGAGTTTCCTAGTGGTCAAGCTGAGGTTTGAGGGCCATTTTTCTGCTCTAGAAGAGGACAGTAGAATTGTGTTTTACAGACGTCGATATTACATGGTCTCAGGTTCCCTCCCATGAAAATCTCCAGACTTTCTGAGTTGAGTTTGGACTGCCACACCTGGTGGAGACCCGGTTTCTTAGCATTTGACGTTATTTTGGGAAGAAAAATGGGTGATGATATAAAGACCCAATATGATATATGTATGACATTTTCAAGTCTCTGCCCCCCAGTTTGAACAGTAAGACGGCCACTTCTGGGGAGGTGAACATGTCCATATCTTCAATGCCAGTGGAAACCTTTCTCTTGGAGGGTGACGAGTTCCTGCAGGGCTCAGAGGCAATATGTCTTTGAACATCCATCAGTGCAGAAGCTCAAGTTCTGCTCTAGTGCCCATCAGTCTTTGGGAAACCCTCTATGATCTATGCTTTGTTTTCTGCAAAGAGGATAATTGTGATGACATCTACAGATGAGACAAGGAGGGCAGGGAAGAGACACAGAGACAACTTCCTATTAACAGTTCAACAGGATCAGGACTGTTGCTCAGCTATCAGAAATGCCGCATTGGTTGTGGAAGGCACTAAGGTTCTCTTGGGCTATGTTGTGTCTAGTGGGAAGAGAACTGTGTTCTTAGCCATGAGTGGGTCTTAGATAAGAGTGTCCTCAAGCTGGACCTACGATATGGGAAGAACCTCTAAGAAAAATTATTGAGGTTGCACGAATGGATGATTGCCGAGGGGAAAGGTGTGTGGAAAAAGAGTGTATAGTCTTGCCAAAGTTGGGGTGTGAAGGAAGTGAGACAGTGAAGGAGATATAGGAGTAATGGAGGAGATTAGGCCAGAACTGAAGGTGGAAGGTAGAGGAGAATACCCAGGAGGTGGACCATATGTTGAATAGTGGCATTGGGTTTTCAGAAGCATCAGGAGATGAGTTTTGAGTAGGGACAATGGACTGGGTGACCACAGAATCACCATTGGTGAATAAACTGGGCAGGATTCATTATTGCAACCAAACTCAATAAAAAATTGATCATCATTGACACAAAAATCAAAGGAAGGATGGATTCAACAAACTGCAAAAAGGGCTGGGATCTTAGGGTAGTCAAACTATGGTTTCCTCTCTTCCTGTTAGTCTGTTGCTTCAGAGTGGTATTCTTATGTCTTGAGTAGATTCTTCCTATGTAGTCCAGGCTAGCCCTCAATTCCTAGCCTCAAGGGCCCCTCCTGTCACAGCTTCTGAGTCACTGGCACTACAGGCATACTCTATCTCACCACAGGAATGACTTTTTCATAAAGGACACTTGTCTAACAGCAAAACTGAGTACTAACCATCTTGAATACTGTGAGTCTGGATATAAGGAAGGGGCAGTGGACAGAAAATATATAAAAACAGAACCAGGGATATCTGACCTGCAGTCCTCAATAACCTTCCCAGGAAACCAATTCCCTCACTCAATAAATAGGACAAGAAATGAGCCTCCTGAAAGTTAGAATAATAGGAACTCAACTGGTCATCTCTAATATAATTGAAGATGCCAACAATTAATTCTATAATACTTGACCTCCAAAAGGCCAGGGGTTCACTAATAACTGCTAGCTTTTCCATTTCTATTCCTGCTTCCAACTTTGCACTAGCCAAAGGCATATAAGTAACCTAGATCAAACACGCTGACTGTTCTCTTCGGCTAAGCCTGCTTGTGCATTCCCTTGAGATGTACAAATAGGATCTACCTGAAGTTTTATTCATTTCACAGTGAAATTTTCCCACTCCCCTGCCTGCTTTGGAACATGCCAAAATGCAAGAGATGATAGCTGCCTCCATTACTATAGTTGTTCTGGATAAACAGCCTTTGACATTTTCTCATTTGGTTGACCTTTATCTAGTTTTACATTTCTGCTTGTGATAGGTAATGCCGATTATCAACTCACTTGGACAGAGAGATGCCTAGGAGATAGTAAAGCATACTCCTGGGGGTCGGCTAGGGTATGTGTGATAGCAATTGTGGAAGACTCTCTCGAATGAATGTAGAATCATGTGGTAGGCTCCAAGACCGAGACAGACAAAGGTAAAAAAAAGTGTGTCCATGAGCCATACTTCCTGAGCAGATCTTGGATCCAGTGTTTATTCCTGATGTCATGGTTATAAGAATCAGATTCTACCTTCTTCAGCCTTTCATCAAGGACTCACACGGGCCATCCATTACTTTGGGAATTTGTTTATTTAAACTCTCACAGGTAGTGACTCTTTAGGGACTTCCAGACCTAAACTCAGACAGAGGCAACATCACTGGTCCTTGATTTAAGTCTTTCATCTTCTTGGGCTGAGAACCTTTTGAATGTTCTTGCTTACACAATGCCGTGGTTAGACCTCAGTCTCCATCATGTACACCAGTCTAGTCCATTCGCTTGTGTGTGTGTCAGTGCATATGTGTGCATGCACATGTGTTTGTACACATGTGTATGTGTGTTCTTCTAGGGAATCCTGACTAAATACATTGCCCTTAGAGGTAAGTACCTTCTTCCACTAGCCCCAGTTAGAAATCTTCACGGTAGCCCTCTAATTGCCTGTTCTACTCTCCATCTCTGAACCAAGCCTTCGTGTCTCTGTGCGGGACCCAGCATAGTTTAGAAGCCTACTCCTCAGAAAGGTAACACCTTCAGAGGCCAAAGAGTTGGATCAATAGGTGAAGGCACTTGCTGAGCAAGTCTGGCTACCTAGTTCAATTCCAGATACTCATATAAAGGTGGATGGAAAAGGGGTTGGATAAATGGCTCGGTGGTTACAAGCATTGGCTGCTCTTCCAAAGGTCCCAGGTTTCATTTCCAGCACTCACAGGATGACTTACAACTGTTTGTGACTCTAGTTCTAGGATATCCAGGGCCTTCTTCTGACCTCCTGGGACACCTGGTATGCACATGGTACACACACACACACACACACACACACACATGCAAGGTAAAATACCCCTACACATAAATTAAAATAATATTTTTAAAAGATGAATGGAAAGAATCAACTGTAAAAAATGGTTTTTGAGCATCACACATGTTCATGCATGCATACATTATTGCATGTACATGTGCACATGCAAACACGCTGTTGTGTAACAGTCTCCTCTGGGATTAAAAATTAAAATGTTCCACCTTGCAGGGGTATTCCTTAAACAGGGAGGTAGACAGCACAAAAAATGGCTTCCAGAACTCCCTGAAACTAGCCAGATTCTCTCGTCCTCTCCCCCTCACCAGAGTAAGCAGAGTCCAGCTGCAAATGAGACTCTCAGGTAAGCTGAACTGCAAGGAAGTCGCTGGGACCAGCCCAGCTTCCTGGAAGAAGCAGAAACAAGACAAGATGCCTGGTTGATCTTTAGAGGATTAGATCAACCGAGGCACCTGGAAAGGACATCCTCCACCTTGTTGAGCTGCCAGCAGGCTGTGCAGTGTGCTTTTGATTTCCCAGATGTTGGGGTGGGCCTTGGTGATGCTGTTGTCTTTGAATCATTTCTGCTCCTGTAAGTAACTGCTCACCCATATTCCTTAAGTAACCCTAATAAAACTCATTGATTTACCAAGTTGGGCTTCGGTGGTGTAGCACCCTTGTCTGTCATAGGTTCCCCATGAAGTGAGTGGACAAGTGGATTTTATCGCTCCAGAAAAATTTGTCATGCAACACACATACAAAGCAAAAGCAAACAAACAAAAAAAGAGAGAAAGATAATTGTTTTTATTCTGATTAAATATCTAGAGCTTGGAAGTAATCAGCTCCCCAAAATAAGAAATCAGTAGTCCCATAATTAGGGTCATCTGTCCCTGGTACTGCAAAAGAGAAGAAGAGGCTAATGAAGACTAAAGAAAATCAAGAGGTGTGGCTATACTAAAAAGGCCATCCAGGGTTTGTCCTCGGCTGGGAAGATGCAATCAGGGAAGGAAGGAGGTGAAGAATGAGAGACCTGGGAAGACATTGTTTCAGACATCCTAGAGCTAAGTGGGGACAAAGTTGGAAAGAAGAATGACAGCTCAAAGTGCCATGCTCACTCTGAGGGTGGAAACAGGTAATTGACTATAAGTAAAGGAGGAAGCCAAGGAGAGCTTGGTATTTCAACCAAGCCATTTTCCTTAACCTTTTCACCCCTTTCCACTCACCCATTCTATTCTTCCTCTTGATCTTTCTCTATCTGAAGAAAGGGCAAAGCAAATGACAGAGACTGAGCCTTAGAAAGAGTATGCAATGCTGGCTTCTCCGAGGCTCTCTTCCTGTGCTTCTGACCTGCAACGCCCCACTCCTTACCTCCTGTCTCGGCCCTGTGACCCCTGCCAGGGTGTCCTCTCCACCTTCTCCCCCTGCGCAGAAGGTCTTGATGTTCAGAGGGTTCCCTCCTGGTGTGCAGCTTTCTCCTCATACTCTGCCTTATTGAGTCACTGCTGTGCCGCTGTGACCAAGGACCGACAGGAAAGGAGGAGGAACTTAAGGCACAAAACTGCTTCTCTTCTTTGCTTCCTGCCTGTAGGAGCCTGGCAACACAAAGTCTTGCTTTTCTCCGAAGTGGGGGTGGGACCATTGCACCCCCATCCCCCAGTGATGCTCATGTCTGAGGATGTGAAAGTGTGGCGTTCCAGAGAATGGGAAGGCTGCTTTGCCTGTTAGGCCTAGTTCTCTCTTCTAGTGTCTGGAAAGCAGGTAAATTAAAAACAAAACAACAACAACAAAAAACAAGTCCACCTTTCCCACAGTGAGCCTTGAATGCCTGCTCCACTACTCTGTAGAAGAGACAGAGAACACCAAGGTGAAGAGAATTGGTGTTCAGCAAGGCCAGTGGCCAGCAAGAACCAACGTACCGAGGCTCTTTGGAGAGGCTTCTATGTAAGTGAATGCGCATTCTTTTCATTGTGTATCCCTAAATGGCAAAAATGAGAAAACTACAGGTGGATTCTCTTGATCTGCCCACTTAGCGACAGGAGCAGAACACAAGCATAACAGATTAGACCCTTCTGAAATGAAGACGTAGTTTCAAGGTGGGCAAAATAAGGGAGTCACAGGCGGTCAAAAAACCTTTTGAAACACAGGTAGGGTTGCAAGGTGATTATAAACAAGTTTTTGAAACAAGGACACGATTGCCATTCTTGGAGCAGGCAGTACAGAACCATTTGTAATTAAGGTTACAGGTGGAGAATAGCCCAGTCCTTGGAAAACAGCAGTTTAATGTAGCTCAGTTGGGTGAAAGATACCTACGGGGCAGCCCGGATCCTGCTGGAGACATCCACATGCCCTCCCGGTGCCTTGTGGTACTGAGAGGTCTGTCCCAATATGATGAGCAAATAGATGGTGGTGAAATCAGAGAGAAAGAGAGGCAGAATGTCTTGTGTGACGTGGTAAGAGGCCGTTCTGGAAAAGGGAGGGCTGTGAGGAATGAGCAGATGTTGAAGACCTGCTTGCCACCTGAGACCTGGGTAGCATCTAGGCCTGAGCTGCTGCCTATGGCTATATCTCGGTCCGTAACAGTATGTTGATGTCCATGACCTATGTTGCCACCGTGGCCACAGGGAAGCCTGGGATTGGGGTTCCCATCTGTGGCCATTTTGGTGTCCAAGGGCCGTGTTGCTGCTGGGGCCATGTTGATCTGAGTGGCCTGTGCTGCCACTAGGGAAAATGATGATGTCTGGGTCTGGGTTGCTGCCAGAGGCCTTGTCTGGGTATGTGGCTGGACTGCAGCCACTCTCTGGGTTGATATTCATGGTTCCTGACATCACCAGAGATCATGAAAATACCCTGGGTCTGGACCACCACCTGGGGCCATGTTTGTGTCTGAGAGCCTTGCTGTCACAGGGACCATGTCAATCCAAATGACCTGTGCAGCCACATGGGGCTGGGCTCCAGGCTGTCGCCATGGGCCATGACTGGCTGATGTCTATGGTTCACATTACCACGGGGGGAGGGACGGAGTCATAGGAACCATGTTTGTTGAAATCTGAGGACAGTGCTGAGCCAGCCCTGTCCCTCACTGGTCCCAGGATAGCTGGCCCTCCACACTACAGCAGCAGAGTTGGTGCTACCACCCCATAAAAACTGCTGATACTCCCCCACACTCGGGAGGGACAGATGGCCCCATCCCTCACCACAGGCATGGGAAAGCTGGTATCAATGGCATAAGCCCCCACTCCCACCCCAGGAAAGTTGGCTCTTCCCCTCGCCTGAGGGGGCGGCCCCAGTAGCCCTCACAAACCAGCTCAGCAACCACCCAGTCCTGCATCCTGGGCCTAACATCTAGCCCATCTGTGCCCTGCTGGAGTGCTCTAAGGGATTGGTCATGCAGAAGGATAACCACAGGATCTCCATGACTGGGGAAACAACAGGATATCTGAGAGGAGTTTCGGTGGAAGTCCAGTGATGATGATGAGCCGGAGGCCTTGAACCAGACCAGCTCCTCATTGCAATGGACATTTTATAGGTGGGCTGACTGGACAAAGGGGTACACTGTGTGACACACAGCAGCTCCCGATGCCACTGGGATGAATGAAGAGGTGTTGGAAAGATGGAGGAGGGAGGTCAGGTTTTTCTTTGCTTTGTTTTGTTTTTAATTAATTTTGCAGAGGGCAATCTACAGGGGTGAGGGGCAGATATGGAGGGAGGTGAGTGAGATCATGAGAATCAATAAAGAATTAAGTTTTAAAAAGAAAAATAGAAGTTTAATCATAAACAGGGATGAACCTAGTTTGTCTTTACTACAAGATGGGTTTTAAGCCTAAGATGGAGGAAGAGTGGTTCTTTACTATCTCTGTAACTCTGATGTCTGAGTCATAGGTTGGGCACCAGAGCAGAGGAGACAGGATCTGAGAAAGGTCACAGTCACCTCTGTTCTGTACCCAGTTGTGCACCTCATGGCCACAGAGAACCCTGCAGACAGGCTGCATTTCAGGACATGCCCACTGAAACTCTGCCTTGACTCCTGCATTCCCAGGTCTCCATCATTCTCAAGTCTTGATCCTGCTTCTGCACCATTCCACGGAGACAGGAAAGGCGCATCTGCGCTCTTCTTCTCGGCTCCTGAAACACGGCTACTTGTGCCTCAGACTTCACCACATCCCTCATGGCAATAATCCCGCCTTCTCCTTGCAGGGCCTCTGCTCTGCACTTAGATGTTGTCCCTCTGGGTGGCATTGTTCTCATTTCTCTGCCTCTACCTACTCTTTCCCCAGGCATCTGACTATGAAATACCTTGCTCCAGGCCTTCTTCATTTTATGATCTTAACTTATGCAAATAGATACCTGGAGGAACTACTAGCCAACCAATTTATCAGGCACAGCCAGGCTCTGCGGGAATCCTTACAAACAAGTTTGCAGCAAGACATTCCAGACATTTGAAACGCATCTGTATGCCATTCCCCACATAAAGCCTTCTCCCATTACCCAGCCAGATGTTTCTCTGTCCACTTAACCCCAAAGGCCCTCTAGTTGGAGCCTTCATACTATTTTAACTACTGTTAATTCTATAGTATGTTTGACAACCAATAAACTCCACAGCGCTTAGTTTAAGTGCCTGACACATAGGTCACACACACACACTCACACACACACACTTGCACACTCACGTACTCAACTATGATAACACAGACCCTTACCATTTGTGATGTTCAACCATGGCTGGCTTCTGTTGGAAGAGCTGAGCGATGCTTTCTGTGTTTACCTGCTTCTTGGCTCCACCTGGATCTTGCAGCACAACGTCACTCCTGGGGAGAGAAGATGGTGATGGTATTTCTCTATCAACGACTGCATCCTGTGCTGAGGATGCATGGAAATCTTAGCATAAAAACATTGATCAGGTACATTCTGTGCACAGTGATGGCTTCTTTTCAAGGTGGAGGTGAGCACACATTCTCCAGTGTTGGACGATTATGTACCTGTTGCACTTTGAGTGGTCTGCCTCCCATTTCCCCACTCTCTGCTTCTTCCATGGGGAAGCCTGCTCATTTTGTGCCCCCTGCAAGGGCCATAAACCAAGTAATCCCTGTATTAGTTTGCTTCCAGTTGAAATGATGAATACCGAGACCAAATGCAACTTGGAAAGGCAAGAGTGTATTTCGCCTCTGTCATGAAGGGAAATCAGAGTAGGAACATAGGTCGGGAACCTGGAGACAGGAACTAAAAGCAGAGAGCATGAAGGAATACTACTTACTGACTTGCTCTCTGTAGCTGGCTCAGCCTGCTTTCTTATACAATCCAGGGCCACCAGCCTCAGAGTGACATCACCCACAGTAGGCTAGGCCCTCTGCCATTAATCATTGATCAAGAAAATGCCCCTACAGACTTGCCTGCAGGCCAAACTGATAGAGGCATTTTCTCAGTTGAGGTTCTGTCTTCTCAGACGACTCTAGTTTATAAGCCTTTGTCAAGTTGTAAAACAAAACTAAACTAAATTAAAGAACACAACCCTCGATGAGAAAGGAGGGGGAAGCTGGAAATTCAGTGATCTAGTACTCCTGTTATGAAAAGAGTCAGAGCCACATAGCAGCAGATAATTCTCTTCCAGCCATACTGGTTTTTGCCACCGAAGGAAAGTAGGTGCTAGACAGGCACCTGCATTTGTATTCAAGTCCCCCACAGACTTTCTCATCTGGTCTCAGTGTTCAGCATAATTGGCTTTGCTGTCACTGGGCTCGGGACCCTCCCATCAGTGCAGACCTGTGCTGATTGCCTGTATATAGACGCCAGCCCAATCCGAGTGTGGCATGCCTTGCTCTGGAGGGGTCTGTTGTTTGAGGGCTGCACCTGCTGACTGGAAATGTCTTCTACAACGCCTCCTTGCGGGGAGACCTCCTTCCTGCTTGAGCATTCCGAGGCGATATAGCTGAGAGTGCAGTGTAATAGGCAGGCCACTTTTCCAAAAAGGTGAATGTGTGTTAAGGAACTTTTCTTTGTTTGGAGTTTGGCTTCAATTGCAATTAATTTCAAAACACCTTTAGCTACTGCTTTGAGTTCTGTTTTTCTTTCCACCAAGAGGACTTTTGAATAGGCTGTGAAACCTGGAAGATCTCACTTGAAAATTCCCAATTACTGTTGGACTTTTAGACCCACTATACAATGTAATAAAGAAGGTACCATTTATCATCATTTTTCCTGGGAGGCTACTGAATGTGTTTGGAAGACATTTAATAAGTTTCTTAAAGCACAGAGAATATGGGATCCAGAAGAACCTGGATATAAGTCTTTCACAGAACTCGGTGGAAAAAAATCTGTTTCTTATTTTGGGAGAAGAGCATGACAGAAATTGAGAGAGGGAAAGAGAGGCAGGGTCAGGGTAGACATGAAAGTTCTGTGTTCCAACCCCTCTGCCCCATGTAAAGTCCATGAAAAATTTGGCGTGCTGCTCTTTCTCCTGAAAACCTGTGTAGAAACTCAACTCTGAGACTCAAACTGCCATGGGACCCAACAGAAGGTGTGCATAGGTGCAAGAATCTATGGGGCAGTGCCTGCTACAGCTATAGTATCGGTACATGGTGTGACAACAAGGTGACCTAAGATGCAGCACACGTCTGTATTCTAGAACTAAAGTTATTTCTAGGGCCATACAGCTTGAGACATGACAGGCACACATTCCTTTACTCCCTCACTCATTTTATCTGCTCCTATTTATAATCACCAACTCTATGCATAGCCTTAAGCAAGGCATAAACACACGCACACACACACACACACACACACACACACACTTATACCTTAAGAAACTTAATGACTCATTGACATGCCATGCTCATAGAAAAGTGTAAAATATTCACAAACTGAAGCTAGTGGATTATAATTTTAAGCCCAGGAATTGCTCTACTGTTTTGTAGTATCTTAGACCTAGTTCAAGAACCCGCCTAACCGTCTCCTCTAGGCATTTAAAATGTACAGAAAAGATGGAGGAATCTGACAGCCCCTTTGTATCTGGATGCCTTTTATGCTGTTACTGGCCTTGTTTGCACATCACAGAATACAACGTGTGGAGGGAAGACTTCATGCCAGAAAATAGTGTGTCGAGAACATGGAACTGTGGGTGAACAGTATGGTCATGTACAGGTCTTTTTCTATCACTTCAAGGTCGCACTTTGCTTGACAAATCTTGTACTGGTTTCCAAAGATGAGCTGTGGTAAGATCCATCTGCTGTGAGGAATCGTCGAGTCTCGGGGCTCTGAAAACTCAAGAGGCTGGGTGTCCTGAGACAGAAACCCAAAGACCAGCTTGAGAGAAGGAAAGTTTATGAAGAGACTGAGCCACTGTGGGAGGGCAACCGAGTGTCCGGCCTTGGCAACACTGAGCCCTGAGGTCAAGTAATGACAGACTCACCATGTTTGCCTGTTTCGCTCCCCTGGCCTCTTTCTCCATCCACCTCACTCATTTGTCACCAGAGGGCTGGCACCATTTCTTGAACTACAGTTTGAAGATCCTCAGGATGAGGTTGGCTTGGGATGACTAAAGAAAGATGGGTATCACAAGACACTTTGCCTTGGAGGCTCTAAAGCCCCCATGGCTGGAAAGAGGACAAACAATTCTCCAAAGGAGGAAAAAATGAATGTGGGAAGAAGTTAGGAGTTTCAGAATAGAAAAAAAAAAGATTGGGTATAGCTTAGGGTCTACCAAAAGTTATTTAGTCTCATCCATGGTCTAGAAAGATGAATACAATGCACCCACTGTCTTCTGAGGCTCAGTATAAGCTGCATTGGCCTGATCTGGAACAGTTCGCACAGGGTTGTGGGGAGCTCTTCAGAAAAGTCCTAACTCTGCTTTGTTAGTGTCCTGGGGTGGGAAGGAATGATGTCCAAGGTAAGGAGGAAAATACTGTCAGTCGCTCAACGCACGGGTGGGCTAGGCTTGTATTCTGAAGAAGCTGAAGGAACCCACGGCTAGATGTATCCACAGGGATGAAATATTCAGGGTCCCGTGGATCAGAACCAACAGTCTGACAATCATCTTATGAACAAATAGTCACTGTGCTGGCTGGTTTTGTGTGTCAACTTGGCACAAGCTAGAGTCACCAGAGGAAGGAGCCTCAGCTGAGCAAGTGCCTTGATGGGATCCAGCTATAAGAAGTTTTTCATTTAGTTATCAATGGGAGGGCTCAGCTCATGGTGGGTGGCATCATCCCTGGTATGTTGGTCCTGGGTTCTATAAGGTGGGCTGAGCAAACCACGGGAAGCAAGCCAGTAAGTAGCTCCTTTTCATGGCCTCTACATCAGCTCCTGCTTCTGGGATTTGAGTTTTGAGTTCCTGTCCTGCCTTCCTTCAGTGATGAACAGCAATGCTGAAGTGTGATTCTAATGAACCCTTTCCTCCCCAACGTGCCTTTTGGCCGTGGTGTTTTGTCACAGCAATCGACACCCTGACAAAGTCGGTCCCATAAGATTCTATCTGGAAATGAAAAGATATGGGTTGTGTTTCGTGGAGACCACAAGGAAGATGGAATATGGGGCAGAAAGGAAAGTGAGGCGGACAAGAAGCCGTCCCATAGGCAGTGGTGGGGAGTGTAGTGTGAAGTGGATGGTGCCCGGGGGACCTCAGGATGTAAGACATGGCATAGGGTGATTTGAGCGGCCCAGGGAGAGTGGTAAGATACAGCCGAAATCACAGCAGATATTCAGACATTGTTCTCTTACCAAAGCCACCTGGACATCCCTACCCCCTCTTTTTTCATTGACTACTATGAGCTTGTGAAATATGAAAATTTAATATAAGGTAAGTAAATCTGTAATATTATCCTCTGGTCCCACACGAGCTCCAAGTATTGGCTAAGTGCCATATATATATATTTTTCTTTTTAGTTCATGAGAGGAAAATGAAAAGCTGTAAACATCTGGTTATCTGGTTTGCTCACTTAATTATTTTCTCCCCTGAAGAAATGAGAAAAGTCACTATTTTCTTTTCTTTTCTTTTCTTTTTTATTCTGGAGGCAGAAAAGCTGTATCCTCATTCTCAGAAAGTCAGATCCATCACGGGTGAAGGGTTAATCTTGGGACTTTGTGTAAAACTCAGGGCAGAAGCAGTGTCCCCGTCAACTGGGAACTCATTCGCACGTGGATCAGATGGTGCAGTGTCCACGGAAGCATGTCCTGAACAGACGTTGTTGCCATTTTCGTCTTCTGCTTGATTTTATTTAGTTAGCATTCTTCTTCCTTAAATACATTCACTTGTTTAGCTTAGATTCATTTTGAAAGAAAATTGCAGAGTGTTGGCAAAGCAGTTTCCCTCGCCAAACTAGACAGTAACATAAAATAAGTAGAATGAAAACACAGCACTGTTGTAAATTCTAGGGAAAATAGCATTGCTGGAAAGACTCCGTGCTTGACATCCAGTTGCCTTTCACAGGGAAAGAGAGTATCGAGCATGGAATCAAGGGCCTTATGCATGCTATATATAAGTTCCACTGTTGAGCCATGCCTCCAGCCCCCACACCTCACTAGTGGATTCCAGGCAAGTGCTCTACCACTGAGTCATGCCGTCACTCTTTTCTTGGGAAATTCTTGGAGTTACATCATCAACCTTTAGTGGTCTGCCAGCACCTCTGTGTGAATTCACCCAGTATCTTTCTTGGCATGTGTTGACACTGTGTTTTCTGGTATCCTTTGTAGTGGGGCACAATCATGTGACTGAATTTAGTCAATAGAATGAGCCAAAAGCAATGAAAGCCTCAAGGCCTGAAACGTCGTAGCCTGCCATGCAATTTTCCATATTCCCGATTTTCTTCTCATCTCCTAGTTGAATTAAGAGGAGCCCAAACAATTTTTTTTTAAAGAAAGTCTAGGAGAGTCTAGTGGATGACAGAGCAATAGAATGGTGGGAACCCCTGGCGCCTTGGTCCCTTGTGGAAGGCTGCCTGGTGACCATGTTCACGGTGTGACAAACAACTGTAGCATGCAAAGCTGCTGAGATGTGGGCATGGTGATTATCTTTAAACAGCAGCCAGCCTGCTGTGACCGAGTCCTGCTGAAGGCAAGCTTGTCCAAACTAAAGCTTTCTCCTTTCTTTTATGGAATAAAACGGGTAAGATGAATTTCAAAAAGCTAAAAATACTTTTGCTCCACAGTTCAGTGTGATTTTATCCCGGCTCTCTTAGCTCATATCGCCTTTCATCCCAGGCTCCGAGGAATACCAGAGCAGGTCATCAGGTGTCCTGCTTTAGTGCGGACTTTGTCCCAGTTAATCTGTTCTCACGTTTTCCTCCGTCTACCTCAAATATTCTCAAAGACATTTCATACGTGCAATGGTGTCTAGCCACTGCTGTCCTTTCAGGCTGGGCAGACAGAATATACGGCAATTTACTGTGCGAGGCACATGGATATTACAAGCAGGCTTCCTCTCACCCGACACACATGCCCCTACTTTGTGACACCCAGTCATTAGTGTCTGAGGGTCAGCTTTGAAGGATGCTAAGTAGGACAGAGACACAATTAGACCCATAACTTAAACACAGCATTGCTGGAACAGAACACAAGCTCTCCTAGAGGAGAGGTGACAGACATGGTTGGGAAGAGGCCCGACTTACACCTTCATTTCTCTTTGTTAGCAAGAAATAAATCTCTGAGGTTATAAAGAAGGGTGACACAGCTTTTCATGTAAGCGAGGAGATATTTTAGCTTTAAAAATATCCAGCATTTTCCATCTGTGTGCTTTCCTTCTGGGAGAAGCAGGTAAAGTTCCCTATCATGAGAGGGATAGATACAGTGATCAATTAAAACAGACAAGAAAGTCTTCCTCAGTTTGCACCTAGTCTCTGCACCCAGCTGATCAGCTTCATCTGATGCTCTCTTTCTTCCCTTGTCACACCCGTCTTTATGGTGATAGCTGGGGCTCCATGCTTTTCCACTTCATTCCATTCACGGACCAGAGGTCAATGAAGAGACCTCATTGTCATGTAAAAGGTCCAAGCCCACTTCTGGGTTTGAAGAGTTACCAAGCCCCACCAAGCTCTGGCTTGACTTGAAATCTCACTAATCTCTTCCCCATCCTTGAAGCCCTATGTAAGCCTGTCTCCTGCTCAGCTTCTTGTTGCTTCCCTCCCGAGCAGAGACAACCATCCTCTTCTGTCTCTCCCAAAAAGTGTTTTATGTAAGATTGGTTGTGTGGTGTGATTTTGTGGTATTCCTTGGCTCCTGACTTCCAAGATACCTTTGCCTTCAGAGTTGTAACACTTGCACTGGGTAAGCCTCCCCGCCCCTCAGAGCTGCAACATGGCCATTGGGGAAGCTTTTCCTCTCAGAGCTGCTAAACTACACTCATCATTAGCACTGCCCTGAGAAAACGAGTCCTTTGCCATCTTCCACTTCACCCAAGGCAGGAATGTGCCCTTGCTACCAGTCTGTGTTTCATGAGATGGTATGATGCTTTGGTCACTCCTAGAAGCAGCCAAGAGTCTGACTGCCTTCTTCAAACTCCCATGGCACCTGCAGCACAGTGCAGTCTGACTGTAGTATGCGCTAGTGATGTCTGATGAGTTGATCTCCTGTGAAGAATGTTAACGCAAACTTGGCCAGGAGCAGCGGCATGTGCTTGTTATCCCAGCTACTTAGGAAGCCGAAGCAGGAGGTTGCTTGAAGCCAGGAATTCAAAGAGAGGCTAGGTAAGCATGTGTGTCAGGATTGTGACTCCCCACCTCCAACCAGGGCTTTTTGTGTGAAACATGAAAGGTAGAAATGGCTAAGAAGATGTTGTATGACAAAACTCATCCTAGGGAGCTGTCACATGCATGTCTATTTTTTTTAATTCATTTTTTATTTTATTTTATTTTTATTCTTATACAGAAAGTGTGTCCCAGATTAAAGGTGTGCCTTCTCTTCTGACGATCTAGATTAAAGACACGTGCTACCCTGCCTCAAGATCTGGACCGAAATCCTGTGTCTTCCAGCCTCAAGATCTAGATCATATCTGGATTGTAGTTCATTCCAGATGTAGTCAAGTTGACCACTGAGAATAGCCATCACAGGGACAAAAATCTAAATTTTTAGGTTTTTATTAGAAATTCATATGATCTGACAACTGTGACTTCAGAAGACCCCCAGCAGCAGTTTAGGGGCACAAAGTAGCAGCTGTTCCTAGCCAGTGCCAAGCCAGCCTGCCCCTTGCTTCTGGCAACCCCATTAACTTCTAGAGATAATTGACTTCCTAGCTCCTAGATTGGTTCATCTTTGGGAATTTAAAGTTTTCCTATGCTTGCATATGTCTTGGCATCTGCCGTGTGTGTATCTGTGTGTGTGTGTGTGTCTGGGTGTGTGTGTATGTATTTCAGAATTTGCCTGCTAGATGATAGAGTATTTGACTCACACACTAGTTATTAGGTTTAGAGTAGCTCTGATTCACCCCAGACTCCCCAAGACTTTATTATAGATGGACTAACATTGTGGGGAGCAAAATTCTGAGGGTAGTTCCTCTAAAACTGTCAGCTAACAATCCTGTTGGTGTTGGAAACCCCAGATATATTCTCAGAGTCCTCAGCAACAGGACAGGGAGATTAGTAGCCATAGATTACTCTCTTCCTACAGTATTTCATCCTTTTAGTACTTGTATTTGGACAGTTTGTCATTATTTTTAAGGACTATTTAACACCTGCCTAGAGAAATGGCTCAATCCCTGCCTAGCAGCCTTATTGAACAACTCACAGCTGCCTGTAACTCCAGAAATAGGAGATCCCAGTCATCTGGCCTGCATGGAAACTCCTACACATGAACACACACACATACATGACATGTTCATGCACACATATGGACACACAGAGAGAGAAAGACAGAGACACACACACACAGAGAAATAGAGACCGAGTAAATCTTTAAGATAAATAATTGCACAAATCTTCAAATTCCCCTTGTTCTAAGTATTAGGATTTTCTAGTGACTCCAATGCTTCCGCACAGCCTCTGAAATCGCTTTGGAAGGCAAAGGGATAAGCAGGAGGGCCTCCTCCACAGCTACTGTCACCATGTCCTTGCCATGGGGTGAATTGATGAGGTAATAGTGCCAGCTAGTGATAAAGAGCCCTTTCATTTTCTATGTCCAATTTTCCTTTGCATTTTCAACGCTAACAAGTGCATCTTCAACACCCAAGAAATCACCCTTGTCCAGAGCCTCTTCTGTTGAAAAGCCTTCTGGTATTTATTAAAATAACAAAATAAAGCCTAAGAGCAAATCAAAATAAGGAGTCAGAGAGATGGCTCAGGGGTTCAGGGCACTGGTGCTCTTTCAAAGGACCTGGGTTGGATAGGAGCACCCACATGGCAGATCACAACCATTTAAAACCCCAGTTCCAGGGTATCTGACCCCCTCTTCAGGCCTCTTCAGACTCTGGTGCACAGATATGTAGGCAAAACACCACCACACAATAATAATAAATTTATAATAATATAATAATAATAAACATAATTTAAATTCTTATCTCTTTAGGTTAAAAAAAAAGACTTGTCTCCTTAAATGATAACAGCAACTGATAACTTATTAACCACCTGAGACACTGCCATGGGAAGATGAGCAGGACCACAGCTTGACAGGGACTGCTTTCTTATACATACTTCTTGTTCTTTGCCCCAATTGTTATTCTGTTCAAACCCTAAAACCTCATGTCAGTGCCGCAAAGACAGACTTAGGGTCTCATCCACACAGTAAATCTCAGTAAAGCTGAAAGCTTTCCAGAATCACTTATCTAAGCCGTGTAAGGGATGGGCAGCTGAGCCTAGCTGCTCTGGTTGCAAGATGCCCAGCTTTGCAGAAGAACTCTACTTATAAGTTTTGGTGAAGCCAAGCTGAGTCATACGTAACACATCTTGCTGGCCTCGGTTCCATGCAGTCAGTGGGCCTTGGGAAGAGGACAAAGACTGAATGGTCTCCCTTTATTTCAGGGACTTTTTCTCATGGTATTGTAACTTTCTGTCACCATTCAGTGAAGCAGAGAAATATGTGTGTAGATCTGAGCATGGTACGAAACCCCAACAGGTCCTCCCTGGTGCTTGCCCTTCCTTACCTTCTGAATTTGGAGGTTTTTTGAGCCATTTGGATATCTGCTATCTGTTTGAGAAGCCTTATCTTTCAAGGTCTTTTGAGAAAATCTGGGTTCCCTTAACCTTTTTGGGCATGAGCTGGTGTGCAGGGAAACTTGGATGGTATGATCTTGTATTGGTGTTAGAAACACACACACACACACACACACACACACACACACACACGAATTGTTGGCAAAGAATATTCCAGGCATCTTTCAAAAAGACACATAACCTGCCCCTAAAATCTTCCCAAATAGCCTAGTAACAAGTCTGCAGCCACTTTGGTTTTGCACCTTTAAAAAGCAACTTATTTCACACTAAGATGACTATTCTTGGCACGTGTAATTTGTGTGTCTATGAATGTGAACACTTGAGAATAATTTTTAGACTTAACAATTATAGCATTAATATGTTGGAGCTCTTGCCAATATCCCTATTGCCCCCCTCCTTCCTCCCTCCCGCCCCCCGCCTCGTTAGTTGCTGCTTCTTTTGAATAACAAGTCACTCAAAGTCCTTCTGTTAACTAGGCCTATGGAAACACAGTAAGAACTAACTGTACACTGTGAGAGTGAAGAGGAAAGATAGTCCCTAGTCATTTTCAAACCGAGCTGCTGTCTACTCAGAGGCTTGACAAAGGGCCTTAGTGTCTTACGGTTCAGCCAAGTAGACAGGAATCTTAATAGGTTTCCTTCTATCATAAGAAGAATGTGGATTCAACTCTTTTGCAGTGTACTTGGGATTCCTAATAAATGCTTTCCTAATTGCTAACAAACAGGGAAATAATTTAAGATTGTTTCCTCCAGGGTCTCTGCTTAGAGGAAGATTATGAAGAGTTAAAATTTCAATTAACATGCACAGTCCTATACAGAGAAAATATGAAATCATCTGAGCCACGCTCTGATGGAAACTATGAAGAACATGAAGCGTTTTATTTTCTTGAGGAAAGATGATTTTTGTCTAAGTTCCAAAATGCCGTAAATGGTGTTTCCAAATGCACATTTATCTGAAGGACTTTCTAAGGTTAAATCCAACGAATGTGCCAATGTGAAGCTAGAATTGAAATTCTTGTGTCCAAGGCAAAATGCTCCCTTAAAATACTGTTCTCTCAGTGGCGTTTGAAAGGAAGGCTGACGTGAAGAACCAAATAGCTGGGGTTTTATTAAGATCATCACATATGTTTTCTGCTGGTTTTGTCAAGGCTTCCACACAAGAAAACTGATTTTTGCCAAGGTCTAGGTTCATTTAATTGTCTGTGTAAGTCTTTAGACTATTTTATAAACAACTATTTTTTTAAGGTGGTTATAATCTCTTTACTACCTTGCATATTTGTAACTAGAAAAGCATAGGAAGGTACCAAGATTGTCTAAGGATTATGCAAAACTTTGAAAAATTAAATGTATGTGAGTTTGTACATACAAAATGGACAGGCATTCTCGTAAGCAATACCTGTTCTATCTGGGCTTTCAATAGTTAAAATGGCTAATGAAATTCTTCTGACATTCCTGCTACTGGTAATTAGTGCCATTCGAGTGAGACTCTTACCAGTTGGACAGTACTTCCATTTAAAACATTTCTGACATCTTTCTGCAATTGAAGAAATAAAGCCCTTTGTGGTTGTGTAAAAATAGACTCACTCTCACACTAGGAAATAAATCTATTATTTATTTGTAAGAAACCTAAAGTTTTATTATTATTATTGTTATTTACAAAAGTACAGACCTATTCCTTTACTGAGCCAAACATCCTAAACTTTGATATGAAGGTAGACTCTGATTTCATTATAGAAAGGCCCTCTGGGTAGCTCTGATGCATGTGTTAAATATATTTATGACCCTTTTGGATTACACAGGGCTTCCAGCATTGAATGTTTGGGAGAATACCTGGTTGGTGTCCTTCACATGAGAACTGCTAGTGGTGCTGATGTTTTCCAGGCTTGTGGCTGCTCCTAGCTGGATCCTGACTACATCACTGACATGTCTATGTTGGGTTCAGGGGAGTCGCACAAAGATGGGAACAGACCACCAAAGTCTAATAAACCAGAAGCAAACTTTATTCCAGAAACCAGAATCCAGAAAAAAAAATAATAAAATAAAAAATTTCTATGAGGCAAAAAAAAAAAGCTTATCAGCTAGCTGAGACCACAGCCAGAGATGGTTTGTATAAGGCTGTGGTAAAGGCCGGCTTCTGAACCCACCTTTTTATAGTAGGGGCACCAAGCATTCCGTCTGAACAAAGGAATTTTTACAGTCTCAGGGTAGAATTCAGATACAGATTGCTTTACTTTACAATCTCCATTAACAGAGTTTTTAAGTTAAACTAGTGTTTGTACTTAATCTATTGTCTACTTCTAGGTGGTGTTTACTGAAACCCTGTGCTCTCCCCTTTGATGCTGCCAGTTTCACAAAGCAGGAATAATGCATAACCCAGATGTCATATATCTATTTCCAAAAAGTTGATTCAGCTCATATCCGTAGGCTAGCTCTCAGTTTGCAGAGAGTTACTTTGGCCTTGTAAACAGAGCAATGGGTTGTAAAGCAGAGCAACCTGCTGTTAATAGTTAATCCTTAAGTTCTGAGAAAGCTGCTGACAGTCTGTTCTCATTCTCCTAGGCTTACAATTTTCTATTTCTTTATTTCTACATTCCTATTTTTGGCATCTACATTTTTATTTTCTTTTCCTTGGACCCACAGTCTGAACACTGGGCACTGACTAGTGCCTCTCTAACAACCGAAAGTATAGGACATTGATTCCCTAGGAAGTATATCTGTAAAGAAGTGTATTCTACATTTTTAGAAAAAATAATTAAAAAATTTAAAACTATTTTGAATTATGGTGATGGAGGAGGGTCATCTGTCTATCTATTGCTTTTATTGGTTAATTAATAAAGAAACTGCTTGGCCTGATAGGTCAGAACATAGGTGGGTGGAGTAGACAGACCAGAATACTGGGATTATGTGTATGTATATCTCTATGTAAGGGTATATATACCTAAATGCAGGTGCCTCTCAAGGTCAAAGGTGTCAGATTCTCTGGAGCTGGAATTACAGGAGTTACCCAGCTTAGATCTGGGAACCAATGTCAGGTTCCCTACAAAAGAAGTACACATTCTTAACTGCTGAGCCATCTATAAACTCATGAAAAATTTTATTTTCAAAATACAAAGTTGAATGGAGATTTTAATGAAAACAGTATGTTATTGATAAACTGTGTCACCAAACTGAAGCACAGTGCTGTCAATCATAATCATTATGCTGCATGTAAGAGAAATTCATATTTTGTCAATTGTTAAACCTTCTTCAGAATTCTAACCACGCCTTTCATCATCCATAATTTTGTTCCTTCTCCAAAACATTTACAATCCAGTCAGGAAAAAAAATGACTCTAAAAGATAGATACTTTTCTTTTTTCTGAACATGTCTTAAATCTTTGCTCTTGTTGGTTTGCTTTGTATTTTCCTTGTGGAACACTGTAATTTTGTTCATACACAGAAGCACAGCTTGTAACAAAATAGCCTGAGCCATCAGGATGTGGTAGCAGGCACCTTTAATCCTAGTATTGGAGAGGCAGAGGCAGGAGCAGGTATTTGAGTTCAAGGCGAGCCTGGTTTACTTAGGGAGTTCTGTGGCAGCCAGGGCTACCTAGAGGAACCTTGTTTAAAAAGCAAGCAACCAAGTAAACAAACAAACAAGCTAAATGAGATGTGAAAAACACCCACAGTATAAATAGAATTGGACTTGAAGTTGAGTAAATCTAGACTATGACCTACTTTTTTAAACTGTTTTTATTGAGCTATATATTTTTTTCCACTCCCTTCCCTTATTCCTTGATCCCTTTCTCCCCTCTCTCATGATCCCCATACAACCAATTTACTGAGAAGATCTCGTCTTTTTCTACTTCCCATGTAGATTAGATCCATGTATGTCTCTCTTAGGGTCCTCTTTGTTGTCTAAATTCTCTGGAATTGTGAATTGTAGGCTGGTTTTTCTTTGTCTTATGTCTAGAAGCCACTAATGAGTGAGTACATATTATATTTGTCTTTCTGTGTCTGGGTTACCTCTCTCAATATGATGTTTTCTAGATCCATGCATTTGCCTGCAAATTTCAAGATGTCATTTTTTTCTGCTGTGTAGTACTCCATTGTGTAAATGTACCACATCTTTTTCCATTCATTGGCCAAGGAGCATTTCAATACACGACCTACTTTTTAAATACCCACACCTCTTAGTTGCTTGAATTTGTCCAATAAAGGATTTAGTGACATCAATTTGTCAGCCCGACCATGTCATCCACATGGCACTCAGACCTGTCACCAACATGGCACCCCAACCCCATCACCCAATCAAAGCAGCAAAGATGACGCTCATCTTATCAGTAAGGAAAGGTTGAGACCAAACTACAGTACTGCAGTTGATCTGAGATACCTTCTGAGAAATTTGTCCAGGCACAAGCTGGGAAGTTCTCAGAATTGAAATGAAGGGACAGCGAGCATGGTGGAACACACCTGTAGTCTCAGTACCTGGGTGGCTCAGTGGGATACTGGAGAGTTTAAGGGCAGCCTGAAGAGTATGGGGAGACTTAAAAGATTTAGTCACTTGTTCCAGCCTTTCCAAAAGTAAGCAAGGTAAGAGGTTTGGAAGAAATGTTCTTATACATGGTATCAGTTATTTGGTTTTTCTTGTGATAAAATACTCTGAAAATCAATTTAAGGGAGACAGTGTTTATTCTGGCTCACAGTTTCAGATTACAGTCCTTCATGGCTGGAGTCACAGCCTCAACCAAAGCTTCAGACAGCTTGTCACGTTTGATTCACAGTTAGGAAGCACACAGCAATCATTGCTTGTGCTTAGCGAACTTTCTTCTTTACATGAGGTCAAAGACCCAAGTCCAGAGAATGGAGCCACCTACTTTTAACAGTCTTAACTCTTCTGCTAACCTTATTAACATTATTGTTATTGTTACTATTATTATTAACTTTATTATTATAACCCTTCATAGGGATACCTGGAGGTTTGTCTTCTAAGTGATTCAAGAGCCTGTCTGTTGAAATAAGAGCGGCCGGGGCTGTGTCCCCAGCACCCCGGCCGCCTGCTCGGCTAGCTTATGC
>JABTXL010006140.1:933409-973346 GCA_025134845.1 Neodon shergylaensis | reverse complement strand
TTCTGTGCATTGAAAACCAGTGACCCTTTAAGAAATGTCCAGGCCTTCTTTGCCAGATTGTATCTGCATTGACACCTGCTTTGCTGGATGAGCTACTACCAGGCTTTCAGTCTCTCCAGTATGCAGATGGTCATTGCTTGGCTGTGAATTCTCTATTGCAAGAAAATCTAATGAACATTACTCTAATAGAGTTTTGCTCTTCTAGAGAACCCTGCTTAATGTGGTCCTTATTTCTCTTTCAATTTTCAAAACTAATTTTGGTTGATACAGCAATTTGTGTCAGCTGTTATTGCTTTTTAAGGTATGAAGTGTATATTCTGTACTCTGCTGGTTTGCGAGGCGTTTACTGATGGAAGATCTGATGTCATTCTATTGTGTTTGCCTTTCGGTTGAGTTCATGTATTTTCTCATTTCTCATTCATTTTGCTAACTTTTCCCTTTATGTTTTGACCTTACTCCCAAGGTCTTGGATTGGCACTATCTACTTCTCTCTATTCTCTAGCAAGCTTTTGAAATCTTTTGTCAGTTTACCTCATTCAATAAGTACAAAGTCAAATTACAATTTTTCCTTACCTTTTCATGCTTCTTTTTTTTTGTGATTTTTAGAAAACATTTCTCTTGGTTTTATTTGCAAGTCTTATTTAGTAGACTTCTCTTGAGGACTTTTAAGGGTTAGGTTTTAGCCACATTATCACAAGCTAGCATGCTAGAGCAATCTGGGAACAGGGAACCTCAGTCAGTACAATGCTTCCATAAAGTTAGTCTATTAGCAGATTTGTGGGATATCTTCTTGAATAATGACAGGCAATGGAGGGGGGCAGTCCATTGTTGGTGGTGTTATCCCTGGGCAAGGTGTCCTGAGTGGCATAAGAAAGCAGGCTGAACAAGCCTTTAGGGCCTCTGGTTCAATTCCTGTTTCCAGGGTCTTACTCACACAATGATGGACTGTGACCTGGGACTGTATGCAAGATAAACTCTTCCCTTCACAAGTTGTTTTTCTCATGGTGTTTATCACAGCAACAAAGGCAAACTAGGGCAAGAGTAAACTCCCAGTTATCCCTCAGAGAGGAGAAAACAAGCAGGGACAACACCAAAGCAGAGGACATAGAAATATTTTTAGTGATAAATCAAATGCCACTAACTGACCACCAATGACAGTAAGATACAAAGTGGCAACATTAATATATAATGTATAAAGTTAAACTTTGTTTAGGATAAATATGGAAACAGTAAGTGAATAAGGTGAAGCAAGAAGACTGAAGAAGAGGAAATAGAGAGGACACTCAAAGTTAAATAAAAGAAGGTGATGAGAAATGGAGAAGAATTTGGGGAAGAGAAAAGGAAAAAAAGCAATATATTAGAAAAGCATAAAAGTTCTCAACAATGAGAGAATTAAAAGTTAAAATTATATAATTCTGAGGAGGAGAATAAAAACAAGAGTTTAAATATAATTAAAATGGATAAAGTTAAAATAATACTGAAAGTAAAAGAGAAAGAAAAAGTGTGTGGTACAGGGTCAAAAAAAGAAAAGAAAGAAAGAAAAAAGAAAATTAAAGTAGACTGCTAAATACATAAATGAAATTAGCTCAGTATATAAAAGAGAATAATTCTTTAAAAGAGTTATTCATTTATTATGTTAACAGCATTCTGCCTCCATGTCTACCTGCTTGCCAGGAGAGGGCACCAGATCTCATGCTAGATGGTTGTGAGCCATCATGTGGTTGCTGGGAATTAAACTCTGGACCTCTGGAAGAGCAGAGCAGCCAGAGCTCTTAACTTCTGACTCATCTTGCCAGCACAAAGGAGAATAATTCTTTAAAAGACCTTTTAAGTATAAAATAAAGTCACTGCCAAAAGCACAGTAAAATGAACAAAAGGGTAAGTACACTTGTCAAACAGACAAGAAAAAGAAGAGAAAAGAGAGAAAAAGGAAGATCTTCACAGAGGTTTATGTTCTGCCGGGTCCTACAGCCATTCAGTCCCAAAGAAACACACAGAAGTCTACATTAATCATGAACTGGTTGGACTATTAGCTCAGGCTTCTTATTAATTCTTTTTTACACCTAAATTAGCCCATAATTCTTGTCTGAGTCAGCCATGTGGCTTGGTACCACTAATCAGCGAGGCATTCTCATCTTGCTTCTTCTATATCTGAGTGATATCTGCAGACTATGCAACCAAACTAGAAAGATTCTGGAAAGAGGAAAGAAAAGATGCAGTTACCAGCCAGATACAGAAGAAGCCAGATGAGAATCCTCAATGAGAAAAGGTACCAAGTGAAGGTGTAAGTCACGAACAATGCCACACCAGTTTATAATTATGATTAATAGGGTGGTATTTATTTAAAGGGGAAAAAATTTACAGATCACCATCCCAGACAACAGCCCTCTGCGCAACCAGGAAGGGAGTCTAGTCGCCGGCGGAGCAGGAAGTGAAGAGAGTGAGCGGAGGGAAGTAGTCACTTTTTAAAAGGGGAGAGACCACGCCCCAATGGGCTGGTATCTCAGCAGCTATTGGTTGGAGGAGCGGAAGGACCTCCCGCAACAACCAAGCCATATAGCTAAGCATAGATAAAAATTATGGGTTAATTTAAGTTGTAAGAGCTAGCTAATAATAAGCCTGAGCTAATAGGCCAAACAGTTTATAATTGATGTAAGCCTCTGTGTGTTTCTTTGGGACTAAACAGCTGTGGGACTGGACAGGGCAGAAACTGTCTATACTTCTCTTTTTGAAATAGAGCTTGTTTTAAGTGTTATTCCCTCATCTTTTCCAGGTATCATGAAGGGAGCTTCTGTTATTCTTCTGGTCCCTGCCCTAGCCATGCCCACTCCTTTTTAACCTCTGACCCGCCCGCCATCGTGCCCTCTCCCTGTCGTCTCTCCCCCCCTTTCTTTCTCTCTCCCTCTCTTTCTTAATAAATTCCTATGCATATCTTTTGTGTTTATGTGTCTGTTCCCCTCTGCCACCGCCAGTGCAGTGCGTGCCCTCCCGCTGGTAGGAAACTGTAGCCGCTTGCGGGGCCCGGCACTGCTGGGGACCCGCCGGAGTTTGCTGCTGCTCTGTGAGCCCGCCGGGCGGGGAACCCCCCATATTTTTAGGAATAAAAGCTTCTGATCTGCCATCTTGCTTGGGAATAGTCCCACGTTCATTTGCTTTTGTTTATTAGTTTGTTTTTGTTTTTGTCTTGGGGGATTTCAAGACAGGGTTTCTCTAACAGCCCTGGCTATTGTGGAACTCACTTTGAAGACCAGGCTGGCATCAAACTCAGAGAGAGCTGCCTGCCTTTGCCTCCCAAGTGCTGGGATTAAAGATGTATATCACCATTGCCAGGTTTCTTGTTTTAAGGACACATTAGAAATAAAAACTCAAGTAACATTGGAGATTGACATTTAAATAAGCAAAATGTTGGATTCAGGCTGTATCATGTACAATAGTCCATGTTGAGTAAGACAAACAAGCAAGCAAGCAAAAAGCAAATGGTGTTTATTATACTACACCTCGCCCTAAGAGACTACATGTTACAAGCAGCTTTTGACTCCATTTTGAGTACAAGCACAGATAGGATGACTTCACATCTGTCATGGTAAAAATATATATATATTATATCATGTATATATGATAAAATATTGACCAAAAACATATTGGATAGGAATGGGTCGATTTCACTCTTAGAGAACTCTCTCAGAAAAGGGGGTTTTGCCTCTGTAGGTGATCTTCACAATGGTTTTGCTTTTGCCTATTGATTCTTGACTTTCTGTCAAGGCTAATTGCCAACTGAATCCAGGGCCATGTGGTTAGGTTATTTCTTTTCCTTTTCCATGACAGTTCTGAATCATAACTCTCAGGAGGTTTCCCTGACTCTGATTAAGGCAGCAGAGTGGAACCTTAGGAAGAACAGTTCGAGGTCTCATTTCTGTACTGTGGCATGACAGGCTAGGTAAGAAGACTAGCCACAGCCTCTGGGCATCTTCCTGATGAGATTCTCAGACAAGTGAGAAATGTAGGACTTTGGTCTTACAATTCCAATGACATATTCTATGCAGAGAACTCAAACCAAGAGAGTTGATGATAATTAAGGGCATTACGGAGTTGGGATGGTTAAGCTCCTGGACTTGTCATTTCTCTTCAGTGTCTTCCTCCTCCTGAGTGCTTGGCACTGACTAACCTCACATCTTCCATGACAGGGATGCCACTCAAACTCGAGTCCTCTTCTCTGACGCCAGCATTAGAAAATCTTCAGGTTCATAATGTTTTTTTTTTTAACTTTTCATTTCATTTCTTTGTTCTATTACTTTCAATTTCAAAACTTTGGGAACTTGAAGCCCCTTAAAAAATCTCAGCAAATCCACACAGATCCCCAAACCTTTGCTGCTGCACCCCATCTGTGTCTGTGCACCTATCATAAGGGGGCCCCTTGGAAGCAGTACAGAACACACCCAGACACCAAGTTCTCAACACCAAGGAGATGTATTACCCTGAGGGACAAATGGGTGAATGGGAGAGAAAGGGTGCTGCCTCTGGGTTGGACAAAGATAGACAACAGGTGTCTCTGCAAAAGTGGTTTGCAGGAGAAAGTCAGAAAGGGCAGTAGATTTGTGTCTTTGTGTCATAGTAAAACATTTGTGGACCTAAATAATAGCATAGGAAGAGGAAAAGAAATCCAGAACTATTCACATACCTTAAATCACTTTCTCAAAGCCCTACTGAAGCTACATATCTTCAGCCTTAAAACAATATTTTAGATCTTTATGACTTGCATTTGCAGACTTTAACAACTAAACTTTTACATCTGCAGACCTCTATAGCTTGTATTTCCATACATTAAAACATTTTGTTTTAGAGTCATGCAATTTCAGAGCTTTATAACTCGGTGAGTGGGAAAGGTAGGGCTGTAGAGTGACGGTGGGGGTTCTCACTGTCCTACATTGTAGGTTTGTGTTAGTTCTGTAAACAAGTCTTGTCTGCTGGGGTGAGAGTCAGGTGGAGAAAGGACAGACGAGATTTGGTATTAGAGTGAAATATTTGATGCCAATAGCAAATAATGTCCTGGTTGAAGAAGGATTTGATGTGGGGCTAGCCTGAAGCTAAGAGGAGGTTGACTGACACATGCCTAAAATCCCAATTTTTTCATCCTGAGAATGGCAGGAGTTAACTGCCCAACTCCCTTACTTAGAAGCCAGCAGACTCCAGCAGGTAGGCTTCTCCGAATGAGGAGAGCCCGAAGCACTTAGCAACTGATAAGCCATACATCTCCAAGGCTACAGGGACCAGTTGCTGCTTATCTGGCTGCTGAAACATTGTTGACTAGACTTTCTATAATACCTTGTAAGGTTTCTTCCCTTGATCCCTGTTGCCCCCGAGTATCCAATTAAGCACCTTCCATGTTCTTTCCCCAATGAATGACATACCACTATGGCCTATGTGTCAATTAAAGTGACAGAGACTTTTTCATTACCTAGACAGTTGTTCTAGGTTCCCATGGTCTTAACAGCTGGGAAGTAGTGGTAAGTCTTCAACTGTCACACAAGGCAGTGGCCTTTGGCTACCAGACCCAAGTCTGAGAGAATTTTCTTATAAATAAACTTTGGAAAACTGACTTTCCTTTGGCCAGCTGGAGTAGAGCAGTCAAGCCAAAGTGTCCACAGTTTGAGCAGAACCCTGGTGGCATGTAAGACAGTTTTGTCCAGTGGTTACAATGCCACAATCTAGGTGGAATCGTTGTGTCCCATGACTTCTTTGGCAACGTATTTTTTTTTTTGGAATAGGCATGTCTCTATAATTATTAAATACTTAAAATGCCATAGTCATCAGAACTCTGAATAGTTTGGGGGCCATCTATCTAATATGTCTGATTTATTTCTTTTAGGTTTAACTTTGAAAGCCTGTACAAAAGGCTAAATAAAGCCTATCATTAAATAAATTATGGAATAGTTTGTAAGTTAGCAGTTAAAAGAATTTTAAGAGTTTAAAGTGGAGATAGAGAAGAGACTTTTGAAAGTGATGTATGAGATTTTGGGAATTATCTGCTTGTGTAAGTGGCAGGAGGAGGAAAGGCCTTGGGGCTTTTAAGAAAGAGCATACAGCTCCAATTTGGAAAAAGAAAACATTCAGAGGGAACTGAGAGCAGAAGCTATGGGTCCTGTAGGTGAAAGCTGAGAGACAGGGGAGGGGAGGGGAGAATTAAGTTGGGAAGTGGACAGAGGTGTTGATGGGAAAGGGCAGCCTAGTGAGTTTGGGCAAGTTCCTGGAGTTCTGATGGTGGCAGGCTCCAGCAGGCTTTGGTGGCAGACTTTGGATCTGTGCAGCAAGAATAGCTGACAGGGGAGGACTTTTTAGAGCAGTGTAGTGGGTGACAAGCTCCTGGAGTGGTAGCAATGGAGGGGGGCAGTGGAAAGGGAGTAGTGGAGGAGGGGTAGGGTTTCTGGGCTATGTGACCCTGCTGGCAGTTAACAATAAATCTTTAATGGCAAGCCAGGCAGGACTCTGACAGTGGAGGAGTGGGCCAAACAGGTGGTAATACAGTTCCTCAAAAAGTCTATTTTGAAAGGTTTTTTTAAAATGCCCTCCCTGGAGTTCGTCTGCCTTCCTATAACTGCTCATGTACCTACAACTAAGGGAAGGGAAGGGAATGGGCATTCCATCTCATGAGAAGTCAGGGGTTCATACATTCAGATATCATAAATTCATAGGCTTGGACTAGACTGTATCTCTAAGAACAGGACTTGTTTCCCCCTTCTTTCTCTTCACCATACAATACAACTCAGAAAAGTAATTTCTGCCTCACTTGAAATCCTAGTCATATTGACACTGATCAGGCCTGTGAGCAGAAAAGGCCCCTAGGCTCACACCCCAAAGGCCGGACTGTGTCCCTTTCATTTACAGGTCTTACATGCAGAAGATCACTTTGAGCAAGGGGGGATCTGAAAAATCCCCAAAGACTTCATGTGCATCTGCCTATCAATGTTCCCACCAAGAGGGAATAAACAACAGAAACGGATCTTAGGCAAAATCATCAAGAATAGACAGGTAGCAATGGGAATTATGATCTTGAAGGAACCATGGCAAGATAATGATTAAATGATAAGAGGCTCTGAGGATGTGTTTCTGAGAACATGACCCACAGCAATTTCATGCTGCACCCTGAAGGTATATGAAATGTTAACCAATTCTGAAAGAAAAAAATACCCAAAAATAAAACCCACAAATCCAAGATAAAAGGGGAGATTTGGCTTCTGTCCCTGCCTTTCTCGGCACCCCTAGAGGCAGTGAGGTGGAATATCCACCTGTGGTCCTGGGCATCAAGCATAGCGTTAGTAGTTATGAGAAGCATAAGAACCAAGAATAGCTTTTGTAGCTATCTTATTGCTGTAAGGCTTTGGCACCTTGATGGCTTTTCATCCACATCATTTGGATTTGTCAATGTGAGAGTCAGAGCTTCCTCAGATGTCAGAAAGTTTTCTGGGCTCTCAGTGCAGAAGACCTCGACCGCACTTCTTCTTCAAGCAGAGAAGTTGGCCGTGACTGAGTGTAAGATGGGCCTCACAGCAACTGTTCCAACACTTGGTCCTCTGCTAGGGGTGCTGGGGAGTTTTGGAGGCTGTGGAGTCTTGGGGATGTATGGCTGGAGAACAGAGGTGGGTCACTGGGGTCAGGAGTCGAGGTTACACTTGCCTCTCCTTCTGGCCTGCGCCTTCTGCTTCTCAGTTTACAAAAATCCGAGGAGGTTCTGACACACGTCCTCACCACCAGGAGCCTACCGTGCTGGGGTGGACTGAGACTGGAAGCCAAGGCAAATCTCTCCTTTAGAGAGCTATCTCTGTTCAGAACTGTTTCACAAGAAAAAGAAAAGTAACTAATATGTTAACTAAAGGAACTAAATCACAGTAATCCCAAATTAATTTTTAAATTAAAAACAGGCTAACTTCCCTATTCAAAAGCTTTCCTTCAGTCAGCTATCTCTGGCTGTAAGCTTATAAGTCCAAATGGCATAACATTTCAAATTCATGTCATGCTGCCTCTAGTGCTCACTAGTGGTCCTCATAACACAGGAAAATGCCTTCCACAATATCTCTGGCAAAGGAATGCTATAGCACCTAAGATATCTCAAATTTAAAATTATATTTAATAATAAGAATTCACACATATTTTTCTGTTCCCTGTACTATTCTATAGGACTTTCATATTCCTCCCAATTGAATAAAAATGTTTTGTTTTGTTTAGTTTTTTAGAGTTTTTGAGACAGAATTTTGTTATAAAGCCCTGAGTAGTCTGGAACTATGTAGTAGACCAAGATGACTGCAAACTGGCAGTAATATTGTTTTTGCCCGCCCCCCAAGTTCTAGGATCATAGGCATATGCCACCATATGATAAAACACCAAGTTTTATTATTAACCTGTAATTTTTAAAAAAAGAAAAGAAACAGAAAAAGAAAACTCCACTTCATGGTGTGGAGAGATGGCTCAATAGTTAAGATCATTTGCTGCTATTCCAGAAGACCCAGGGTTGATCCCCAGCACTCATGTGGTAGCTCACAACCACCTGTAACTATAATTCCAGGGGATCTGATTCTCTCTTCTGGCCCCTACATGCACTTAACATGTACAAGGTGCATAGAATACATGCAGGCAAAATAGTCACCCGCATAAAATAAATCAACTAAACAAAATCTTTCTTACAAACCACTAGAAGTTTTGGTCATAAAACCACATGAAGCTACACAGATACATGGGGAAGTCACAAATATGACAACAGTAAAGATTTCGAGAGACTCAACAACTAACAATTAATTAACTACAAGGTATTTCTGGCACTGCTCACCTGTGTTGTATCAAGTGACTCACAGCAGCCTTGGTTCAAGCACATCACACATGACTTTGCATCGTGTATGCTGTCATTCTGTGCAACATAACAAATGTTGCCTGAAAGAAATATTCAGGCTCAGATTCAAGACTACTGTATGCAAGTTGGGCGGTGGTGGCACATGTCTTTAATACCAACACTCACACTCGGGAGGCAGAGGCAGGCAGATCTCTGAGTTCAAGGCCGGCCTGGTCCACAGGAGGCTCCAGGACAGGCTCCAAAGGCACATAGAAACCCTGTCTTGAGAAACCAAAAAGAAAAAGACTGCTGTATGCTACAGATGGGAGTACTTTTACTGTACAAAGTTTTATGATCATATACAATTAATGACATCATTAAGGATAAGAAAAATTCTAAATATTTTCCTACCTACTTCAGTGAATAAGCATCAAGTTTGTATATATTTGGATTTTTTTTTTTTTTTTTGGTTTTTCGAGACAGGGTTTCGCTGTGGCTTTGGAGCCTGTCCTGGAACTAGCTCTTGTAGACCAGGCTGGTCTCGAACTCACAGAGATCCGCCTGCCTCTGCCTCCCGAGTGCTGGGATTAAAGGCGTGCGCCACCATCGCCCGGCTATATTTGGATTTTTAAGAGTATTTAATTTTAAAAATTGCTTTTTCAGTTGATTACTTGAGTTTCATTAAAAATAAACCATTAAATGAATTTCATTTTAGGATTAGGAAAGACTGGCCAACAATTTCTAAAGTAGCCCTCAATCTCTTTCTACCATTTTATACTAATTATTTATGCAAAGTAGATTTTCATCATTGATGACTATAAAGTAAAATTATTGATCAACTATGAAAACTATGTATAAGATGTTTTGCATCCAGCAGTATCAAATGTTCAGCCAAGATTTAACTCTTTATATAAAAGTAAAAAGCACACTCAATTTATTAATATATAAACTTGATTTTATTTTAATAAATGATAAGATTATGAGTATGTTAAACTTTTTATATTTATTTATATAAAATATGTATTTTATATATGTATATACCTGAGATAACATGTAATTGTCTTGGGTTTAAAAATATTTGGAAGTGGAAAAATTTTAAAGAATCATTCCACTAGAATATGGAAATATCTCCTATATACATTGTTTGGTAGAATTAATGTTGTGAAAATGGCTATATTGTCAGAAAGGGTCTGTGGATTCAACACAAGCCCCATACAAAATTGTTCTGGCATTAACTGCAGGTTTTGAACAGTTTTAAATTTGATATATAAGGACTAAAGGCTCCATTAGTAGTAGCCAAAACAATTCTGGCCGAAATAACACAGATCACGATAATAAATTACCTCAAATTATACTATGGCACCATAGTGACAAAGATAGCATCATACTAACCCCCAAACTATGAGTATACTAGAAGAAGAGTATACTAGAACAGAGTAAAGTAGAATACAAAGCAGAATAGAATGATACAGAAATAAACCAGACCATTACAACCTCCTAATTTTTGACAAGTGTGTTAAAAACATACGTTGGAAAAAAGACAATCTCCCCAGCAAAAGGAACTGGAAAAGCAAAATATTCACTTATAGAAGACTGAAACTCTCACCTTGCATAAAAATCAACTCAAAATATCTCAAAGACTTTAATATAAGACCGTCACATTTCAAACTACTGAAGGAAAACATAGATAAAACATTTCAAGGCACAGACAAAAGCAATAAGCTTCAGAAAAGGAACCTAATAGCAAAGACAATAACTCCCCAAACTGACAAGATCATAAAAATATTTCATGGTTTTGAATACCAAAGAAAATAGTCTCCAGGTCTATAGAATGGAGAAAATTTAGCAACTGTACATGAGGAAACAAGGGGTTAATAATTAGATTTTCTAAGCAGCTCTAAGAATTGCACAGTCAACAAATCAACTGAACAGACAGTTCTCAGAAGAAGAAGCACAAATGGCCAGTGAATATTTTCTTTTCTAAAGTTTTTAATATCATTAGTCATATGGGAAAAAGAAACATTAAACTCCTTTGAGATTCCATCTCAATTATGTATAGTATAGCACAGGCAGTATGAAGGAGAAAGGAGACTAATGGGGCAGGAAGGGTTAAATGGGTGGGGGTAGGAGGGATGGATAAGGGAGGGAGTATGGGAGGAACAGCTGACACTAAAGTCATTTGAAAAAGCCCTTTGGAAGCCTGTTGTTGTAGGATCATCCTGAACCATATACACATATTAAAAGAGTTTCAATCGAGTTACCCTGTCCAAGAGGATAACACTTCTCCCAAATGTTCCTATCCATCTCCCCAAAGTGCCTTTGGTCATTTTTTTAAAAATCACATCAACAGAGAAGTATAAACCAGGACGTTTTACTGCTAGGCACCCATGTTTTTAGAGTCCATAGATCACATATTTGCTTTTTATGCTTGGTTAATTGCATGAAACATAATGTCCACCTAGGTTCATCGTGTTGTCACAGATGAACTTTGGGAGGTCTCCATAGGTATATTACACTTCACATCAGCAAGACACTGGAGATCACAATAATAATAATAATAATAATAATAATAATAAATAATAATAATAAGTAACAGGAGTTTCTTAAATTTCAATCTATTTCCTAGAAGTGGCAGGAGGCGCTGACTACCATGGATGTCAAGTTTGCAGCAAACATGAAAGTGTGGGGGCAAACTGTTCTCCAGAAAAAAACAAGGAAAACGTAACCCATCCAGTGAGAAAAACTGGATACCATTGACAAATTCAGCCTGCAGGACTCATTGATAATGAATATGTATTATTCTATCACACTGGGGATGTTAATTATTTCAACACTGGGTGAACAATGACAACTTGAAATTCATATCCTAAGCATTAAGTCATACATATTAACAGAGGTAAATTTAGAACTGATTTGAATATTTCCAATTGTTTGGCTTCTAAGAAACTTTTGAGCAGTTGACTTGTGTAGGAATAAAAGATAAAGAAGAGAAGAGCAAGATCTCTGAAGAAATTTCTCTTGAGTGGATACACTCAACAGCCTCATTTCAGCTCTCAGTGGTCTCGAAAGGAGGAAACACAGGAAGTCTTTTTGTTGCTCAGTGAGATGAATTGTTTCAACTTGGATTACTTTTTACTTTTTGTGGGCTGAAGACATGGCTCGGTGGCTAAGAGCATTTACTGTTCTTGCAGAAGACCAACCTAGCATTCATGTGAGGGCTTACAACCATCTGTAAATTCAGTTCCAGGGAATAGTATGCCTCTTCTGACCTCCACAAGCTCCTGCACACACATAGTGTGTATGTATATATATATATATATATATATATATATATATATATATATATATATATATATGAAATATTATTTCTGTATAAATTGTTTTAGACTAGGCATTGCAAAATCCCAAAGGACACTGTTTTCTCCTTGCCCTGATCAGTGCAGTTTGGAATGATTTGCACAACTCCAGGAAATTCAATGACAACTTTCTTTGCCTTTGGGATCTTAACAAAGGTCCATGTCACCGGCAACTAAGATTATACCTACGAAGCCAGCCCCGGGGCTTCATCCCTAGGTACACACATGCTTTGGTTTGTATCTTAAGATGGATACTGGAACTGTAGCCTTGTGCTATAGAGTGTCAAGATGCATTTCAATCAGAAAAAATGCTGTTCCCCTCTTGCCACAGGAACCCTGTGTCTGCCCAAGTCATTTAGTATGTGTCTTACCTCCTGCAATGGAAATCAGCGCCAACCTTGCAAAATTGTTCTGGGTTCTTCTTCCCTGCAAAAGGAATGCAGTACAAGAAGACAAACCCCTCTCTTCTTAGAGTTTGCTGCCTTAGCTACACTTCTTTCTAGCTTAAAGTCAGGAGCTAGAGAGATGACAGGAGCACTGGTTGCTCTTACAGAGGATGTGGATTAGTTCCCTATACCCACATGGTGGTTCATAACAATCTGTTAACTCCATTTCCAGAGGGATCTGATGCCTTTTTCTGTCTGTAATCCTGGTCTCTGGCCTCCATCTTTGGAGGCCCTGTCCCTGTGCCCACCGAGTCTTGATCCTCCCCGGAGGAGTGTCAACAGGAGCCAGCCAAAATCTTGACCATGCTCTCAGTCTATTTAAACTGCTTCCCTGGAGAGTTTACTCATGATCTTTTGTCCTTCCCCATAGTGGTCACATTAGCAGCCTCCCAGTCCCCCCTGGGGGCCACCTGAGAGCCAAGGAATCCCATTAAACCTGGATATTTTTTTAATTTGGCTTGATTGGGATTTTTGCATCGGCAGAGAGCTCACATTAGGAAAAATTCCAGCACTGTCCTCCTTGGGCACTGCACACATACATACATGTCAGCAAATGCTCTCATATATTAAGGTATAAATAAATAAATTTCTCTTAAAAATAGAAAGAAGGCCAAAGACACAAAGAAAAGCAGAATCCCTGAGCAGGTAAAAGTTCTAGAAAGAAATGACAATAAATTCAAACTCTTGTTTTAAATTTTTAAGGGAATGTAACCAGGTGAGAAATGTTGCTTGGGTGTGAGAAGGTGAGCCTCAGAGTCCTGGGAAAAGATGAGTGGTGATTCCCAGGCACCATGGGAGTCCAGCCAGGGAAATACTGAGAGGTTGAAATGTCCAACTCTGGCTTTAACTCTTTACTGATCAGGAAGTAACCCTTAGAGCATTGTTAGAAAAACCTGAATCCCACACTGGAGCACCGGACTGAGCTCCCAAGTTCCCAATGAGGAGCAGAAGGAGGGAGAACATGAGCAAGGAAGTCAGGACCACGAGTGGTGCACCCAACCACTGAGACAGTGTGGCTGATCTATTGGGAGCTCACCAAGGCCAGCTGGACTGTGACGGAAGAAGCATGGGATAAAACCAGACTCTCTGAACATGGCGAACAATGGGGGCTGATGAGAAGCCAAGGACAATGGCCCTGGGTTTTGATCCTACTTCAAGTTCGGGCTTTGTGGGAGCCTAGCCAGTTTGGATGTTCACCTTCCTAGACATGGACAGAGGGGGGAGGGCCTTGGACTTTCCACAGGGCAGGGAATCCTGACTGCTCTTTGGACTGGAGAGGGAGGGGGAGAGGAGTGGGGGGAGGGGGAGAATGGTGGGACGAGGGGGAGGGAAATGGGAGGCTGGGAGGAGGTGGAAATATATTTTTTTCTTTTTCTCAATAAAAAAAAGAAAAACCTGAATTGGCTCCAACAAGAACAAAGGAAAATCTGAGAAAATAAGCTGAGCTTGGTGATACAGGCCTGTAGTCCCAACTACTCAAGAAGTTGAGGAAAAAGGATTCTAAGGTCAAGGCCAGCCCCAGTAATTTACTGAGACTCTGGTAGAAAAAAGAAATTAAAGGAAGGACTAGGATGTAGCTCAGTGGTGAAGCAATTGCATAGCATGTGGGAGACCCAAGGTTCAAGCCCTAACAGGTCAAATCAACAGAAACAAATCAAACAAAATCCTCAGAGGAGATCCATTCAAATTGAAATTGGTACTAATGGGAGCCACAATAATACCCAGTGTTGAAGTAGGTGAGAGTAGTGTCAGGGCTCAGATCCTGCAAGTCACTGTCCTCGATTGTTGCATTCTCCCAACAGCAGTCTCTGGGGAAATTCATGTGGTTCCTTAAAAAATAGGTTGCATCCCCCTTCACAATAGCCACAAATTAGCATAAAATATCTTGGAGTAACTTTAACCAAACAAGTAGAAAACCTGTATGACAAGAACTTTAAATCTTTGAAGAAAAAAATTGAAGAAGACAACAGAAAGTGGAAAGATCTCCCATGCTCTTGGGTAGGTAGAATTAACATAGTAAAAAATGGCAATATTACCAAAAGCAATCTACAGATTCAATGCAATGCCCATCAAAATCCCAGCAAAACTCTTTACAGATTTTGAAAGAACAGTACTCAACTTTATATGGAAAAGCAAAAAGACCCAGGATAGCTAAATCAATCCTGTACAATAAAAGAACTTTTGGAGGCATCACAATCCCTGACTTCAAAGTCTACTACAAAGCTACAGTACTGAAAAGAGCCTGGTATTGGCATAATAACAGACAGGAGGACCAATAGCACCAAATTGAAGACCCAGATATCAATTCACATGCCTACACACACCTGATTTTTGATAAAGAAACAAAAAATATGGAATGGAAAAAAGAAAGCATATTGAACAAATGGTGTTGGCATAACTGGATATCAACATGTAGAAGAATCAAAATAGATCCATATCTAGCATCATACACCAAACTCAAGTACAAATGGATCAAAAACCTCAACATAAAACCAACAACACTGAACCTCATAGAAGAGAAAGTGAAAAATATACTTGAACACATTGGCACATGAGACCACTTCCTAAATATAACCCCAGCAGCACAGACACTGAGAGAAACAATTAGTAAGTGGGACCTCCTGAAACTGAAAAGTTTCTGTAAAGCAAAGGACACAGCCAACAAGACAAAACGATAGCCTACAGAATGGGAAAAGATCTTTACCAACCTCACATCAAACAAAGGTCTCATCTCGAAAATATACAAAGAACTCAAGAAATTGTTCATCAAAAGAACAAATAATCCAATAAAAAATGGGGTTCAGAACTAAACAGAGAACTCTCAATAGGGGAATCTAAAATGGATAAACAACACTTAAGGAAGTGCTAAACACCCTTAGTCATCAGAGAAATGCAAATCAAAACAACTCTGAGATTCCATCCTACACCTGTAACAATGGCCAAGATCAAAAACACTGATGACAACTTATGCTGGAGAGGTTGTGAGGTCAAGGGAACACTCCTGCTTTGCTGGTGGGAGTGCAAATTGGTATAGCCCCTTTGGATATCAGTATGGCAATTTCTCAGAAAATTAGGAAAAAACCTTCCTCAAGACCCAGAAATACCACTTTTGGGAATATATATCCAAAGGATGCTCAATTGTACCACAAGGACATGTACTCAATTATGTTCATAGTGTTGGGTATGGGGGCGGAGGTCATGCAAAGATGGGGACAGACCACCAAAGTCTAATAATCAGAAGCAAACTTTATTCCAGAAACCAGTATCCAGGAAAACCAGAAACAAACATAAAAATAAAAATAAAAAAAACCACCACAGGGAAGAGATGTTTATCAGCTAGCTGAGACTGCACACAGAGTTTGGGTTTCTGACACTGTGGCAAAAACGGTTCCTTGAAGTCCCCTTCTTATAGTGAGGAGTAGTAAGCATTAGGTCTGAATAAAGGAATTTTTACAATCCGGAGGTAAAACTCAGATACAGATTGCCTTACTTTACAATCTTCATTTTTCAGTTAAACTAATGTTTGTACTTAATCTATTGTCTTCTTTGGTACTTCCAGATAGTGTTTACTGCACCCCTGTGCTCTCCCTTTGATGCTGCCAGTTTCCCATAGCAGGGACAATGCTTAACTCAGAGGTCACGTATCTCTGCCTCCTAAAGGTTAACTCAGCTTATATATGTTGCTGATCAAGGATGGCTTGGAAACTACTCTCAGTTTGCAGAGTGAAGCTCCAGCCTTGTAAATAGAACAGCTAGTTGTAAAATGAAATGATCTAAGCTGATAGAACCTTCTTAAGTGGCTGAGAAAATAGCTTAGTGTAAATGATTGATCCTTGATCTGCTGAGAAAGTTGTTGGTAGTTTGCTTAGGTTTACAAATTCATATGTCTTTTTTCTATATAAATTTCTACATTTTAATTTTTGGTGTCTGTATTTCTATTTCTATATCTTCATTCTTATTTCTAGACCCTTTAATAGCAGCATTGTTTGTCATAGTCAGAACCTGGAAACAACCTAAATGCCCCTCTACTGAAGAATGGATAAGGAAAATGTGGTACATTTACACAATGCAGTACTACACAGCAGAAAAAAATAATAATGACATCTTGAAATTTGCAGGCAAATGTATGGATCTAGAAAACATCATATTGAGTGAGGTAACCCAGACCCAGACAGACAAATATCATATGTATTCACTAATAAGTGTCTTTCAGACATAGAGCAAAGAAAACCAGCCTATAATTCACAATCCCAGAGAACCTAGACAACAATGAAGACCCTAAGAGAGACATACATGGATCTAATCTACATGGGAAGTAGAAAGGGAAAAGATCTCCTGAGTAAATTGGGACCATGGGGACCATGGGAGAAGGTTGTAGGGGAGGGGAGAGGAAGGGGAGGAACAGAGAAAAATGTGTAGCTGAATAAAATTAATAAAAAAGGAAAAGTTTAAGGTAATGTAGGTGAAGAAGTTCTAGAGAAGGGGCTCTGTCTCCACAGCCAGTGGGTTGTCATCATCCACACTGAGAGCAGACCTTTCAATGTGGCTGCTGCTTGATAGTCATTCATTCTCCCACCCATAACCTTTCACCTATTACTCTATAAGTAACCCCAAACCTCATTTGATTCTTATTAAAACTTGGTTATG
Organism: Neodon shergylaensis; assembly: GCA_025134845.1. Taxonomy (NCBI): domain Eukaryota; kingdom Metazoa; phylum Chordata; class Mammalia; order Rodentia; family Cricetidae; genus Neodon; species Neodon shergylaensis. Next base: position 956,079 of record JABTXL010006140.1, on the reverse strand, counting down.
CCTTCTACAGATTAGGATTATACTCTAGGTCTTGCTACCACAGCTAAAAACTAGAGAATAAAATATTCCTTCTAATTTTCTTAAAGCCTCTACTAACATTGGTAAGCTATAACTGACTGGGAAAACTATATGCCCAAATTTAACTCATATGTCTAATTTAGATATACCTAGTAGGTAAAGATACCCTGATTCTCAAGTGCCTTTATAGATCTGAGAGTATGGCATTTAACAAAAGAGCATCTAATGAGAGAGAGACTTGCCAGCTCCTACAGTAGCTCTTCCAAGAAGATGCAAGGCCACAGAAGAACTTCCTCCTAGAGGCTTGCTTTGAAAGTGACAAATTCAGCCACACTGAGAAAAAGTACTTCATCAGCTGCCTGGACCCTGCCTGGACTGAATGACAAAACACTGGAGGATTGATCATCTCATCCTGCCAAGACATGTAGACCAAAATCTATCCCCACAGAAAAATCTGTCAGGCCTCCTGGACTTAGCAGCTAAAGGCAAGTACTGCTTCTGAGATGTATGTTTGCCAAAGATCACGGAGAGACTTAGGATTGCCTGGCTAGCTGGACAAGCTGTCTCGCTTCTGCTCATTTGCTTATCCGTCCCAGATCTGTCTGGTGGCATTTGATGACTAGGGTACTAGGAGCTCATTACCTCATTAGTTAAGTTTCCTGCTAAAAATACAGACAGGTGTGCCTCTTTCACAGGCTTCATGGTACAAGATTAACAGGTTTCAGATATTAATTTAAGGGGTTCCTAAGAGAAGTTCTGCTGCTGTATCAAGAAATCTGATCTGAGTTTCCAGAGCCTGTTTGTTCCCACCCATTTTCGAGCATATTTTGCAGGTTCACTCCTTTTGCCTGGGCTAAGACCAACTTACAGAGGGCCCTCCAGATAACACCAGCACCTGCACCAGCTCCTGGGACTTCACCATTGGTACTGCCTCTCAAGGCTCAAATGGGAATCTACCCAGCAAATGAAATCTGGTTTTCTTTTTTTTTCTTTTTTTTTTTTTTATAAAACAAGGGGTTTTATTGCCCCAAAGAAATTCTTTTTTATTTATTTATTAAAGATTTCTGTCTCTTCCCCGCCACCGCCTCCCATTTCCCTCTCCCTCCCCCAATCAAGTCCCCCTCCCTCATCAGCTCAAAGAGCAATCAGGGTTCCCTGCCCTGTGGGAAGTCCAAGGACCACCCACCTCCATCCAGGTCTAGTAAGGTGAGCATCCAAACTGCCTAGGCTCCCACAAAGCCAGTACATGTAGTAGGATCAAAAACCCATTGCCATTGTTCTTGGGTTCTCAGTAGTCCTCATTGTCCGCTATGTTCAGCGAGTCCAGTTTTATCCTGGGCTTTTTCAGACCCAGGCCAGCTGGCCTTGGAGAGTTCCCGATAGAACATCCCCATTGTCTCAGTGTGTGGGTGCACCCCTCATGGTCCTGAGTTCCTTGCTCGTGCTCTCTCTCCTTCTGCTCCTGATTTGGACCTTGAAATTTCAGTCCGGTGCTCCAATGTGGGTCTCTGTCTCTGTCTCCTTTCATCGCCTGATGAAGGTTAATATTTAGGAGGATGCCTATATGTTTTTCTCCCAAAGAAATTCTTGATAGCAATATTTTTCATACTTCATCTAAAAACAGCAGAGTTCCACAAAGGCCAGAGGATGACAAACTACTTCAAATGAGCAAAACAAAATAGTACAAAAATACATTTAACAGAACAGGGGAGAACTTTTTAAAAAAATATATACATTCTGTTGAAATACTGATATACAAAGAAATAACTTTTGGCCCTTGGCCAAATTTTAAATTCCCAATTAATTATAATCTGAAGTATTGACTTTATTAACTCTTCATTTCAGGACTGATTATATAAAGTATCAAATATAAGCAGTAGTGTAGCAAGAAAATAATTGGCAGAAAGAATTATTCAACCAGTAAAACCTCCAAAGACTTTCTATGCACAACAAGCGAGGAAAGAGTACAAGAGTTTCAATCCTAAATGGCTACTGTTATACTTCTTTCTTCTTCAGTATGAGCGGACCCACGTTATCGCCTGTCAATTCATTATGCTTATTATGGGACCCAGCGCAGGCAGGAAACGTCTTGGAACACCAACACCTACAATACGCTGCTTCAGTAAGACTCAGATCTTCAATGTTTATTTTGTTCACTACTTTAGGATTTTCTTTTTGTATTTTAAGATTAATCAAGCTATCCTTCTGTTGTTTCTTCTTCGGGAAGAATGGACGCACGGCAAGGTAGCCAAGAAGTGCAAGTACACCAAGGAAGGGAAATCTGGTTTTAAAGGGCACATCTGCTCTTTTCATGTCTCACTCATTCGCCCTGCCTCTCCTGGACAACCAGAGCACTCCTCTGGTTCTTTCATTCTGGCGGTTATCACCATGGCTAACCCTGTTCACAGGGTCAATCATAGCAATCTATATTTTTCTGCTAGCAACCTGCCTTCTCATCTCCTTCAAGGAACAGATGCCTGAGGTCTCCAGGATGGCAGTTAACTAGATGCTTCTCCACCCGTACCTCTTGCTAAATGTGAGCCAGATTTGAACCAGTGCCCCTATACCCAAAGAGCTTGGAACATTGGGTGAAAGCTTCACTCTAGCTCCTAGCATCCACATACCCAAAGAGTCTGGAATGTTCAAATGGAAGTTTCACCCCAAACACCCTCCCCTGCAGTTGCCTCAGTCCGGATTCCACCCCCAAGAAAGCCTACCATTGGTGGTTCCACCCCCATGGCATTAAAAGCCCTCACCCCATGGGTTCCCCTTGTGGTCTCCTCAACTTCCCTTGGGGCCACCCAGGAATGCTTTGCTCAGAATAAACCTGGATTTATTAGTTCTGTTTGATTGGCTTATTACATCAGTGGCAGCGGATATCCATTAACCAAGAATTAAATTTAACAGTTCTCAAGAGAGAAGAATCACACTTTAGTTTGTCTTTGGGACCTTAAGAGGAGGGAGTAGATATTGACATCTCCCCCAGGGCAGGAATTTTAACAATGGTGGTAAAAGCGATTCAAGAGGTTATTTTTGGGGAAAACAATGCTAGGAACAGGAAGAACTTGCCATTGAGAGGAAGTTCTGGATACAAAATTGAGTTCAAGTTTTTTCCTCACCAACAAACATTCACCAGCAGACAGGCCTTTATGGAATATATGCCAAAGGCCCTCAGAATACAAGAATCTCTCAGAATGAAAAGGCCCCTCAGAATATACAGGTACCTTGGAATGCAAAAGTTCCTCAGAAGGCCACTGCTGGAGACCATTGAGGCTGTCATATAGATAGTCAGGATGAGATTATTCAACAGAGACTAGGGCATTACCAACTGGCATTACCCAGGCTTGGTCATGCTAGGAACTGAACACACACACACACACACACACACACACACACGGAAACACACATTCACTAAGAGTTTTAGAAACGTTACAGAGGGCTACAAATGGAATAAACAACACAGTGATAAGTCACAAGAAATACTCTGGTTGTGCTTTGGATGACTGTTTCGGTGAGCAACAAGGACAATAAAGATTGTGGTGAGCTACCCCACAGCATGCAGGCAAGACGTGCTGAGATGAAGGAGGCTTGCAGTATGAGGACAGCAATGTGGGTGTTCCCTTTGGATCAGAAGAAATCAACAGAAGTCCTCGCAAGGTATAAAGTCTTTCCAAAAGCATCCAGGGCAAGAGCATGAAAGGCTCTCAGGAATGCCATCTGGGCTCTCCTCCAGATCCTGTGCTTGATGCAGTTTCCTTTAACTTGCCTCTCCTCTGTCAATTTACTTAGGTGTCACCGTGACTGAGTCTGGCATCGTACAAAACTTAAGACTTACTTTGGTTCTTATGTGTCCATCACCATGGTTTCATCCTTTTTTTTTTCTCATTTTTTGTTCAGTCTGGGCCCTTAGTCCATAAGATGCTATTACTCCAGTCAGGGTGGGGTTTCCCTCCACAGATCAACCTCTTTGGAAACAGTCTGATGGTCGTTCCCAGTTGCGTGACTCCTAGGCAATTGCATTTAGTTAGAGTCACCTCCTATGATTTCTAAAACTCTTCCCCTTAATGTGCACCAACTGGGGACCAAATATTCAGAACATGAGTATATGTGGAGTATCCCACATGGAAATGAAAACATTACTATCTTGTGTCTTCTAACCTTTGCCTGAATAAACTTGGTTGCCTTTCAGATCTTAAGTTATACATAAGAGTCTCCCTTGGTGCGCTCTGCCTACCCCTAGTGCTTAGGTCACATATATGTCTTATGTGCTCATTCCACTTCCATTAAAGCACAGCCCTCAGACAGAATTGCTTGCTCACCTACCTTGTCTTTCGTTTTTCCTATAAACGCCATGTCCTATTCTGCACACACCATTTGAAAAATGTCTGTTGGATTTACACTGCCTTATTCCACACCAGTAAGTTAGCAAGTGCACAAGCAATTTGTTTTGTATAGGAGCCTTTCTCAGATTGATTATGAATTTTCTCCCAACCTAGACTAAACAGAGTTTAACTTTGAGCACAAGGTCATCGTTTATAAATGCAGACACTGCTGGACATGGTGGCACATGCCTTTAATCATGACACTCAGGAGGTAGAGACGGCGGGATTTCTATGAATTCAAAGCCAGTCTGATCTACATAAGAGAGCACTAGGGTAGCCAAGACTCCATAGGGAGTTCCTGTCTCAAACATGCATATATATGTAAATAAATAAAATATAAATGGAACCACAACTGAAGAATCCTAAGATTCCTTAGATATTTATTTTCTAAATTAGATTGCTTTCTAAATTGGACAAACTTAGATCCAGAGAGGCAAAAGGGCCATGATTTATATTGGTAAAAATAAAATTAAAATCTCAGTACTCTGATTTTTTATGTCTAAAATGTTCAGTGAAGTGTAACATGTGCACCATAATGTATATTAAAAGCTTGATATATTTGAACAATGTATATTTCATGTAGAGCTTGATGAACTATCCTAAACTTATATAACAAATAGAATCAAACAAAGCAGCAACAAAAATCCAGAATTAGTCCTTCCTAGATGCCAAGAAAACACAAAAGATAATTTATGTATTTATTTCATCTGTACAAAGTGTTTTGCCTATATGAATGAGTGTGCACATGCATGCAGAACCCTCAGAGGCCAGAGAAGGGCATCATGTCTGGTAGAACTGGAGACAAAATGGTTATGAACCTCCATGGTGGTGCCGGGAACCAAACCCAAGTCCTCTACAAACACAGCAAATGCTCTTAACAGCTGAGCTATTCTCCAGAGCCCATTTTTATGTCTTATACAGAAGAGAAGCAGATATGGAGGTCCAAGAGCCCTTGTGATCACAGCCCAGGGGCTCTGTGGGCATACTGTATGTGATTTGCTCAGAGGTGAATACTCCAGTTTTTAAAATTGATTCTGACAGCAATTAGAAGGATCTTAGGGAGCTGGAGAGTTGACTCAACTGTTAAGAATATTGCACCTGAAGAGGAACTGAGTCCAATTCCCAGCACTCACAACCACCTGTAGCTTCTGTTTCTTTTGACCTCCGGGCATTCAAATGCATGTGGTACATATAAACTCAGACAGGCACACACATATTCACAAATGAAAATATTAAGTAAATATTTTTAAAAGAAGGTTCTAAAGAAAGCAGGGACTCACTAAATTGGCTTGTGAGTAGACACATAAATCTTTCCACCCTGATATTCTTCCCCCGGACTTTCAGAAATGGAGCTTTGAAAAGATTTATTTCTTCCCCGACAAAGCCTTTCAACCCACTCTCAACACTTAGGCTGCTGTTGCTGTCTATTAAAGTGTGCAAACGACTGTTCTACATACACAAGCTTCAGCTGCACAGAGGAAAGCAGAATCCAGGGCTTTACTGCAATCAGGAGACTGTCACTGCAGCCAGTGGAAGCGATTAGGAGACCCCCGCAGAGATCATATCCTTGCTGACTGACTAGAGAAGACTCAGGTATGGGCAGTCTGTTCTCTATCCGGAAATTTGGTTGCCACAGAAGCAGAACTTAAGTAAGCTTTGAGAGAATGGTTTTGTGGTTCAAATCAGGGAGTCTGAATTAAGTAAGACAATAGTATTCTTCTTTAGCCTAGCCTCACAGAACACAGATATTGAATTAAGCCTTTTTGTCGAAACAAAACCAAATCTTTCCAGAGAGCAAAGTCAGCCAGGATGCATGTCGATCTCCTGAAGAATTGTCTAAAGCTCACAGCTCCCCGAGGGCCTGATGTGTAGGAAGTGAGCCTTGAAGACAGTCAGGAGACCGGTTAGCACCGGGTAGGAGTCACAGAAGAGATATGAGGTGGAGAAGTAGAAACTGGAAGCCAGTTGTTTGGACATTTGGTCTGCAGTCCTTGGCTTCTGTCACAAGGCTTCTAAAGTCAGTGGGCAAATTCAAAGTCAAAGCAAGTGTCAGAAGCACCATCTGGTGACTTTAAGATTTCCCTTATGCTGTCGGTCAGATTCAGTCCATACTGCCCTTCTTCCATGGGGCAGTCAACAGCACATGCATGCGCGTGCGTGCGCGCACACACACACACACACACACCAGTCTTGGTATCAAGGGTAGTAGTCTCCCTCCTCCTACAGCTCAGGTCAGGTTCTGCCAGACTGGCACCACCAGTCTCATTTCCATGCAAATTCTTTACAATTCCAGTCATCTACTTGTTTCCAGGATGCTAATACTAATCTCTACATCTTTGACTGAGCACCTGCCTTGAGCCTTGGCCCTTTATCCTGCTTTTGTTTTACATCCTCGTGCCCCAGCTTCTTCAGCTATCTCTGTGACATTGATATACAGACCATCAAAGTCATAGAGTCCCTGAGAGTTGGCTTCAGGAGCTTCTGTAACCCCAGTGAGTGACTCCTGTAGGTACCCAAGCAACCCCAAGTGTCTCCCACCTGCGACTATGAAAACAGAAAGGCAACAAGGAGGCAGAACACAATGGGTGAGGGTTGGTCACCATGCCAATTCCTGCGGGCTCTGCAGAGATCTGTGCACTTTGTGATGGAAAAGCAAAGCCTCATACTCAAGTGTAGATATGGACGGCACAAACTACAGCTTGTTTCAGACATTATTCTCATTAAGGTCAGCATTGGATATGTCAGTCTTTATAAAGTGTTATGATTTGGGGATTTGCATCCTGAGCACCATTGCTGACTCAGCCCATCCTTTGCTCTTCCCAGGCCTGTGACTGTGACAGCCATTGTGATTTTTATATTTGATCTCAGCTCCACTCACTTTCAGAGAGAATAGAAAAATGGCTTGTCACAATTTAGTTTTAAGCACTGTTATAGTTTGAGTCTGAAATATTCTTTACAGACTCTTGCTTTGAACACCAGGTTTCTAGCTAGTGGCGCCATTTTGGAAGGTGTAGAACCTTTAGGAGAAGGGGTCTAATTAATGGCCTCCATAGGCCAGCCTTAGAGGTTAAACCTATCTCCAGTTATTGTCCATCTGCTTCATGGTTGGGGCTCATGATGTGATCAGCCCCTTCATGCTCCTGCCATTGTGAATTGTTCTCAGTGATCCAAAGTCTGGGTCAACTATTCTTCCATAGGTGCCAGGTTTCCATCCAGGTCTTATCCCTTTCTTCCCAGCCATTGCATGTTCTTCTAGCTTTACTATCAACCCATGGTTAGAGGAGTAAGAAACCCAGATAAATGGGAGAACACATTGTCATTGATAATAACAGCAAAATCCGTAGAAACAGCTATCCTCTCAATACTCGCTACACTGGAGATGCTGTTCTATCTGGTATGAAAGCTGGCATAGCAAGGAAGGCCTAAGTGGGAGACAGCTCATGAAGAAGTCTATAAAATAAGAAGGGCTAAGGAAGAACTGAGTTCTTGGTGGTGCTAAGACTCAGTAGAACCAGCATCTCCTTGGGAAAACGTATAGCTTGAACTACTGGGGGTGGAGTTACAGCTTAGTAGTTAGGAATGATTCCTGCTCTTGGGAAAAACTCAGTTGGATTCCTAGCAGCCTAGTAGTAGCTCACAATAGAATCTATAAAGCCTGTTGCAAGTGGTCTGATACCCTCCTGTGGCCTACACAAGCACGACATGCACATGGTGTCGATACCACACATGCAGGCAAACACTTTACACACATAACATTAAAACCTTAAAATATACACACATGTGAAGCATCTCATCACTGGAATCTCACCAAGGGAAAAGATTCTTTTGTAACAAGGCTTAAGCAGACTGTAGCTTCTCCCCATGCACATAAGCTCCTCACCCACCTGTCAATGGTACTCGTCACAGGCACTCCAGACTTCCCAACTTAAGACTCTCTTCTCCAGCACACCAGAAGCAAAGGTCCAGGGAGTCACCACTCCAAAGAGCACTTTTAGCTGACAATGAATGGGAGATGAAAGATAAGAACTCCAGACCCCTGACCTCTCAGTAAACTTAACTAGAAAGCAAGTCCCACAACAGCACTCAGAGGCCCACTGCAGGAAGGAGCCTGAGCTGCCTGTAGCAGTGACCTGCGCATTTGTATAAATGGCATTGTTTACTTTCCCTCCTGTCTTCATTCCTTGTTTCTTGTGATTCTCTCCCCATATAGTACTAAATTCAGTTTTCAAGGGGGAAATCCCTGGTTGGGAAAAATTTCCATACAGAAGCTGAAATAGTAAATGATGGAGTCTTATCGCAGTCATTTTTACCCTTGTTCTGAGGCGGTATAATTGCTTTTCGTTTTGGTTATATTTGACCCTGAATAAAAGGGCATCCCTTCAACTTAAAAATTCTACGCAGAAAAAGAGCCAGTAACCAGCACAGACCGAGGGATATACTAAAATGGATCCTGGTAGGCAAGAAGCATTGAACAGGAAATGGTTTGAGTGGTGTAAAGAGGAAGCTGAGTGGGACACTGCAGGTCAGGGAACGGTTAATCAGGGGAGAAAAAAAGCTGTAAAGAGAGGCTTTGCTGGCTCCTCCACTCTGGTAAGGTCTCTGAATTTTGCTCTCCATTTGGCTGAGTTTATGAAATTGAGAATTAATAAAATCGCTTTGATTTCTTTAAATGGCCATTATGAAAAGCTTTCTAGAGTCATATCTAAATGTAGTTTTTCAATTGCATTTACACAAATGATCTCCAAGGTCAGGATGAGCAAATGGTCAATTAGCCATAGAAGAAAGGTCCCAGAAGCACAGAGAGATCTTTTCTGCATTTTACAGATATGCCAAGTACCATTGCAGAAGGCTGCATTTTACTTGTTGAATATTAAAACCATCACTGCTCAGCTGCACAGAAAATTCTCTTTCTGAATATCTTTCTCGAATCCCTCCCTTGAACCGTATTATTTCAGTTCAGCCTCAATTACACCATCAAAGTTCCACCATTATAAAATGTATTACCGTTCTGAAAACGCACTTGATGGTATTTTTATACCATGCTATGGAATAATGTATAGTGATGTTTTTAAAAATCACAAACTCCTTTGTAGCCAATCAGGCAGACACAACTTAAATATAAATCAACCTTGGTGCAAACTGTAGGTCACATGCAAGTTCGTGAATACATTTCACAATGGCACTGTCTTGGATCCTGATGGAGGTGGGTCTTGTATCTTATCTGTTGCTTTCATTGGTTAACTAATAAAGAAACTGCCTAGGCCCATTTGATAGGCCAACCCTTAGATGGGTGGAGTAAACAGAACAGGATTGGGGGAGAAAGGAGCTGAGTCAGTGAGTCGCCATGATGCTCCCAAGCCAGCTAGACGCAGGTTAAGATCCTCCCTGGTAAGCGCACCTCGTGGTGTTACACAGAATATTAGAAATGGGTTAGATCGATATGTAAGAGCTAGCCAATAAGAGGCTACAGATAATGGGCCAGGCAATGTTTAAATGAATACAGTTTCTGTGTAATTATTTCGGGACATAAGCTAGCCATGCGGGCGGCCGGGTGCTGGGGACACAGCCCCGCCGCCCCTGTTACAACAGGATCCAGCATCATCTGGCTCTGATTTTTACTACTGTACCACGAGATGGGTGATCGTAATAGCCAGTTTGCTGACACAGGCAAGCACACCTTTGCACGGTAGTGGAGGGCCTGAGGCAGAGAAAGAACACCGTGGAGAGCAATTTAGAAGGTGAATATGTGCTGATGAGAGGTTGAACCCCTGGGGCTGGCACCTGACTGCAGTCCATGAGCTCTTCCGGTTCAGACACATTTCTCCGCTCCTCTAAAATGCAATGTCCTTTATCTATAAATGGGAAAGCCTGACTCTGCCTTTCTGGCTGTGTTCATTATACAATAAAGCAATGCACACAAGGCTGTCTCTCAGAGCCTGGTAGGGGGCCTTTAGATCTATAAGTGGTTCTTTATTGAAATGGAGTGTTTAGAAGTAGGAAATGGGTAGACACTGTTTAAGGGAACACAGGGAACCAAGGCACACCGAGAACACCCCATGTAATCATGTAATGACATAGAAGTGGTAACCAAGTAGCAGTCTAAGGCTGCTTGAAGGTCCACTTCTGGGGGAATTAAGACACTCAAAGAACAAATCTGAGAGTCCAAAACTTGCCCCCTGTTAAAGAATTGCTTTCATCTAGACCTGAAACTTGGCAATCTCAGAGTCTGAATTTTCTTGTCTGTAAAATGTGTGTGCAAATAGGTAAAGCAGCTCAAATTACTATGGATTCAGGCTTGTGAGGGTAGCCCAGGAGTAAGAAAGTCAAAACTATATACCTATAAATGGCTTTGGAAAACAGAAGCTAGAGGGAAGGCTGTCTTAGTTACTTTTCTATTGCTGTGCCAAGATACCAGGACCAAGGCAACTTACAGAAGAAAGTTTTTTGAGGGATTATTGTTTTAGAGGGTGAATCCATGACCATCATGGCAGGGAGCATGGCAGCAGGCAGGTAGGCAGGCATGGTGCTGGAGCAGTAGCTGAGAGCTTTCACATTGAGACAACAACTGTAGTCAGGAAAAGAAAGGCTAAATAGCATAAATGGCATGGACATTGTAAAACTTCAAAGCCCATCATCCCTAGTGATACAATGCCTACAATAAGACCACACCTCTATTATTCTCAAACAGTCCCATTGACTGGGGACCATGTATTCAAATATATGAACCTATGGGGTCATTCTCTACACTACAGGAACTAACATTTTTAGGCTGTTTCTAGCATCCTGACATAACTGAGATGTTCCTTTACCAGACAGTTGTATGTCTTTTGAGCAAGAGATAGAGAAAACAGACCAAAGTAGCCTGAGTGATGAGAAACAGAAACTGTGGTGGTTTGAATGCTATGTCCCCCCACAGTCTTGGACGTTTGAATACTTGGTCCCAGTTGATTGTACTGTTTGAGCAATGTTTAGGAGGTGTGATCTTGTTGGAAGAAGTATGTCACTGGATGTGGACTTTGACAGTTTAGACTCATACCTTTTAAGGCTTGCTCTCTCTGTTTCCTGATTGCTGTTTGAGATGTTCTGTCTCAGTCATGTCTGTCTTCCTGGATGTGATGGTGATGGACTCATACCTCTGGAACCATAAGCCCAAATAAACACTTCCTATTATGAGTTCCTTGAGTCATATTGCTTTGCTACAATTGTAGAAAATGTTGCATTAGTAACTAATACAGAAAGTGTCTCTAGTTTGCTCAAATTTCTTCAAATGCTCTTACTTAAAGTTGGAAGATAGGTCCAAGGTTCCCAAACTTTCTAATCACTTTATAAGTAGTTAAGGTCATTAGTTCCATGGCTCAAACAAGAAAACATGGTATGAGGGGAGGGGCCAATTATGAAAACATGTCTGATTTGTAGTGGTATAGTACTTTGAATATAATTGGCCTCCATAAGCTCATGGGGCATGGCACTGCTAGGAGGTGTGGCTTTGTTGGAGTAATTATAGCCTTGTTGGAGGAAGTATGTCACTGTGGAGGTGAGCTTTGAGGTCTCATTTATGCTCAAGCTACGTCCAGTGGTTCAGTACACTTCCTGTTGCCTACCTATCAAGATGTAGGGCTCTCAACTCCAGCACCGTGTCTGCCTGTATGCTGCTATGTCCCACCATGATGATAATAGGCTAAACCTCTGGACTGTAAGTGAACCACCACCACCACCACAATTCAATGTTTTTCTTTATAGGAGTTGTTCTGGTCATGGTGTCTCTTCACAGCAATAGAAACCGTAACTAAGACAAGTGGCATTTGGCATGGAAGGAGCCCTTCTAAGCTCCGTTTCTGCACCTTAAGTGTAAGGTGTGCCATTGAGTAGGGCTTTATATCTGCTGTCCCCTCAGGTTACAGTTCTTTTCTGCTGAAGAGCACCATAGCTCATTCTCAGTATCACTCAGAAGTCTGATTAACTTCTGCTCAAAGTGAGGCCTTTCCATTAGACTCTTCTGAATAGTGGCCTTAACTCTCTATTCCTGGTGCATTTATTCTTCGACTACCATAACTTATTACCATGGATTTATTGCCCATCTCCCCTGGATAATGTAAACTCCAAAACAGGGAAACTTCTTTTGTCTTTGATACATTTTTAGTGTAAGATGACAGTGACTATAATTAGTATGCTTTATCTAGGGTACTGTAAAACTTTGACCTATATGTTTGACCTCAAAGGCACATGAACTCCATGTTTATGGGTAGAAATAGTTTGGTTGGAAGTACCTACCTCTTGAGAATTTTACTGAAAGAATGCTCCAAAACATTCCCATAGCTATTCTAAGTCTTAACAGCTTAGTTACTGTTGCCAGGTAGCAGCTTTCTGTTTCCTTCTATTCTGTTCTCCTCTGAGTAACCTTTCTTCTCAATCTAGCTCTGTTCTATGTTGACAAGCATGAAGGTCAACCAAGGAAACTTCTGGCGGGGGGGGGGGGGGGAGAGGGCCATCACTATTAGCACCAGTTTAATTTTACTACAAACTCAGGAACCAGAATTGAGAATTTTTTGTTTGTTTTTGTTTTTCAAGACAGATTTTCTCTGTGTAACTTTGGAGCCTGTTCTGGAGCTCTCTTTGTAGGCCAGGCTTGCCTTGAACTCATAGGGATCCACCTGTCCCTTCCTCCCAAATACTGGAATTAAAGGCGTGCACCACCGGTGCCTGGCAAGATTTTTTTTTCCAGCATCTTAAGAAAAGTGTAAATGGAGACTACGCATTCATTTCCCAGCTGTTCAGACTCAAATAATCACACAGAAGCTATATTAATTACAACACTGTTTGGCCAGTGTCTCAGGCATATTTCTAGCTAGCTCTTACATTTTAAATTAACCCATTTCTATTAATCTTTGTATTACCATGAGGCTGTTGCTTACCATTAAGCCTCTGGCTTCTTTTTCCTTTAGTAGTTACATGGCATTTTCCTGACTCCACCTACTCTCTCTTTATATCTCTGTTTGGTATTCCTGCATGGTTCTACTCTGCTAATCCATTGGCCAAAACAGCTTTACTTATCAACCAATAAAAGCAACACATAAACAGAAGGACATCCCACATCTTCTCTTCTTTTTTGTTTAATTAAAAAGAAAGTTTTAACTTTAACATGATAAAATTACATATAACAAAACAAGTATTAAGCAAGAATTACAGTTACAATATTTCTTTATAAGTCTAAAGTTTTATATCTAATTTATCTTTTATCATAACTAAGGAAAACTATAACTATCTTCAATTATATTAAAGACCCATGAAGGATATAATATTACTTAAATAAACAGGAAGTGCATTGTAAGCAACTTCCAAAACTTTAGAATTAATAGAGACATTTTCCAGCATCTTAAGAAAAGTGTAAATGGAGACTGCGCATTCATTTCCCAGCTGTTCAGACTCAAATAACAAATAATAAATTACAAATATTTATTAACAATCATTTGGAGAGTCACCCAAATTTTTTTCTGTAATGTTGGGGCAACCATTTTCAGCCTACAGTCCATAGTATCCAGCAGACTTTTCCATGAAATTGGAAATTTGAAGCATCAGTTGCTATCTTCTGTGTGTTGCAGTTTCTTCTGTGAAGCAGGAACCCTGAAGGAACATCCTATCTTTTGGAAAGTTTAGCAGTCATTTTTCTGTGTGTCCTCCATGTTCAGTACATACAGCATACCATCAAGTAGTCCAGGCAAGAGTAATTTCTTGCCCAAATGGCTAGCCTTGTCACATTGCAGGCAAATTCCATAGTAAGTTTCGTTATTGCCCATCAACCTCTCTGAAGTAATTGGTGTTCCAGAAGTAGAAGTAGTTCACTGTCAAGAAAAAAAATATATAAATTCTTAAAACATTTTAAATGTCATAGTCTGTAGGTCTTTGAAAAAGTTGAACCTTCCTAGACCTGGATGGAGGGGAGAGGACCCTGGGCATTCCACAGGGCAGGGAACCCTGACTGCTTTTAGGACTGGAGAGGAAGGGGGAAAGGAGTGGGGGGAAGGGGAGAGGGGCGGGAGGAGGGGGAGGGTAATAGGAGGCTGGGAGGAGGCAGGAATTTTTTTTTTCAATAAAAAAAAAAGAAAAGAAAAAGTTGAAGAATACCCATCCACCTGAAATATATCTCTGTACATTCAGAAAACCTAATGAACATGACTATCGTTTGGCTATTATAGATGACTATCTGCATTTCTTAACCATACATTACATTTTTAGATGAGCTGCACAAACACAATACCTTAAACAAGAGCATAAGTACATATAGACAGTGTAACAAAATCAATCTTAAACTTGTATCAATAGACTAAGATCCATACCAATGCAAAGTATTCATCTCTATATTATATCCCCCTTTAAATAAAAACAAATATTTATTAACAATCATTTTGGGATTTTGGGCCTAGTTTTCTCCAAACTGCTTCCTGCTATTTGTTGGGCAAAGTATTTTTAGCATTTATGGAAATCTTTTGGGAGTCTTGTTCCATCAAACCACATTAGCCTGGAAGGAATCAACAGATTTTCATCTTTGGTGGAATCCAAAGCAGAACCTTTTTTCCAAAGCAACATATCCTTAGACCCAAACTTGGAAGTCAAGATACCATTATGTTGATTTAATTTAACAGCCCCCAAAATCAAATGTTTCTCTGCAGTCAAAAAATTCAAAGGAAACACAATAATATAAATAATATAGACTCTCTGTGTATATATTCCATCTTCATATGGCTTATCTTTTTTCCTCTACTACTTTTTAATATTTATTTTATTGTCTTTAATCTGTGACTGTGCTCTTTCTTCTTTCTTAAGCCCACATACATCTGTCCAATACTGAACCCATTTAGAGGTCTTCTTTTTTGTCTGAACCCAGTTAGAGGTCTCTTTTTTTGGTCTCAATCTGTCTTTATTGTGTATCTGTAATCTTTTCCTGACTAGGAGTGCCTTTTTAAAAAAATGTTAAGTGGGTGTAACTAGGACTAACTCCATGGCCCTGTCTGGTGGCTCCGCCCCAACCAACATGGCAGAGATATGCTCACTGCCTCTGTTAGCCGTGCTCATACCCTCAACTCTAGGTATGCAGTGGGTCTATGTCACCATTAAGGAACTAGTAGCATGCTGCTCACAAACCCCATTTAAGTGCAGGACTCCCAAAAGATCCGGAGTCATTCATGCTGCCAGCATGAACCAGGAAGCTGTCTATTAAAGAAGCCATGCAGTTTTTGCTGCTAATTCTGAGTCAGGAAGCCTTCTTTAAAGGAGCTTCCCCTCTGCTTGCCACCAGCAAACAGAGCCAATCTGAAAAAAAAAGTCGGCTACCAAGAAGCTCCAATTGAATCGCATTTTTGTGGGTCTAGAAGTCCTCTTTTTTTTTTTTTAGTTTCCTTAGGCTTTGTGTGGATGTACATTGCCAAATGTTGGGCATCATTATGTAAATGGTGACTGCTCATTTGTTCATTTCCTGGCCTCCCAGACCTGAATAATCACACAGAAGCTATATTGATTACAACACTGTTTGGCCAACGACTCAGGCATATTTTTAGCTAGTTCTTAACATTTTAAGTTAACCCATTTCTATTAATCTTTGTATTGCCACAAGGCTGTGGCTTGCTGATAAGCCTCTGGTGTTCTCCTTTGGCAAATGCATGGTGTCTCTCTGACTCTGCCTATTCTCTCTATATATCTCTGTTCAGATTTCCTGCCCAGCTTTACTATGCTAAACCATTGGCCAAAACAGCTTTACTTATGAACCAATAAAAGCAACACATAAACAGAAGGACATCCCACATCACAAAAGTTCTGCTGCTGACTCTTACCTAGCTTACCAGGGTCCTGGTTCTATCACAGTGGTAAGGAGATGCTCTATCTAGATATACCAGGGTGTGAAATTCCTCCTGAACTAAGAATGATGAGACATAGCTTCCAAAATAAAATTGGGTCACATTTATTAGAAACAAAAAGATGGGTCAAAGAGAAGAAAGTTGAAGAAAGATCAAAGAGAAGTGTTGAGGTCCCACCAAAATAACAAATGCAGGAATTAGACACTGATCTCTGGTCTGAGCAGTGGGAGAAGGTTGTGTTCTTGATGGCTACAGCCAGGGTGGGGTCACACTACAATGAGAGGTGAGGAGAGAAGGGGAGAAAGGAGAAAAAAAGCAAGGAAGAGAGGATGTGAAGGAAGTAAGGAGAGGGAAGAGGAGAGGGAAGAGATAAAGGAGGAGATACACCTCTTTAGAATAACCTCCATTCCTTCCAGGACATTTGTACCATTTTCTTGGTTAATTGAGAAGACCTACTACTGGCTTGCTATGCTGCTATATTTGGGTTATAAATACTCAGCTTTGGATCAAACATATCTTCTAATCCAACATCACAAATAATAAAGGTAGCATATGTTCATGTATAGTCATATGGACATCTCAATTTGTTCATAATCTGGAAGGGAAAGAGGTAGACTATTGCATCTTATGAATGCTAACAGAAGCCACACAGAAGTAAGTCATCTGTGTTGCTATCTCCCCTAGGTCACCATGTCTGAGGAGAGCTGGAATCCTTACACATTCCTTCTGAACTCATGGCTGAATGCTACTTTTCATGAGTTCCTTTTAAAGACCTGTCATCTCAGTTCTCATGAGAGCATGCTTTTTTCCTGATTCCCAAGTGTTCCAGATAGTTCATGGCCTCCTTTTGGTCACCTTATAACAAAGGCCTGCTGTGTTCCAAGAAAATATGAGAACAGCCATCTCTCCATCAACATGGACTTGGTCATCAGGATCTGAACCATCTTGCCTGAGGCTGTGGCCTGAGGAAGCCCCCAGTTGAGTACTTGCTTCGGTACAGTAGAGAAAAAGCAGTTGTCAAACTGTGCTCCCCATCCCTAAGCATAGAAAAGTGTGTTTCTGACCAGTGCAGACTGAAATAGAGCATCCACTTTGTCTGTGCTTTTTCTTCCCTGTCCACTATCTCATGGAAATGCTACCTAGACAAAAGATGGGATTGCCATCTTCTGTTTCAGATGATGATACTTTGATTTCACATTTGGAACTACTGTCACCTTGTGCTGAAAGATAACCCAGATAATTTCTACTGAAACCTAATGACAGGAAAAGAATTGTCACCCTCTCAGGAAGCATGAGGGTACCATGTGGTCTTGATCTCTACCTTGCTTCCTTCTAAGCTGTCATCATGCTGAATAGACTCACATTATATTAGCAAAACCCCACAGTTTAGGCTTGAATTCCCATCAGCTTGACAAATATATCCTGGGAGGGGAAAATATCTTGCTAACAAATGTTCCCGCAAAAATCCCAGGATTGAGAATTACTGAACAGTCTGAGTCATATAGATGTCTCTAAACCAATAATAGCTGTGAGCAAGAGATGAAAGAAATGAATTAACCAGTCCTGAATTTCCCCCAGACATCAGATATGAGACCATCACACCTGATTCACAGGAAGGTGCCAAGGATGATCAGGGGAAGCTGTTATCAGTAGAAGAGAAGAGCATGAATGCAAGGCAATCAAAGGCCACTGCTCTTCTTAAAGCATTTACATTTGTCTTTTCAGGTGACCTCATTTTATGTCACATAGCAGATGCAGTGTTATGAATGAGAATGGTCTCCTTAGGCTCATACATTTGAACGCTTGATCCTCAGTTAGTGGAGCTGTTTGGGAAGGATTAGGAGAGGTGGCCTTGTTGGAGTAGGAAGTTTGTCACTGGGGAGAGCTTTCAAAAGCTCACACTAGGTCCAGCCTCTCTCTCTCTCTCTCTACCTGCTGCCAGCACATCAAGATGTAAAGCTCTCAGCTGCTACTCCAGTGCTGTGCCTGTCTGCTTCCCACCATGATTGTCATGAACTTGCCCTCTGAAACTGTAAGCCAGACCCTAGGTAAATGCTTTCTTTGTGAGAGTTGTTTTGGTCATGGTGGCTCTTCACAGCAATAGACCAGTGACTGAGGCAGCAGGTAAGCTCCTTTTGTTACACCAAAGCACTTTACACAAACCTGGTAGAAAGTAAAGACTACCAGGAGCCACCATGTAATCAGAGCCTTTTGGGAACCATGGTCAAGTAAGAAATCAAACTTTTTTTGGAATTACAAAAAATATGTAGGAATAAACTTGAATCCAGGCCCAAATCTCAAGGAAATGAGATGCTGGGAGGTGTTAAGTGTTAGGCCATAATGAATTTTTATCACATTCAGAGCTGTGAAGAACACTCGGAAGCAGTCTGTTCACTTCGGAAGTGATCTTAGGAAGTGAAGGTGTGGGAAACAGATATGAAACAAAAGATATAAAGAGGCTCACACAAGAGGGCCCCTGTTAGCAAAGGGGCTCTGTCCTGCTGGGAACCCCTGAGAAAGACAGAATGTGCCCTAAAATTATCAACTAAATTAGTTCTATTTTTTCCTACAATTCTCAATCCCACCCTGATTTTTGGGAAGTGCAAGGTGAGAAGTGGAGGAGCCTATCACACAGGCATAAGCAGCAGAAGCCGTCTAAAGGAGTCCGAGCTTGTGGCATGGCTTCCTACAATCCTGAACAAGAAGATGTAATCATGGATATAAGAGATCTCTTACAAGAGGCACCATGGAAAGTTTTGCATCCCTTTCCCAAGCCCTTACTAAGAAACAAAAGAATCTGGGTCAAGCTTCCATTCTTAGTAAAATTAATCAATTACCTTAAAAAAAATCCCAAACTCATGTTTCTGCTCTTGCCAAGGCTCTTACCTCCCAAATAAAATATTTCTCAGACATTTGAGGGAACTTATAGCTTTTTATCCTGGAACTTACCCATAGACTTTGAGAATGGAGGAGGCACAGGCTGTGCATGGGAAGGAGTCAATCACAGTGTCATTCCCTGGGTGACCTCGGCATGCTACTTTCTACTGAAGCTATATGACCAGTAGAAAACTAAAAATGATTTTCTGTGGGTTTGTCCACTCATCTCTGGGTGAGAGGCAATAACATACCACATTGAAACAGAGCTAGTGGCTACAGTCCTAGAAAACTGAGCTCAATCACACTGGAAAATACATTTCCTCCAACCAAAACCATAAGGTTCTCTCCTCAGATGACAACAGCTGTGACAAACCTGTGTTTCAGTTGTTTCCAATCAGTGACTCCAGCCCCTTTAGATCCCTCCCACAGTGTTCCATCAGCCTTCTTCCCAGGAACTGACAGCTATGGTTAATGAGAGATGATTTGAACCAAACGGGGCCTCCCTCCCCAGAGCTCCCAGATCCATAAGATGGCCAGAGAGAACATGGGCTTCCTACATAGATGCTGCCCTCTGAATGAGTTCAGGGAGGCTTTTGATTGAGCTCATAAAATATCAAGTACAAAATCTCCCGTCCTCTATCAATGGTCAGCAGCTGCATTTCAGCCCAGGTCTAGCGAATGATCCTCAGGGCCGATGTCGTAAATGAGGTGAGCCAAGTGTCTTTGCTCTAAGATTCTTTAGTCTGCTCAGAGTGCTAAGGCTGGCTTTTCTTCCTAACTCCATCTGACACCACACCAAGTCATACAATAAAATGTAATCCTTTCCACGGTTGTTCTTCAGTCAGGGACCCTACCCTGAGCTGACTTCGTACATCTACCACGTGATTAGAACAGGATCTCACTAGAAATGTAAATGGTCAGGAGTAGGCAGACCATGGAGCAAAGGGGAAATGCAGATCAGTACCAGGGTTAGAACTCATATTAATGGCATCTGTTCTGTCTCTAAAACTTGGTGTTTTATTTTCATATCTGTAGTATATATCTATTACCTTTCTACTGTGCGGAGGGGACAGTCCACAATGGTGGGCATGGTGGCAGACAACTGAAGCAGGCAGCTGAGCTCATCTTCTACCACAAACACGAAGCAGAAAAGCAAGCTAGACACAAGGCAATGCTATAAATTCTCACAAGCGACATACTTCCTCCAGCATAACTGCACCTCCTCCCCCAAACAGTGCTGCCAGTTTGGGACAAGTGCTCAAACACCTGAGCCTGGCGGGGGGGGGGGCGTTCATTTCTCCTTCAAAGAACCCCACTATCCATGCTTCAAATACCTTCTCAGTCACAGTTTGGTTGATGACTATGGGTACTGATTTGAGGAAAGTTCTTGCTGCCTCTCTTGCCTTCTATTCTCCAAGTTACCTGAGCCCCTGATAAGATAACTGAATTTCCTGCAAACAAACCCCGAAGCAAGGACTTGAGGGCCAAGGTGTGTTTGAGAAAGGCTCCCAGGGAGCAATTACAAATGAATGGGGAACTTGATAGGAAGGTAAAGTTGCCTTTCTACTACTGTGCAGCCTTGAGCAGGTACTGCTCAGACAACGGCAGAACTCAGCAACCTTTAAAGGTGATGGAGCCAAAGCTTGGAACTGTTCTACCTTAGCGGATGTAATTATTTCTGTACCAACACTACTCACTACTGAGTGCGCTATCTGGAGTGTCAATGTTCTAGCACTCTCTATATCCCTCAGTTTGCCTGTATGTGGCATCAAAGAGAGTCTACAGATGTCAGAGAGTTTCGTATTTTCATAGGGAGTTACTAGGGCCATGTGAGAACAAAACACATCCAGCTGATATGGGTGCGTCGTAGGCCAGAGGTGTGTGTCCTCTGAACTGCCCAGTTTCAGATATACCAGGTCTGCTCTTCTCATTCTCTCCCCCAAACTTTTGGGGTTAGGAACTGCCTCTTCAGAATATGGGTTCACAGACTATGCCCTGCAAATTGCTTTAAACGAAATGGAATCCATAGCATACGGGAACTTGCTTTGAGTTTTTTTTTATTCTTATTTTTTGCATGTGTGCACTTGTGTGGATTTCAGAGAGCAACTTGTAAGGCTATTCTCTCCTTCCACTGTATACTAGGACTCAAACTCAGGTCAACAGGCTTGGGGGCAAGCTTCTTCACCACAGAACCATCACATTGACCCACTATGGGGCAATATTGACGTATAGAAAACAGAAAAGATTCCCTTTGGTGATCCAAGCAGGGACATGAAGATTAGAGAGATCTTCAGGACATGGGATGCATTCTTTCTAGCTCTTGTGGGGAAATCAATGTATGAGGCCATCTTTGGTTTCCTTGCTACTATCCCTTCCTTACTACCCAGCATTTGAAGGTAGCTCTCCAGACAGAGACTCTGCAGATGTGGGGAAATTACCCTTCATCTCTCAAGAGCAGAAAGCTGTGGAGTCTGGGGAGGGAACATGCAGTCTGAACAAGCCCTGCAGACACAGACCTTTCCTGAAGAACCTCCCGTTCCTCATCACAAGTGATGACTTCATGCCCCCCCCCCCACCAAGACTTATTAGAGGGCATAGTGTCACCATCAAGGAATCACAGGATGATGTGATCACCACATTCACAAGGGTGGGTGAGAAACTGTACATCCATGGATGGTTCTGGAATCTGCATTTCAATTAGAGCTTCAGGTGAATACTGAGCAGTCAGTGCATCCATCCTTCTTGTTCCCAGCCAAATGTGTAACACTTGCTCATCATACTAGTTAAACTGCAAAATAAACCTAAGTGTCTAACAACAGAGAATTGCTGAAGAAAATAAGGCTTATATACACAACGGATGTTTTCAGCCATAGACAAAGAACAATACTATGTTGTTTGCAGGGAAAATGGGTGCAGCAAAAATAATTACATAAAGTGAATTAAACCAACCTCAGAAAGACAAATACTGTATGTTTCTTCTCATTTGTGGTTCCTGGATTTTATGTAGGTACATATAACATGAAAATAAAAGTAATTCTAGGGGACCAACAGATACTAATGGAAAGTGGTGGGCTGAGAAATGCGGGGTATAAGGGGAAATATATTCAATATATTTTGATACATGTACAAAATAATTAACACACATATGGTATTCTTTGTAAAAATGTGAGCAGGACATGGGAAAGCCATGAAGAAAAGTATAGAATCTTAAGGTTAGTAATACATCAGAGAAAGAGGAGGGGCAGAATACTGGGAGGAGGGGGTCTTTGACAGAATCTATGGCCTGCTGGCCAAAAGAGGTAGGCAGCCAATCAAATACTCTGAAAAGAAGACCCACTCCTTCTTCCTGATGACTTCTGACCTCCTATAGATTGTCTGTGGTGGTCCCCAGTTAGTGACTAGTAGTGGTGGTGGTGGTGGTGAGTGTTGGGAGGTATGCCATTGGTGATGGGCTTTAAGGTTTGAAAAGACCCACATCCCTTCAGCTACTCTCTCTCTCTCTCTCTCTCTCTCTCTCTCTCTCTCTCTCTCTCTCTCTCTCTCT
>JABTXL010006140.1:814595-933399 GCA_025134845.1 Neodon shergylaensis | reverse complement strand
TCTCTCTCTCTCTCTCTCTCTCTCTCTCTCTCTCTCTCTCTCTCTCTGTTTGTGGATGGAGATGTGAGCTCCTAGCTGCTGCTCTAGCTACCATGTCTGCTTGTTGCCACACTACACTTCCCCACAGTGATGGTGAAGAGCTCTTATCCGTCTAGAACCATACACCCAGACTAAATCTGGTCCTTCTATAAACTGTGCTGAGCACGATGTTTTATCATAGAAACAGAAAAAGTAAGTAATACAAAGTCTAAATCAGAACCAAAGAAAGCCTCCCGAGGCCCGGAGCAGAGTGGTGAAGATAAAGAGCAGGACACTGAACACATACCTAAGTGCACAGCAAGCCTTTTCTTAAAGTTAATGAATGCACGAGCTAGGTAGGCAACTTGGTTAAAGAATCAGGCAGTCAACACTTCTTAGTCTGTTTAGGACGTACCATCTGTCACATGCATGCAACTTTTGTAGTGAGAAATCACGTGGTAGGCACAGGTGACTGAAGGAAAATTTAAAAACTGGGAAAGAAATCTGCAGACCAAATGCAGCCTTCAAACACTGGTTCTTGTTCTCTCTGTCTATCTCTGTCTCCTCTGTCGTGCATGTGTGTGTCTTTATTCTCTGTCCCTGTCTCTCTCTCTTGCTTAAGTGACCTGTGCTGAGTCCAGAGGCCATTTGTAAGCAAGAGTAAGAATCATTTTCTCATAAGATGAAAACATAAATAAGAGAAGAACAAATAAACTTAACTGAAAAATTGTACATCAGGCAAAAATATATGAATGTATATGTGTATATATGCATCTCATACATCTATATAGATGTGGACATAACACCATCAAGAGGGTAACTAAAGAGGTTCAGACACATCGAGATTCCCCAAAGATGGTCCCGAACAGCAAGCTGGCTAGCCCTCAGAGTCCTCACACCAGGACTCGTTATGCTTTTGGAAAGCCGTTTATTGTACTGGGTCCCGAGTAAAACTATTCATTTATTCACAACGCAGTTTGAAATTATCTCCATTTTCTTTCAGCAAATTTGTATCCTCCTAGAGGAAGTTAATTAATTCCTCAGACAAGTGTCTTGCAGAGGCTTCTCAATGCGAAATGGAGGCTGCACTCCCCCAAGCAGCCCATGCAGGAGCCCCTAAGCCTCCATACAAATAAAGAGCAGACAGTCTGCAAGCTGGCAGGATCAGAGCACTAATTGTAAAACTGACTAGTTTCTCAAGCAGTCACAAGGAATGATCAACTGTGGCTGATGGTGAAAACCACAAGGTAGCTCTCATTAGAGGCTCTTGTTAAAGACCAGCCCTGGTGAGGCAGCTGAAGGTTCCCTGCATGGCCTCTCTGCGTGTGTTGTTCTTAAGGAAGGTATCTTGCACCTGCTTGCCTCAAGATGAAGGTCAGGCTGGGTGCAAAGGCATTAAGGCCATCTCCCTGCCCATTAGTCCTTAGGAAGCAATAAGGCCAAGTAGAAACTTTAGAACACACACCCAGCCTTTTTGATCCTCAGCCAGGACAACTCTAGGGGACAATGTTTATCACCTCATAGAGATCCTGAACCAGATGAAACCCTATTGTTCATGATATAAGTAATCTCACATACATACCCTGTGATGATGGTTCACCCCATTTACTCGCAAGTAAGGTTACCCAGAGAATCCCTGATGCTCACAACCATGTCCAAAGGCTTGCTTCCATGGACCCCAACCTAAGGCACTCACGCAACCTCCTGGAACTGAGGCCCTCAAGACCCTGTCACTGCAGCTGAGGGACTCAAGACCCTGTCACTGCAGGAATTTCCAACATCCTCTTCAATCAAGATTAGGGGCAGAGGTTGCTGACTTGCCCAGGTACCACGTACTTCCTGACCTCTTTGGGATTAATTCAGGCCTTGGCATCAGAGGATAAAACTTGCTGCTTTGGTTTGAGTGACCAATAATTAGTTAGATTTAACTAACTGCAAATTACTCAGTTGTGACCAACATGAACCAAGACCCAATCATAATCCAAGAAATAGAGTGGATGAGCCAGGCCTGGCTGAGGGTAGATACAATGTACTCTAGGAACCTGGATGAAATCACCATCTTTGAACAGCCTTGTGGACAGACTCAGTAAAGAACATTATCTTGAACATCAAGATTCAAAGAATACCACAACCAATGAGCTAAGAAGATGAAACATGAGGACCCTTGATGATCCATTCCTCTGGGACAGCCCCTCAGTGTCTTGCCTAAGACAGTGGAGAGACATGAACACAGCGAGGGACAGTCATGCTTTTGCCACTGTGATTGAAAATATTCATTCTTAAATCTCCACATTCATTTCCTTCTTGCACCTCTATGAATAACTTTAGTTTGTTTTAGTTTTCGCAGATACCAACTTGTAGAACTATTCCAAAATAGAAATGATTTTTGTTTTTTGCCTATTGTTAGGAGTTTGCTCACAAATAAAGCAAATTTAATTTTTAAGAAGTCCAGGTGTGTAGAAATGTTGCATTTCCCTTTGAAGCTGCCATCATTTTAACTCTGATCCCCAAGTCCTCTAACTTCATCATTTCCCAAGCACTATTCATCTTCTTTAAGTAGCCCCATCACCACCCACATAGTATAGAATTTCTGGAGGTTATGGTTTGAGTCTGAAATGCCCCTCACATATTTGAACTTTAAACACTTGGTCCCCAACTAGTGACTCCATTTTGAAGGGTGTAGGGCCTTGAGGAGGTAGGTCTTGGTTTGAGACAGTAGCTCACTGGGAACAGGTTTTTGAAGGTGGTCACTGTTTCCTGGTCCACCAACATGTGAGGAGCTTTCTACATGTCCTATTTAGTTCTCACAGCATCTCCATCAAGCAGGGATCATATACACCTTCTCCCTGTCATGATCTCTGCCAGTACTTCTGTGATGCTTTGAATGAGATTTCCTCCATAAGTCTAGAAAATGTAAATACTTGGTCTCTGGTTGATGGCTACTTGGGGAGGATCAGGAGGTATGGGGGGCAGACTTTGAAGTTTCAGAAGACTCTCATTATCTAGAGTTGCTCTCTCTGCCTCCCTGTTTGTGGATCAAGATGTCAGCTCTCAACAGCTGCTCAATCACCATGCCTGCCTGCCTGCTGCCATGCTCTCCGCCATGATGATGATGATGATGGTGGTGGTGGTGGTGGACTCTTAGGGATCATGAGCCCAAGTAAATCCTTCCTTTTATAAGTTGCCTTGGTCATGGTGTTTTATCACAGCAATAGGAAAGTAACTTGGCCCAGCGATGTGGCACATACCTTTAACCTCAGCACTTGGGAGGCAGAGGCAGGATGATCTCTGTGAGTTCAAGGCCAGCCTGGTCTACAAGAGCTAGTTTCAGGACAGGCTCCAAAGTTACACACCAAACCCTGCCTTGAAAACAAACAAACAAAAAAAAAAGTAACTGGTACACCTGCCACAACTAAAATCACTCTGAATCGCTGGGTGAGCCAGAATAAATCCATCATCCTTTGAGTTGTTCCTTTTAATTATTAATCACAATGATGTAAAAATAACTAATCCTAGTGAGTGGGTATCTCAGGTATATAACTACTTAAGACTGGCCCTTCTGCAGCCACAAAATCCTTAAAGATTCTGAAAGCCACAAATTTCTCCCCACTTCTATATATCAAGAACCTCATTCTCATCTTGGAAAAATCCTTCCGCATCTCTGCTTTCCTCGCTGGCATCCCCTCTTCAGCATTTCTACTGATATCACACTCATCTCCTAAGGACTTAAAAAATAAAAGGGATGGTGAGACCTTGCCAACTAGGCTGTAATGGATCTTCCATTCTTCTTCAAGACAACACAGGAAGAGCCTGCTGTGCCCGTACACGCAGAGAGGAAAGTGAGAAATAACAGCGAGAAAAGCTTACATCAGTGCATCTTGGGGAATCCGCGGGCACACATTTGTCACTGCTCAAACATTTATGAGTTACCTTGTATGTTCCAGGCTCTGTGCCAAGTACTTGAAAACAACATCAGACAATGCAGAGCTGTGGTTTCTTTGTTAGAATTTCTATCTGGGGCAATGTTGTCTAAACATGAGCATCCACACAAATCACTCTCTGGCTCCCTCTGTTCTATTCCACAGGAAGTCCAATTCAGGAGGTCTAACAAATAGCCTAGAAACCTTCGTTTTTAAGGAACATACAGCCAAAGAGGCTCTATAGAAGAGGCTCTCAGACCCACCTTTAGGTAAAGCCTCAGCCCAACATTCAAGATGCCAGAAGAAAGAGACAAGTAGTGGCTGACCAAACTCAGAAACTGTTTGCAGTCCAGATTTTTACCTGACATCGTCTGCCATCTTGCATGATTATAGGGAGAGGTTACCTCATTTTATGTAGTTCCCCCAACTACAATTACCATGTTTAGTGAGTCTCTTTGAAGACCCTCAAGTAGGAGAACAAGCATGCAAAGTACAGCCAACACCTGGTCTGCCATTATTCGACAGGTTGGGCAAGTTTCCAGCTCTTTCTTATTGTACTGACTTCACCTGAAAGTGAGGTGCAGCACGAGCAATCAGAACACCCGTGTTCCACAACATGCTTCTCCATGAGCACAGTGACTCTGACCACCCACAACAGCTGCACTTTCCTTGTCTGCAGCACCCAGACTGCAGCTATGAGCGTTGCTTCTCCTTTCCCCTTCTGAAGGAAGCCAGGCTTGCAACACTTTTGGGCTCTGGCCAGAGTTCTCACAGCCACCCAGGCTGTGAGGTCACCTCCATCTCTCTCTTCTTTCTGGAAAATTGCTGGGGGACAATGGCCTTTATCCTGTCACTTGTATTATTTTTAATAAAATGCTGATTGGCCAGTAGCCAGGCAGGAAGTAGAGGCATGGCAACGAGAATTATGGGTAGAGGAAAGTTTCAGTCAGCAGTCGTCACCCAGATGCAAAGGAAGCCAGACACAGAGCAAGCAAGATGTGACTGCCTCACCAAAAAAGGTACCAAGCTACGTGGCTAACACAGACAAGAATGATGGGCTGATATAAGTTATAAGAATTAATTAATAAGAAGCCTGAGCTACTGGGCCAATCAGTTTATAATTAATGTAGACCTCAGTGTATTTGTTTGGGACTGAATGGCTGCAGGACCAGGTAGGACAGAAACCTCTGTCAACAGAAAATGAACACTGGAATTTTGGAATAGGATCTTCTCTAGGACCCTAGCATAGTCCTTTGCATTTTTCTCAAGCTATGAGTCTGCACTGAATTTCAGAGTGAGAATTTTTTTCTATGACAATAAGAAATATCAATAGAAAAAAAGAATAAATATTTCAATTGTCAAAAAAGCATGTAAGTGTCTTCCTTTTCTATAATATCCTGCTGAAAGGGATTTTAAATAGAAGAAAAGGAGAAGTAGGAGGGGTTGAGATGCTTAGAGACGAAGAAGAAATGGAAAGGTGTGGTGGAAGGGATGGGGTGGGAAGAATGCTGTCATTAATGAGCACATCAAGTATGCATACCCTGCGCTCCTGCTTGGCACCTGGACTTTGTAGAACTCTAGGATAGTATCAGCTGTTGTTTCCATTAGCAAGATACGTGACAGGACCATTCCCTGGTGGTCAGGAGAAGTTTGGTCCCAGAGAACCAGGAAGCAGAAGAGGAAATAAGGATAGTTGCACACATAGGCTGTTTAGTGCCCAGTGACAGTCTCCTCTCCTGCTTAGGTCCCTAGTGAGGTGCAACCTCTCACTCATCTGCAGGGAACTAGGGACATTAGCAACCTTTCCTTATAATAACTGGCTCAGCCTTGCCCAGGTACCCTTTAAGCAAAATGAAAATGCTCATCACTGGCTCCCCTAGGAGACCATTCCCATCCAGGAGGCTTAGACTGGATGCAAGTTGTCATTGACTTCCTTAACCAGATAAAGCAAGGAAACAAATAAATAGGATGGGCCTTCCCTTCCATCTACTGATAACAAACTGTGCCTTATCTGAGTTCTACTAGAGCCAGGAGCAGCTCAATTTCAAAACCAGGAACAAGGAGATTTTAAAGGGAGACATGAAAACTTTCTTCAGAGAAGTGCAAGTTACATGGGAGATATTTCTTGTTTTAAGAACTTAAATCCCAAGTTCATTAGCACCTGGATCAGAATTGAAGCATCTGTAAGGAAGTGTGCTGGGATTATAACTGTTGTGGGTGATGCTGATAGAAGGAAGACTTTGTGCCTTTGTAGGTGTAGCTATGATCTGCTGGCTGGGGTACCCTGTCCCTTTAAGAGACAAGCCCTGCCTACTCCTCCCCCTTCCACCGAGGCAAGCAGATCTCCCACACTGGAGAACCTGCCCAGAAATTGCTTTGCTCAAATAAACCTGTTCTTATACATTTTTGTTTTGGCTTGATCTGGCTTACTGAGTCAGCAGAGAATATATTATCAGGGAACAGAAAACCTATTAGAAAGAACTTCAACTTTCTTTCTTAGATCACCATGCACTCCCAAATCACACCAATCCCTCAACAAACACCACTACCTATTAACTTCCTGTTGCATGGTTCTCTTTTTACAAAGGCCAGGCCTCCCTATAGCTTCTTGGGCTGACCAGAGATTGATTTCCCTTGACACTCAAATAGTAGCATTTACCCCCCAACACACACACACACACACACACACTTCAAAATCTGGATTGTTACTATTTTTTACACTTATTCCTGCATCCCCAGAACCCATCCAAGTCTCTGCTTCCTCCTCCAACCCCACTTCAGCAGGAAGCCCTTCATGTCACTGAGACTGAACTCTGTTCCAGACGTTGTCCTGTGTGCCATAGTTGTTGAAGCCTCCTTTCTGCAGGCTCTTGAAGCACCTGCTATGTCCACACTCATAGTCCGCTTGCTCAAGCTTGCCCACAATTCTGTTCACTAGTCAGAGAAGATCACAGAATGAGTCAGTGCCGCACTCCCCCTCTAGCTGCTGTTTTCCTCCTGAAACCCCATGGATCTGAAGAAGAAATTAATTTAATTTCCCTCTGCAGAAAATGCTCTCTTGGGAAGGAATCTTCATCACAGCTGTAACCAAGCATATAACAGAAACAAATGAAAGGACAAAAGTTGAATGAAAAAAAGAAATAAAAAAGGAAGGACATGACTGATCCTGGGTATGGTGGGGGAGAAGGCTTATTGTATATAAAGGAAGAACATCATCAGGGACATCTGGAGTAGTCCAGAGTGAACATGACCCTGAGCTGGGCCATGTGAGGAGAACAGCTGGAGAATAGGAGGGAGAGGAGAGAAGCTACTGCTGACCAAGAGGGGCAGCCCGGGCCGAAAGAATGCCTAAGAGACTGGAATAGTCAAAATAGTTGAGTTACAGGGAAGTTGGGGGGAGGAAAGCCCAGCCCAATATTAGGGCTAGGGGATAGGGTGGGTATGTCAACCAGGAGGACCCCTCAACCTGGAGGACAGATCCAGTTTTATATGTTAATGGGCATCTCAGTTACCTATTTGTCCTGTCCTTGAGCCCCAATATCCCCTCTATGTTTTTAAATGATAAAAAACAATGTATTTTTTTTTGCTACTTCCTGTTGTCAGTAGGGTATCATTTTGGGGGACTAAGAAAGCTATAATGCTGGCCAAGGCTATGTAGAGCAGGATGTTTCACTTGCTGTCCAGGCTTTTGCAAGACCATCTTCAGGAGGGAAGTACAGGCTGCTTTAGAGCAGTCTGTGAGACTGGACCACTTGGGGCTAGCTAGTTTGGAGGCATCTAGGATGCAGAGGCTCAGGCTGATTGGACATTTTGTCAGAAGCATTTAGGGATGATGAGTTTGGAGTACTTTGTTGTCTTTAGTTAATTGGATGTATATATCCGATATATGTATATATATATGGGACAAAAGGTAATGTAAAGTTTTTTTCGGACTTATAAGACTCTCCACCGATGCAATAATCCAAATCAGACAAAATCAAACCGTAGAAGTGGTCTTGATCCTTATCTAGGGAGGGGTCACCACTTGGAAGGCCTTTTTAGAGGGGGAGTCTGGAAAGTAGCAACTCCCAGGGGAGGGGCCTTGGAATGAAACTTTCCCACCAAACATTCCAGACTCCTTGGATATATGGATACCAGGAGACTAGGGTGACACCTGGACCCAAACATTCCAGACTCTTTGAATATAGGGGTGCCAAGGGGTTGGGGTGATGCTTCCAACCAAACATCTCAGACTCCTTGGATATAGGGGTGTCAGCTCAAGTCTGGCTACTTCCTGTGGTCATAGGACTGCCTTGCCCCTTTCAGTGGGGTCTGGTGCCTAGCAAAGGCCTGTGACTTCAACAGACTGTCCAACAAACATATAGACCCTGGGCCCTAATGGCAGGGACTCAAGAATGGGGACTCACCCAGATGAAGCTGATCTTAACCTGGCAGAATGCATGGGCAAAAAGGACATTTTCCAATATGTATCCCTGGGCCAGTGGGAAAAAAACAACCCCCTCAGTGGAACCTCCAGATGTAAAGTTTTGATGGCCTAATAAGCCTCTCCGCTGATGCAATAACCCAAATCAGAACAAATCAAACCAAATTAGAAAAAGCCCAAGTTTAGTGGATGCCAGTGCTCCTGGGTGGCCCTCCAGAAAAACACGGAGAGGGAAAAAGAAAACCAAAAGGCCATGTGTTCATTCTCTGGGGTGCAGTTTAAATAGCCAGTGGGAGTGGTCTTGACCATCTCTGGGGAGGGGTCACCATTTGACAGGCTTTCTCAGAGGTGGAGTCTGGACTGTGGCAACTCCCAGGGGAGGGGCCTTGAAATGGAACTTTCCACCCAAACATTCCACACTTCTTGGATATATGGATGGCAGGGGGCTGGGGTGACACCTGGACCCAAACATTCCAAACCCTTTGGATATAGAAGTGCCAGAGGGCTGGGATGACACTTCCAACCAAACAAAGAAGTTTAAAAGAAAATTATTATCTTGGGTATGCATTTGAACTTCCAGGACCAACAGCCCTGAAGTTGAGGGGGTGGAGTCCCAAGACCAGGGAAGACAGAGAGATCCCACCCTCAGGGAAACTTAGAAGTACTTACCTGGAGTTTGTTTTACCTGCAAGAGGTGGATGGATTCAATTCAATTCCCTAAAGCTTACACAAATCATTTAAAACTATATAAAAAGAGATAAAGGTTTTAGATATGTTAGCATTAGCACCATTTGAAATTCACATTGTAGAAAAGGTACTATATCCATGCCTTTGAGTCATAGTAAATCAAACTTGGGAACCCAAAAATGATTTTGGGTTAAAGGTATCTGTGAGTTTGCCTCTTTCAGAGTCTGGTGGCAATGAAAACTGTTTGTCTTCCTCAGCAGGAGGCCTAGTAGCTCTGGGAAGTGAAACCTGAGGCCTGATTTTTATATATGAAGAGAGCTGAGAAGGCAGCTCTGTCCTTGGGGGAAGAGCTGGTGTGTCTGCTGATAAACTGAGGAAGTTATAGTTAGTCAATAGCATCAGAGATCTGAGAAGGATAAATTATAGGAAAAGGTAGCATTCAAATGGCATATGTATCAATCAAGATGAGAGGCTTAGTCACAACCTAGATAGTTGCCCTAGACTTCTGTAGTCTCAATGACTTCATTGGGGCAGTGATCATAGGTCTTTGGATGTCTTGCAGGACAACATTTAACCTTCAGCAGCCATATAGAGCAGCACTGGCCTTTGGCTTCCAGACCCAGCTCTGAGAGATTTTCCTGCGGAGAAGGAACTTGGGAGTTTACCTTACTTTGATCAGACAGAGCAATCAATTCAAAAGTGTCTATAGCTTAGGTAGTGCCCTGGCAGCAGGAAAGGCATGGGGCAGTTTTGCCAAATGGTTAGTGTTACCATAATTTAGGTGGAGTCATTGTGCCCCATCAATAGTCTTTGGAGGCAGTAGTGTTCCCACAAGGAAGAGGCATGTCTATTATGGAAAACTTTTTCATCAAAGAATTTACATGCCATTGTCAGCAGATCTCTGAAGAATCTGGGGATCATCTGCCTACTAAATATACCTTATTTTAGACTTAATATTGAAACCTTGTACAGGGGGCTTAAGCTTGTCACTAAATGAATTTCATAACATTTTACAAGTTTTAGTAACTTTTATAAGATTTAAAAGCTTTATCTCTGTTAAGTGTGAGCTTTAAAATTTGAGTTGAGGATTTAATTGAAGATCCTTTAGCATAAAAATAAAACATTAAACCATAAATATAGTAAAT
Organism: Neodon shergylaensis; assembly: GCA_025134845.1. Classification (NCBI taxonomy): domain Eukaryota; kingdom Metazoa; phylum Chordata; class Mammalia; order Rodentia; family Cricetidae; genus Neodon; species Neodon shergylaensis. Next base: position 923,206 of record JABTXL010006140.1, on the reverse strand, counting down.
TTTAAATAATAAATATAATCCATAGAGACTGAGAACTTTTCTGATACTTTTATAAAGCATCATTATAGAATATTAGTTTTTGACTTGGTTTATCCAAATAGCTAAAGTTTATCAAAAGGGGCAAAGACAAAGAAGGTAGATAAATATTAATGTTAATCTGAATAGACCTTAGGAATTAATAAATCTAATTTATCAAATATACTGTCTTAGGGTTTTTATTGTTGTGAAAAGACACCATGACTATGGTAACTCTTACAAAGGAAACACTTAATTGGGGTGTCTCACTTACAGTTTCAGAGTTTCAATCTGTTATCACCATGATGAAGAGTATGCCAGCATGCCAGAAGATGTGGTGCTGGCTACATTTTGATATGCAGGCCACAGAAAGTCAACTGAGACAGTGGGTGCTATCTTGAGCATAGGAAACCTTAAAGCCCACCCCTACAGTGACATACTTCCTCCAACAAGGTCATACCCACTCCAACAAAGCCACTCCTAATAGTACTACTTCCTATGAGATTATAGAGGCCAATTACATTCAAACTACCACATCTATCTTCTCCCTGGCCCAGATAAGCTTGTAGCAATATCATAATGCAAAATGCACTCAGTTCAACTTCACAAGTCCCCATAGTCTACAACAATCTCAAAAAATCTTAAAAGTCTAAAGTCTCTTCTGAGATTCATGAAATCTCTTAACTGTAATCCCCTATAAAATAAAAAAAGACCACATGACAACAATACATATCTATAGCCTATAAGTTTTTTTACACAGCAGGTAACCATACCCTTTACTCAATTTCTGAATCCATTTTACTTCTTAAACACTGGGTTTAGCTCCATTCCACTTCCTGGTGCTCCTTTTCTTCTCAAAATTTGCATTTTTGCAATTTACCGGGCTCAGTTTGTGCCTTTTCATTATAATTCACCATTAGAGTTACCACTAATAACCATACAACAGAGCTATACTATGCTGTTTGGTTATTTCTTCTGTCATTGGAATTAATCTAAAACTCTTCACTTTAGTCTCAGGCAGATTCTTCAGACAAGGGCAAAAGGCAGTCACTTTCTACACCAAAATATCATAACCCAAAGTATCAAAATCTGAATTCTTCAGAACCAAAATGTGATCCAGCCTATCACAACAACAAGCCAGTTCCTGGTACCAACTTCTATCTTAGTTGGGGTTTCTATTGCTGTGAAAAGACACCATAATCACAGCAACTCTTATAAAGGAAACATTTAATTGGGGTATCACACCTCCAGTTTCAGAGGTTCAGTCCATCATCACCATGATGGAGAGAATGGCAGTGTGCAGGCAGATGTGGCGCTGGCTACATTTTGATATTCAGGTCACAGGAAGTTGACTGGGACACTGGGTGGCATCCTTAGTATAGGAAATTGTAGTTTTTGTTTTATTTTTAATTCTTTGCTCTCTGGGGGCCTGCTACCCAGCTCCCAGATAAATACAAAGAGACTTATTCTTTCTTATGGATTCTTGGTTGTTTCTAGCAAGTTTTTCTTAAGTTAAATTATCCTGTTTACCTTTTGCCTCTGGGTTTTTACCTTTCTCTATTCTATATTCCTTTCTTTCCTTCTTATCTGTGGCTGGTAGCTGGGTAGCTAGGTTACTGGCCCCTGGCTTCCTCTTTCCTCCTTTTCTCACTCCTTCTCTTCTCTTCCTTTTTATTCTCTCTGAATACCAGCCCTGCCTATCCTTTCTCCTGCTTAGCTATTGGACATTCAGCTCTGTTTTAGACTAATCAAGTGTTTTAGGCAGGTGAAGCAACACAGCTTTAAACAAATAATAAAACAAATAACAAATAAAAAACCACAACTTTGCATCATTAAACAAATATTCTACAGCATAAATGATATAACACATCTTCAACTAATATTCCATAACAGAAGACCTCAAAGCCCACCCCCACAGTGACACAGTTCTATGAGCATACTCACTCCAACAAAGTCACACCTCCTAATAATGCCACACTCTATGAGATTATGTGGGTCAATTACATTCAAACTATCACATACACTTTATTTATTAAACATATGTTATTATCTATATAAATTTTCTAAAAGCCTGGTATTGAACAGTAAGAAATGACATAAGTAGTTAGACTTAAATTCTAAGTCAGCATGTGTTAACCTGAGTAGCCTTTTATAACCTTAAAATTGTATCATCATTCAAAAATCCATACCAACCCAAAGTAATTTGGAAATCTGTTGTTGTTTCCTTAGTACAAAAAGAGATACAATTATAAAGTAAGAACTCAGAAGGACTGAGTAGCTTTATGAAAGTTATCTTTATATTATGTGGTAATCTTTAGATGGTGGTGAAAATTATATGACATGCACTCTTTAACTTTAGTCAAGATGGCTTCCAGTTATGTGATTGCTTTCCTCTTAATGAGGTCATCAGCCAAAATGGAGGAGAGCCTCTTGGTTATTATTTATGAACATCTATTTTCTTAAACAAGAGTTGAATAACATATAATATGCTGTTGCAAATTAAGATTACTTATAATTATCAGCATTTTCTTAAAAGTTTCAAGCTAATGTTTTTACAGATTTTATAGATTCTTTAATCCCACCCAATAAAGTCTCAAATGCTGAGAGAGTTTACAGCATAGTCTTAAGAGATTTTTTTTTGAGAGCAGGGCACAGAGTAGAGATAAAGGACTTTTTAAGAGTGGCAAGCAGAGGAAGTGTCGAGCAGAGCAAGCTTGGCTGTAGGAGATTTGGGGATCATTTATTTGTGCAGAGGCAGTTGCCAGGATTTGTGAGAATTTGGAAATCAAGCATGCCAGTTTTTGCCCATTGATCTGTATACTGAGACCAAGCTGTCTATAGTCTGAAGAGGAGAGAAGGTTCCAAAACAAACTCCACTGGAAGGAATTTCTAGAAACTCTAAGAAGGAGCTGAGTGAGAGCACATAGTGGTCCACATGGGCTCTGACTTAGAAAAGCTACAGAGAAGCTCAACCCAAGGGCCTAAGAGGGTTTGAGGAAGATATAGAAGAGGCTAGTCCAAGAGGGGCAGGGGAACTTTAGGAGGGAGCTGAAAGCAGAAGCTGTGGGACTGTAACAGGAGCTGAGAGACCAGGGAACAGGGTCCCATTAACTTGGATGGGCTTAAGGAAGCTGCAGGATTGCAGGCAGAGGGGTGGTAAGAGGAAGTAGCTGAGATGGACAAAGTATCATTGAGACAAGGATTTCCATCTGGGGTGTCCAGAAGCAGAATAGGAAACTTGACAAAGAGTATATTCTAAGTCACAGATAAAAGGCATCCCTTGATCTTCAGTGTGGAGCTGAGTGGGGTGAGAAGACTTCACTGGCACTCTGGTGTTGGTGTGACTTTTAATAGTAGACAATGCAGGCATCTTGAGGTGACACTTAACCAGTAAAGAGATATGGGGGGGGGGAGACAGTAAGTGTCTTTAAGTAGAGATTCCCAGAAAGGTGTAGCAGGCCAGAGCCAAGTGGTGAGAGTTGAATGCCTGGACAGGTGCTTTGGGAGATATAGAAGGCTCTAGGAGGCAGAGAAACACTTAGGGCACACACAGGGAGTAAAATGGTTAGAGCATGTGAAGGGGGGGAAGCAGCTGAGAAAGCAGACTGTAGAATTTGGGTCAAGTTTGATGGTGGCAGGAGTCAACAGAAACAATAATCCATACATACATTTGAAGAGTCAGATCAGCAGCTTGGTTCAGAGCAGGGAGGAAACTCATTTATGTCACTCCTGAGTTATAACACTAGATGAATGATAAAAAGAAATAACATAAGAAGGACATGACTGCACCTAGGTATGGAGGGGGAGGTTTATTGCAGATAAAAGGGAGAGCACAGCCAGAAGCAGAGATATCTAAGAGGGTCCCGAGTGAAAATGACCCTGACCTGGGCCATGTGAGGAGATGAGGGAAGAGTCGCTGACCAAGAGGGGCAGCCTGGGCCAAAAGACTGACGAAAAAACTGGCATAGACAAAATAGATGAATTATACAGGGGCCAGAAGAGCTGGAGAGAGAAAAGCCCAGTCTAATACATGGCCTAGAGAGTTTAGGACAGGGGGCAGGGTATGCTAACCAGGAGGGCTTTGTAGTAGGTAGAGACTGTGGGCTGTTGGGAGAACCTGGTAGGTAGATCTGCTTTTATATGTTAATGACACCTTAAGTAGCCATTTATCAACAGTTTGAGACTTAACACAGGCTTTGTTTTACATTATTTTAAAGAAGTCCTACTTTCCTACTTCTGTTGTCAGTCTGTGTGTAGAATGCCTTTTACACACACTTCACACCATCCTGCCATACCCTACACAGGAAGGACTTTATCCCTTCTTGCAGGAAGAGCTGGAGCTTCTTCACTTTCCTTGGGATTCTGCCTGGTCCCTCTTAATTACAGTTGCAGGAACTTCTAGGATACATTAGGTAGGATATGCTTGTTTCTCTGAAGTACACATGCTGGAAATGTGAGCATCAAATCAAGCCACCCTCAGTCAATGGCAGGCAGAAGTCAAAAGATGTATAAACAGTTCCTTCTTTCATCTTTCAGGTGAAAATTCGAGAACATATTTCATAAAATAGGCCTCAATGCCTCATATCACAGGTCATCAATAACAATCCTTTTAAAAGAGTATTTTGTTTTTATCATTTTTCATGACTCCCATATTGTATTTCTGTTGGCTAGAACACTATTCCAAATAAATATACTGCTATAAATCTTTGTCTCAGCATTTATTTGGAGGAAGACTACAGAGCCTTAAGATGGGCATTTGACGATGATCCAGAAGGAATTAATTGCTATTGGGTTGTCATGTCATCTGCTAACAGGAGCATCAAGATCACTAACACTTTCATTTGGAGGTGAGCTGGATGATGGAGGAGTGGTTTATATGTTTCCTGAACAGCTGAATAATGTAAACTGATTTGGCCTTTAAAACTGCTTCAAAAATCTTCAGAGGGAAGTCAACACCACATTCCAGATAGCTGATTATCAGCTAGAAGGGTGTTATATGAAAGCCATAGAAATCAGATATTCTATGTGTTTATCTTAGGGTATCCCTGTAAGAAACCTAGAGGTGCACTTATCAGCTTTAACAAGTCCAAACTTCAGATGATTCCCAGCTATCAGACTGGTTTGCTTAAGCTGTGAAAGCAAAGCCAGAAAAACAACAACAACAAAAAAAGAACAAACCCATTATACTCAATGCTCATGTAAGGAGACTGAGCTGGGCAAACCTATAAGGACTTGGCTATTTCAGCCTACTGGATATAACTCTCATGGGAGGAACAGATTTTCTTGTCATGTTAGGTGGAGTCATATCCAGTATACAACACAGTTTCCCTTCTGTCAGTCTTTGCTCCTTCCATGCACAGGTGATTGTCCAAAATCAATACCTTTCACAGCATAGACTGCCTCTGAGAAATCTATATGGTACTAACTGCTGGAGTAGACTTCAATGAAGTTTATGTAATGGTTTAAGTAAAATGCTAAAGGTACCCGAATGCCCAAGCAGTGGCAGGCAGTGGGAAGTGGGTCCCAAGACCTTGGCAGGCCACAAAGGCAGCCAGGTCCCAGGCAGGAAGCCATGTGGCAGGTGAGAGACCGAGACAAATAGGAATGCCATGTGGAGTGAAGTTGGATATTTATTTAGTGAGTTATAGAGGGGAAGATTAGAAGTGGGAAGACTAAAGAGAGAGGCAGAGAGAGAGAAAAAAAGAGGGGGGAGAAGTAAGGAGAAGGGAGAGACAGAAGCTGCTGAGAGAGAGAGAGAGAGAGAGAGAGAGAGAGAGAGAGAGAGAGAAGAGGGGGGAGAAGTGAGGAGAAGGGAGAGAGAGAGAGAGAGAGTCAAGACAGACAAACAGAAAGGGGGAGACTCAGGCTGGAAGCTGAAGATCAGCTTGCCTCAGCAGATGGGGAAGGAAGTGGCTGTGGCTTGTCTCTTAAAGGGACAGGACAGACCATTACAATAAACCCATTTTACATCTGAAGACACTAAGGAGCAGTTCCATCAAAAGCTAATGGATCTGCCTGCCCTTGATGCAGGGGTCTTGATCAGGTCAGTACCTAGCAGGCATGCCGTGTTGAGATTTATCTTCCGCATAACCCTTTGTTTCACTCTATGGTGATATTTTTCTTCAACATCCACAGCCTATAGTAATTCTGGGTGCTCGGGCCACACTGACTCCCTTCTGCCTCCTTCAACAAATCAGGTTCTTTCACCTCTCTTCAGTTGGATAATGGCCCAGAGTTTACCTTACAAATCTCTCAAACTTTATCTAAGGCTCTTAACATCCCCTGGCATTTTCACATCCCATACCATTCTCAGTCTTCAGGGAAGATAGAATGAATTAGCCATTCCTTAAAAAATGTTCTTGTTAAGATGTCACAGAGCTTCACCTTGACTGGGTAAAATTTTTACCTCCTGCCCTTTCCATCTCACCCTTTGAACTAATGTATGGGTGGCAGGTTTTAACCCCCAGCCTCTTACCAAAAACTTCTTCCCTTTCTGGTCACTTGCTTATTCCGCTGTTATCCCATCTTTGCTCCCTCTTATGGGATTTTATGGACTACTCATAACCTCAACTATGTGCCAATTCATGTCCACCGCCAATTAAAATAGGAGATCAGGTACTATTCTATCCTCCAGACCAACACCTCTCACCCCTTTCCCCTAAATGGCAGGGCTCCTTTAAAGTAACTTGTAACTCCCACAGTTGTCAAACTCAAGGGACTCTCTCATTGAATTCACCTGTCCCACCTTAAACCTTTTACTCTTCCAGCTCATGATACTCCCTCACATGTGGTAACTCAAACATGGCCCTGCTGCCTTAAGTTCCAGAGGGCACCAAGATCAGCCACTCTTTCCCCAGTTCCAGAAAAATAAAAGTTTCATCACCATACTCAACTCTTCTGTGCCCAAAACTTCACATTCTCTCTCTTCCTCTTTCTCCTATCTGCTTTACCAACTTCTCTATATCTCCAATGTCATACTTAAATTTCCAGATTAACCACTCAGCTGTTATTACAGGGACCGTCATTAAACATAGAGCTGGGGATACAAGGGCTGCCAAAGCCCAGGTGGTAAGAAACAATAATGAATTTGGGAACATTCACAACCCCAAACTCCAAAAGCTCACAAACCAGACTTTAACATAACAGGTTTATCACTGACTGCAGCAGTGTCTCCTGGATGTTAAGGTAATACCATGATCCTAAAGAGAACAAGTGTCTTAAGATTTGATTCAGGTAAAACATTAAGGGGTCTAATAATTCCCCTTTCCAATAATTCCCCCTTCTTTTCCTGCCTCCTCTTCACTGTCTTCTATTCTAACACTATACCATCATAGTTATAAGCTTTTAATATGTCCAAAATTTATTTCTTTTCAAACTTTTTTTCATAAGCTCCAGGGAACCAATTGGACCTATTTAAATATATCTGACTTGCTCAGAATAAGTATCATTTAATTCTTCCCTCGTCATTCCTGGTCTTGGGAACCCCTGGGAAATTACCTCCTCCACTCTCCCCCCCCCACCCGCAAAAAAAAATTCCCTGTATTTTCCATTTGGGACTCTTCTTCCCCCTAATCACTGGGACCTAAAACTTTTCCAGACATAATTTTCTGTCTTCCCAGCATCTTGCAAGGTCCAAGCTGCCAGCCAGCTTGTTCTACAGAGCCTGGAAAAAAAACACAAAAGTAATCAGCCACCCCAGGACATGGTCAAGCATCTCAACTCTCTGAAACCCACAAAATCAGCAGGAAGCAGTCATGAGAGACCATATGATGCCCCATTCCCACCCATTAAAAACCTCAAACTCCTCAAATTTTTATAATAAACAAAAGGGTGGAATGTAATGATTTTATCCACAATACAGCTGATACTTCTGGGTTCTAGAGGCCATGCAAGTGCAGATGAGCCCTCAGGCAGAAGTGCCTAATGGCCCCTGGAGATGTTAAAGGGCCCTGCATGACCCACCTGCAGTGTGGATTAGATCATCCACATATGACTCAGCTAAGCCCTTGTATGCATGCATGGTTATATCATATATGTATGACTCAGTTAAGTTCTTGCGAACATGCGTGAGCCCCATCACTTGCACATGATGTAGCCATATCAACTCCCTGTGCACAGCTTTTAAAAGTTGGATATGCCATTTTCCTCTCTCTCTGTCTGCATGCTGACTTCCCCAGGCCTGTAATGAATGCCCCCTCTAAGAAACTCCTAAGCGGGTTTGTTGCATGTTTCATGTTTCCTTCTCACTCGCACCAGGTAATTTCAATTCATGCAGAGGTTCTAATTGGAAGAGTTACAGGATTGCCAAGGAGATTTAGAAATCTGTTAGAAGGCTTTGCTGGTCAGAGGTCATAGCCTGTTATTGAAATTACTGGGCACGAGCAAGAACAGCTTATACGACATACAACAAAACCAACTTTAAGAGTTTATTAAGAGAAAGACACATGTGCAGGCCTGAGGAAGTTGGTGCAGGAAGAGAGCATGGGGTGGGCATGTCTAGCTTTTAAAGACTGCCTAGAGCATGTGTACAGGGGCTTACGTAGCTGCCTAGATGCATAGTCATGCATAGATCACATGACTGTACCACACATAAGTCACATAGGGCTTGAGGGCCCTGGATGCCTATATAAATTGGGTGAGCACTTTATGGCACATGTTTGGTCCTGGAACCCAGAAGTACCAGCACTTGGGGTGGCTAGACATTTTGCCAAAGTGCTTGATAATGGAAATGATGACATTTCACCCTTTTTTTATTGTAAAAATTTTTTGGGGGGTTAGGGTTAGCCAATAGGTGGGAAGGGGGCATTGGGTCTCTTGAGGCTACTTCCTGATGTCTTGTGGGCATCAGAGAGCTGGGGTGTTTGGTCACATCCTGAGGTAGCTGGGTTACTTCAGTGTTTTCCAGGCTCTGTGGAACTGTACAGCCAGCAGCTTGGACCTGAGAAGATTCTGGCAAGGCAGAAGATTGTGTTTAAAAAAATTTAGATCCAGGTGATTGAGGGAGGAGAGTCCAAAGATGGAAGATGGAGGGGGGTTTCCCAGGGTTCCCGAGGTGAAGGAGGGAGTTTCCCAGGGGTCCCAAGACCAGAGAAGAATTAAATGATATTTATCCTGAGAGAGTCTGGTCTGTTCAGGTAGGTTCAATTTAGCTCTCTTGGGCTTATGAAAATGTTTAAATTTATAAAAAGAGATAAATTTTAGACATATTAAAAGCTTATAGTTACACTAGTATAGTGTTGGAATAGAATATTATGGATAGTTACATAGTAAGAGAGCAGGAGGGAAAGAAAAGGGAATTATTAGATCTTTTAATGTTTTACCTGAAGCAAACCTTAAGGCATTTGTTTCTTTTAGTATCATGGTATTACCTTAACATCCAGGAGATACTGCTGTAGTCAATGATAAACCTGTTATATTAAAATCTGTTTTGTGAGTGTTCCTTTGGAGTCTGAGGTTATGAATGTCATTAGACTGTTACTGTTTCTTACCACTGGGGCATCTAACAGTTTTTGCATATCTGGCTCTGTGTTTAATGATAGTCCCTGTAACAACAGTTGAATGATTAACTGGAAATTTAAGTATGACATTGGAGATACAGAGAAATTGGTAAAGCAGACAAGAGAAAGAGGAAAAGGGGGAAAATCAGAAAGTAGAGCATATGGAGTTACTGGTACAAAAGACTTACTTATGGTGGTGAGACTTTATTCTTCTAGAACTGGAGACAAAGCAGCTGATCTTGGTGTCCTCTGGAATTTAAGGGAACTGGGACCTGTTTGAGTTACTGTGTATGAGGAGAGGGTGTTCTGAGCCAGAAGAGTAAAAGGTTTGAGGTGAGATAGGTGAATCCAATGAGGGAGGTCCTTGAGCTTCGCTGCTGTGGGAGTTACAATAATTTTTAAAGGGGCCCTGTCATTTAGGGGAAAGGGGTAAGGGGTGTTGGTCTTGGGGAGAGAAAATGACCTAATCCAGGGTTGGTGCAGGGCTGAAGTAGTGAGTAGTCAGTATAATCCCGTAAGAGGGAGCAGAAGTGATGTAATAATGGGGTGAGCAGGTGATCAGGGAGGGGTGAGGGTTTAGGTGAGAGGCCAGGAGTTAAAAGCAGCCACTTATACATGAATTCAGAGGCCAAGATGGAAAGGGGTCTTTTGGGGAGGATCCAGAACCTGAAAAGAGCCAGAGGCAAAAAGCTTTATCCAGTTGAGGTGAAGTTCCTATGACATCTTAATAAGAATATCTTTAAAGGAAGGGTAGTTAGCTCTACCTCTTCTGAGGATTGAGGATGGTATGGTATATGAAAATGTCAGAGAATGTTAAGAGTCGTGATAAAGTCTGAGAGATTTGGGAAGTAAACTATAGGCCATTATCTGACTAAAGAGAAGTTAGAGGTCTAACCTAAAGAATAATTTCCTAGAGAAGGACATCAGAAAATGTCTGGGCCCTTTTGTTAGTGGTGGGGACTGCTTCAATCCACCCAGACATGGTATCTACCAAAACCAGGAGATATTTATTTTAATCCATCTGACTGTGAGCACATTAGTAAAATCAAACTGTCAGTTCCTGGAAGGGAGTCCCTGGCTTGGTGGGTGGGAAAAGGGAAGCTACGATATTTGGACTTGGGATCCAACCTTTGGCACATTTTATAAGAGGCAGTGATAGTTTTTAAGAACTCTAAGTCCTGGAGGGTAGATTGGAGGTGTGCCTTGATAAAATGAGACAGAGCCTGGCTATTATGATGTAGGTAGGACAGAATTTGCTGGGTGTCAGGAGGTGCCTGCAAGAATGTGGGTTGTACTGTATGAACCCCCTGAGGTGATTGAGGTAAGTTTGGGCCCTGGAGTGCTGCTATCCTGGCTGTTTGGTCAGCTCAGTTATTTCTCTAAGAAATAATTCTTAGAGGTTTGGGGAGAAGGGAAGCCTTTAACAAGTCCATAATGTAACCTGAGTTAGTTATGCATCTTCCTTTTGTCGTAGGAAGCCTGTGCTCTTTCCAGATAGCTGCATGGGACAGCAGGATATGAAAGGCATATTTGGAGTCTGTGCAAGCATTTAAAGATTGCCCCTGTGCCAACTGGAAGGCATGGGTGAGGGCTATTAATTCAGCCTGTTGGTTAGTGGTGTGTGTAGGGAGTTTCTGTACCTCCACCACCCCAGTATCTGACACTATGGCATAGCCTGCTCTATAGGTCCCCTCATATAAAAAGGAGCTACCATCTGTGTACCAGGTATAAGTGGCCTGGGGCAATTTGCCCTCCTGTAAGTATGAGAGGTAGAATAGTAGGTCTTCTAAGGTTTCTATGCAGGAATGAGATGGGGGTTAATTAGTATTAGGTTGAGGTAGGAGATTTGAGAAATTAAGGGGTGGGCAAGATTGGAAAGTGAGCATGGCATCTTCTACTAGTGCCACTTGGAGGGAAAAAACTAGGGAAGTAGGTAAGGTTTGCAAGCCTTTATTTTATAGGTTAAGAGATGGGACAGGTTGTGGTAGGAGAAGACAATGGTAGGCGACTCAAAGGTTAGTTTCTTTGACTCACAAATAAAGAGCCCAGCAGCCACTAAAGTGCATATTCAGCGTGCCCAGCCCTGAGTGGTGAGGTCCAGCTTCTTTGACAGGTACACTACAGGTGCAAAGGAAGGTCCCAGGTAATGCCCTAGGACCCCAAAGGCATATCCCTCCTTTTCCATCATATATATATATATATATATATATATATATATATATATATATATGAGAGAGAGAGAGAGGGGATGAGTTAGGTCTGGGAGATGAAGAGCTGGAGCCTAGATAAGGGCCTGTTGGAGCCTTTGGGAGAGCTTAGTAATCGGATGGAGGGGGCTTGTGCAGAGAAGCAAGAGCAGCCTCATATAAGGGGTGGGCAAGGAGAGAAAAAGAGGGGATCCAGGAACGCAAAAGGTCAGCTATTCCTAGGTACAATAAAATCTCATCTTTTGTAGAAGGAACCGCAAGGGACTCGACTATTTTTTTTTTTCAGTCTAGGGTAATAGCATTTTGGGTTTGGGATAATAGTTAATCCCAAGTAAATGACCTGAAAATTAGACAGTTGGATCTTAGAAGGTGAGACTCTATAGCCCTTTTCAGACAAGAAATTTAAGAGTGGAGGTATAAGTTTGGCTGATCTCCAAGGATGGACTGCAAAGTAAAATATCATCTACATACTGTATGAGTTTAGACTTGGGGAGAGACAGTGAGAGTAGATCAGGAGCTAAAGCCTTACCAAATAGGTGTGGGCTGTCCCAGAATCCCTGGGGAAGGACAGTCCAGGTGAGCTGTGTGGAGAGGTGAGTGTCAGGGTCAGTCCTGGTGAGGCAAAGATACCTTGAGATTGAGAGCTGAGAGGAATAGAGAAAAAAACATCATTGAGATCCAGAACTGAGAAGTGGGAGATTCCTGAAGGGATAGTGGAGAGAAGTGTGTAAGGATTAGGCACTACAGGATAAAAAGGGAGCACTGCAGAAGTAATAAGCCAGAAGTCTTGAACCAGGCAATAGGTTCCGTTAGGTTTTTTAACAGCAAGTACACAAATGTTAAAAAGAGAAGAGGTGGGGCAAAGTAGCTTTTCTTAGAAGGTCAGAGATGATAGATTTACGTCCCCTAGGGCTCTGGAGTGAGAGAGGGTATTGAGCTTGGGTAATGGAATCCTGTAATTCCATGACATTGGGGGAATGGTATCTAGCAACAGAGGGGTTTTGAGTGTCCCAGACTTGGAAGCTCACCTGAGAGGCTGGCAAAGGAAACGGCATGTTGAAGCTGGGAGGGTGGGAAGCTAGGAAGAGAAGGAGAGGAGCTGTTGGAGAGCCTGGGTGAGGTGAATGGAAGCAGGAAACAAAATAGAAGGCTCCCAGTTTAGCTAAAAAATCCCTTCCCACAAGAGGTACAGAGCAGGTTGGCACCAATAATAATGAATTAGTGGGATAAATACCCCTAAAGATATAGTTAAGTGGTGGGGTCTGATGAGGTAGATAAAGCTGCCCCCTACCCCAACAATGGGGACACAAGAAGGAAAGGTAGGTCCCCAAAACTCCCTCAGTACCAAGTATGTTGCTTTGTTGTCCAAGAGAAAGGAGATAGACCATCCTGATACCATGATATTTACTCATGGCTCCCTGTTACAGATGATGGTTGTGGTCGGGTCAAAGTAGCCTGGGCAGCTTCAATCATCCATGGCCAGACCTAAAAGGTCTGTTTGGGAATTATCTGGGTCTGATGTCTCCATGCCACAATGTGCACTAGGACAATTGATAGCCCAATGTCCTTCCCTATGTGCATTTCAGACACAGTCTGGTGGGACCAATATGAGGATTAGGACATGTCCAGGCCCGGTGCCCAGTTTTACCACATTTGAAACATAGGCCTGGAGGCCCTCAAGCCCTGGGGGGCAAGAGAGCAGCCCAGGCAGCATGGGCAGGATGTTCACTTCAGCAAGTTGGATGGCTGTGGCTAGCACTTGACTTTTGTGCCTACGATTTTTATCATACTTCCATGGTACACCTTAAGAGCCAGCCCTAAGACTTCTGTCTGTGGTGTCAAGGGGCTTTTCTCCAAATACTTAAGCTTAGTCCTAATGTTGGGGAAACTCTGAGGGAAAAAAAAGGGTCATGAGGAACTGTTTGCCCTCTGTGGTCGCTGGATCTAAATTAGTATACTGCCAGAGAGCCTTTGTAAGGCGTTCTAAGAATGCAGACGGATTTTCTTTTGAATCCTGAATAACCTCTAAGAGTTTATCATAGTTTATTGGCTTGAGGACAGCCTTATGGAAACCTGCCAGGAGGCAAGTCATAAACTGGTCTCTAGCTAAAATATCACCTGAGGTGTTATAATCCCAGTGTGGATTCCGCTTGGGGACCGCCTCTGCCCTGGGGGTTGTGTGCTGCATTAGTCTGGTGAAGCTCATCGGCATGTACTCTGATCTGCTCCCAAACTGGCCTGCACTCCTCAAGAAATAGGTCGTTAGATAGGATCATAAAAATATCATGAAAGGTGAGACTATAAGATTGAGTAATGTATTGGAATTGCTTTATGAAAGAGGTCGAATTAGACATATAAGAACCCAGTTTTTGTTCTTTGTGAGAGAGTTCTGAGAGCGAGAAAGGAACATGTATCTTCACCATTCCATCCACACTGGCTCCTCGCACAATGAGAGAACTACAGTCAGCTTGGTTTGGTGAGGGTTGGGTTCCTTAGCAGCACAAGAGCGTGGGGGGGGTGGGAGTTAAAGTCGGTGATAGAGTTGGGCAGCTGCCACGGCATGGCACCAGAGAAGAAGAAGGATCTGAAGGGGCTGACAGAGCAGTTGGTGGAGGAGAGAGAGAGAACTGGGCAGGTAGAAGTAGCTGTCTGCTGAAGTCAGAAAGATCTCTTTGCTAGTGGGGTCCAGAGAGGAAGCAGGGTGTTCCTCTGGCTTAGATGGCATATCCAGGAACTCGTGAGCAGATGAATGGCTTGCAAGGACAGAGGGCTTAAAGCTCAGATAGAAAAAGGCTTGGATATAAGGACGCTCTTTCCATCTACCTGTGCTCTGACAAAAGTTAGAAAGTTCCCGCAGAATACTGGGATCAAAGGCAGGCACTTCGGGTTATTATCTAAAGGGTACTTAGAGCATTTCTTAGTACAAAGGCAGATAAGTAGATAAGCTTGGGAATCTTTAAGTAAGACATTAAGATTTGAGGTTTTAGGGTCTCTAAAAGACATGGGGAGGGTGGGCTGATAGTTTTTGAGGGTTTATTTCCCATGGCTTAAATGTTAGAAAGACGGGGACCCAATGGCAGTTAATCATGAATGTCTTTGGAATAATGCGAGGGTTGAAGATTGTACCAGACGAACTCGAGACTCATAGGTCCAGGAACTGGGAACCAAATAAGACCAGCCAAAGAGAGGACAGAAGTCTGAGCAGCAAGGTGCCAAATCTCAGTCCTTAGCCATGGAGAATAACCAGAGGTGAATGTCAGCGAAGGGCTCAACTGTAGCCTTGATGGCCATGGTTAGGGATGTTCCCCCCATTTATAGCAACACCAGAGGGTTGCTGAGAGCTCAATGGTCAAGTCCTCAGATTCAGAGAAATGGTTACGCTGACCAGAGGGGAAAAACTCAATCAAAGCTACTGGTGTGTGCAGAAGTTGGCAACCAGGCAGATGGGATGTGGGTTGTTGTAGAGAAACCCAGTCCAGGGTCCCAGCCCTGGGAGAGGTGGGTGGAGAGCCTAGAGAGTCTCGGCACCAATAAAATTACCAGGCACAAGCAAGAATGGATCACAAGATACACAATGAAACCCACTTTATGAGTTCATTAAGAGAGAGAAAGACTTGTGTGCAGGCCTAAGGAAGTTGGTGCAGGAAGAGAGCTTGGAGTAGGCATGTCCAGCTTTTAAAGGCTGCCTAGAGCATGCACACAGGGGCTTACATGGCTGTGTCATGCGTAGATCATGTGACCACACTGCATGTATGTCATGTATGGCTTAAGGGCCCTGGGTGGCTATATAAATAGTCTGAGCACTTGATGGCACATACGCAGCCCTGGAACCCAGAAGTGTCAGCGCTTGGGGTGCTTAGACATTTTACCAAAGCACTGGGTGATGAAAACGATAACAATCATGGCCTGGCAGCTCTATTTCTAAGCTGGACACCATGAAACTTCCTTCTTCCCAGTGAGACTTCCTGCTTTCTACCTGCCTTTATCTGAAGAATGTTACTGGACCCAGAGGACTGACTTTATCTAAAAGCTATCTATAAGCCTGCATGCCTGATTTATCTCTAGGGTGATCCTTGGCATAGTGTTCTGCTAGAAGCCTCCCCTGTGGTACAGGGAAGGTAACTAAGACTTGTGCTAGAAGCTTTGCTATAGAATCCTGCTGCCACATACGAAGC
Organism: Neodon shergylaensis; assembly: GCA_025134845.1. Classification (NCBI taxonomy): domain Eukaryota; kingdom Metazoa; phylum Chordata; class Mammalia; order Rodentia; family Cricetidae; genus Neodon; species Neodon shergylaensis. The sequence goes on along the minus strand of JABTXL010006140.1, from coordinate 907,312 downwards.
CTTATGATAGGACAGTGACATTTAATGCAAATTAGGGTTTATCCCCAGGCTCCACAATCCTAAATAGTCCTTATACTCTGGAATAAGCTGTTTCATTGACATCATCTCCTGGAAGGTTTTCTCCATCATACCCACAGCCGTCCAAACCCTGCTTCCCACTTCTGCTCCCTCCCTCCACCCTTGTGGACCAATGCACCAACGATCCTGAGAATGAAGCAGAGCTACAGATGTCTATCTACCCATGGCAGAGTTTTTATGCTTAAATATGGGTCCTTAAAAGGAAAGAGTAAAAGTCTACAGACTAGGGTGAAGATACTTAAATGAAATGCCTGACAGTATGAACCTTCCAGATTTCTCAGAATACTTGGTGTACCCTAAAACCTGTTTCAATTATTATTTTCCAAGGCTGGTTCTTCTGAAAGGGTCTAGCCTATGGCAGGTGTCTTACAATATGAATTTACCACCCCACTCCCATTGCCTCCAGATGATAAGTATTGTTATGCCTCTGTATTGCACAATTGTATATTACACAATTGTGTATTACACAATTAAGTGTAAGCCTTGCTTTAAAATAAAAGTGATGATCCAACAATGTAAATGAATTTCCTAGTTGACACATATTGACAAAAACAGTGGGAGATCTTAAATATGAAAAACAAAGGTAAATAACCAATTGGTGTGCTCTGCCTTAGGGAAGACTATTACTCATGCTTTTAGAATAGTGGAAGGTTTGGAGGGAGAAAACCACAAGGTAAGATGATATAATCACATTATAATTTCAAAACGTTAAATAAATTAAAACAGGTGGGTGGAGCATAAGACCAGAAAAAAGAGTTCATTTACATGGAGTGCTTATTCATGTACTAGGTTCAACTTGACATAAGGGACTAGGAGATGGTTTTATTATACTGCTAGGAAGCTACCTTAAATTCCAATTTCAAGTGGCTATCCCTCCATGCTTGTGCTTGGAGTTACACTAAATGAACTCACTAGGTTTTACACACACACACACACACACAAACACTTAGCATAACAACAACAACAACAATATATCTTATTTTAAAAGGTGTAATGAAGTAATAGTCACAGCTGTCCTCCTTAGGCAAAAGTAAAACCTTTGGTAGAATGTTTCCCATGGTATTTCGTATTAGCCATGCTCAGTGATCAATTGCATTTTTATCAACAGCTGTCAGTAAACAAGGTCAAAGTCAGTTCTCTTCTACATGAAATTGACAATGTACTCTTACTATATTGCTTCAGAGCATTTAATGCTCATAATCTAGTTTGCAGAGTCAGAGATCATTTGAATAATCTTCTGAACAATATGCTGGTTTGTTATAACGAATTTATCACGCCAGTTGTAACTGATTATCAGGAAGTGCCAAACACTCCAGCTGCTCTTGCAAAGCCAATGCACATCACAGCCACAGCAGAATATAAAGGCAACAGATTTCCAGAGCATAGTTCACTAGCATGGAAAGCGCTGTAGAGTGGAGTGCAGGCTGATGGATGCCACACACTCTCTTGCTAAGAAAGGGCTCAATAAAGTATTTGGTATGTCTTGTTTGGATTCCAGAAGCATTGTTGTATATTATTTGAACAGCATATGATATATAGTTTGTCTATTTGTCTCCAGTATGTGGAATACATAAGTCTGGAAGCTATAAATTGGATATGTCATTTTGTGCTTTCACACAAATCTTCAGCCCATTCGTAGACTCTGTTGCTTCCTCCAAACCTTAGGTTCTGCTGAACTGAGGTGATCTTGTGAGAGGAATGTTTTTAACAGGAAAGAGAAGGGTTTCACTAAACTTAAAGTTTTGTCTTACTGTATGGATGCTGTTAGGTGTCACTGAGCTCCACTTCAGAGCCAAGAGAAGGTTCCCAAGAGCTGCTGATGGCCCACAAGCATCATCCTCAGCTCTTGCTCTTAGTTAAGTGGAGTTGTTTCTTTCGAGTGATTCCTCTTCCTAGGAGATGTCTCACATGTAACATCTGATCAAGGGGGAAATGAAGCAGATACTTAAATGGAGAAGAGAGTGGGAAGGCAAGGTAGAGTAGGGATAACTAACTCTAAAGACTTTTGAAAAGCGGTATAGGAACCTAACAGTCTAGAAACATTCTAAAATACATATGTATATAAAAGAAGCTTAAATGGAGTTACCATACAATGAGGGTGGGAGGGGATACACAAACTAGATATCATACGTTACTAAAAAAACAGTAAAAGAAATAGGTTATAGTGTTTTGAGTTGTTGGACAACAGGATTCCAAAGACCTCTAAAATGAGATAGGCTATTGTCAATGTTATTGATAGGGAGATCAATTGCTGAAGGCACCACATACTTATGACATAGAACACAGATTTAGCTGGCATTCAACGAAAAGTGTCACTCTTACTGATTAACATTCATAGTGAGAGAAGGTACATTCTACTAGAAGTAATAGTCACCCAACTATGAATCTGTAAGCTACAATAATGACCTGCCAGAAAGATAAGCCCATTGCTATAATGATGGCAAGACAATTAGGGCATTACTAACAACTTTTGATCACACTTAAGGCCTATTCCATGAGAAGGAGCCCATATCTAACAGTATTAATGAAATTAAGCACCTGAGGCAAGATAGGTCACAGGCCCAATGCTACCTATCTCTCTCCCTCATGAGAGCTCTTCCTGAATGTTATTCCCAGCAAACTTCCTGAACACGAAGCTTTTCAACTTCTGCCTCTAAGTGAACCTAAAGAAAAACAGAAACATTTTGCCTTGGCTGTCTCAGACATATAGGATTAATAGACAAAGGGAGGTATACAATAGAATCATCGAAATAATCTCTAGGGTCATATTACTTTTATTCTGCTAAATGAACATAGCAATAACACAACTCCTAACGACGTATTCCTATACCCACAGATCAACACAGTGCTCAGTCCTCATCAGAGATGCATCTTCTTTCAGTAGATGATAACTAACACAGAAGCCCACGATTGGAGAATGTGTAGAAAGTGGGAGATTTTGAAGTGTTCAGTCCTAAAATGTTATGTCTTTAACTAGCCTTTCCTCTCAAGTCTCGGGATCTATGTGAATGAGGAGGGGAAAATGCTAAGAGGCAGACATGGTGGGTGACTTCTAGGAAATAGTGTTTTCAGACATAACAGGGCAGATGCACATATGAGCTTGCAGAGACTGTGGCAGGACTCAAAGGAACTATCTTTGGGAAAGAGCTTTGATTATAGAATAAATTCCATAGAATAGTTCTATGGAATCTTGTTACCCAACAACTCAAAACAGAGTAACATATTTCTAGTACTGGGGGTTTTATTTGGTAGCATATAATATCTAATTTGTGTATCCCCTTTCACACTCATTGTATGGTAACTCCATTTAAACTCCTTTTATATATGTACATGTTTTAGGAAGTATCTAGAGTATTAAGTTCTCATACAGCTTTTCAGAAGTCTTTAGTGTTAGTTATCCCTACTCTACCTTGCCCTCCCACCCTCTTTTCCATTTAAGCATGTGTTTAATTCCCCCCTTGATCAGATGTTACATGTGAGACATCTCCTAGGAAGAGGAATCACTCGAAAGAAACAGCTCCATTTAACTAAGATCAATAGCTGAGGATGATGCTTGTGGGCCATCAGCAGCTCTTGGGAACCTTCTTTTGGCTCTGAAGTGGAGCTGAGTGATACCCAACAGCATCTATGCAGTAAGTCAAGCTATTCAAGTTCAAACTAGACAAAACCCAGCATGAGGAAAGGAAGTAGGCAGAGAATCCCACCTCTAACTAGGAAACTACTCAAAACTGACAACTTCTGGGATAGGGATAATGAGTTTTCTTCAACTGGGTGTATTGACCACACTCCAGAGCAGGCCCCATGCTTAAGGGCAGTAGACCATCATAAAACAGAGGTGGGGAGGATTTGGGGAAGGTGGTAAAATAAAATTAAATATAATGTATGAAATTATTAAAGGATAAATAGCACTTTTTAAAAATGAATAAAATGTCTCTATGTTAAGCTGGAGTCAATATGCAAAGTTGTTCCAGCCTCAGGGCTCAGAGTGAGATCCTGTACAGCTCTGGAACCTCTAAGTTGGTACTCTCTCTATGCAATCCTATCTCTGTCTTCCACAAGGGTTCTTCCTGAATGCTATTCCCATCTAACTTCCCAAATACAAAGCTTTTCAACTTCTGCCTCTAGGCAGACCTGAAGGAAAACAGGAACTTTTTACTTTGGGTTTCTCAGGCACAAAAGTCAATAGGCAAAGGAAGTTGTACAATAGAATCAGGGAAATCATCTCTGAGATCCATAGAATTCTCTGGTGTCTCATTTTGCTTTTCCTTGCTGGAACCTGTACTGAAAAGTCATAGGTAGTCCATCAGTAGCATCTTATCAAGGAAACCAGGCCCTACATGGGTGACTCAATGAAGCCTGTGACCTTCAGCAGCAAAGGGGATGGTGGAGAGAGAGGAAAAACATAACTGGTGGAGAAAAATGGCAAGCTCCTTTATGGCCCAAGGTGTGCTGTAGTACTCCGGAATAAGGCTTCCTTCAGTAACTGTAACCTTAAGCATGTAAAGAATGCAGGCATCTGCCTCTGTTATGGGGCAAGACGATGAATGGGAGTTAATGTAGGCTACAAGGAGGATGAACATTCCAGAAGGTGGACTACATCAGACACAAAGTGCATAGCATTTTGTAACCTGTTCATAGGAGCCTCAGTTTTCCTTCTGCTGCTGAGTAACTGGTTCTACATCAGCCCAGATTGTTGTGACAGGTAACTTCTTCTCATCCACCATGACATGCTTCTAGCTTCTTCCCTTGGAATGTCTATGGTACAAAAGGGAGACTTCCACTCTAACTCCAGGCTGCAGTTTTATACACACAACCTAGTAATCTGAGAGGAAACAAAGGTAATGGGGTCACTTCTGAGTGCCAGCAGAGAGAGATCAAGAGACAGATGCCTTGCTGTCTCATCCTCTGGGTAGATATTTTGAACTATGCTTCCCAGGGCTCCATTGAGAGTCATCCTTCAGATGGAATACTAGCTGTTTCATGTTACAACCTTTCTCAGTAACATATCCCTGCCTTGTCTCTCCCTTCTCTCCATTTTAGTATTCTGTCCCCTTGCAAGAACATTCCAGAGTCATTGCCCACAGGCACCTGGTTTCCATAATCTGACTGGAAGGAAACTCAGGCTAAGCCAGTCTGATAGGGAGGCAATTGAGTATGAGATCAATGTCATGAGAGAAGAGTAAATGAATTATTATCATATCAAATTCAGGTGATCATGAAGACTGCTTCATGTCTCTTAGTGGGCTCCATGGTAATGAAACAAATCTAGATTGAGTTATAACACCTTCATTGTTGCATTTCTTGAATTTTCTTTCCTCTTGTTCATGTCTTCATTTTGGCTTCACAGTAGCTATGACTCCCTGCACCAATTCTACAAATGTCACTCAAGCTTTTCTAAGAAAAGCTGATTACATGATGTGATGCGCTGTGATTCACATCATCTCGGTAAGGGAGTCAATGAACGAGAAGAGACTAAGTTCTGCTGGCAGCTTTTCCTGGTTTTCTGTTTCGTTTTTAAGGTGCTGGGAACAAACCCAGGGCCTCGTGTAGGTAAGGTATGCATGTGAAGCCTGAGTCACACACCTAGTCTGTGTGCAATTTATGTTCAATAATCCACTCATTATTACTAATGTGTGGGAGGCATGGAAGTCCTTGTGCTCTCATATGAGAATTAGGGGAACCAGGAATGTTAAACATAGAGGGTTGTCCCTTCAAAGGGAGAAATGCATAGCCTGTTATCCACTCAAAAGCCTGGGAGTGGATGGGTTAATAACCTGGTAACCTTCATGTAATCTGTGTGGCCTAGACTACATTGGATCCTCCCTCTAGACTTTAATCTTGAGTTTGTCGATCTATAGGACCTATCTTTACGTATCACACGTACTTTGCAAACAGTCTCAATGTAGTCATGTTCTAAACTTTATAATGGACACAGGATTGAATCACCAGGGAATTTTTCACCAAAATTATGCTATGTTTAATATGCCTAATATAAACTACTTGGCATCAGACTCCTAAAGTTTGAACCAACACCGGCTACTGAGGCAGGCATGTGGAACCTAACTACCTTCTTGCTTCCTACAGATTCTTACTCTGCTGATGGTGGTGGTCAAAGACACCCCAGAGTCATGGCTCAATTAATGATGGGCTTATGTTCTGAGAAAGACATCAGAAGGGAAAGCTGTCATTGTGCAGGCATCATAGTGTGTATTTGTACACAAAGAAATAGCTAGGAAATCAATTGCTGAGTAACTTAGTCTTATGGGACAGTTATTGCAAATGTAGCCTGTCACTGAGTGACATATTGTCATGTACTGCATAGCTGTATTTTATTTTAAATGGAACAATGAGTTGGACAGTGACTGTTCCAACTTTAGACCACATGGTGAGCAGCGATTTCTTAGTACAGGACACTCAGGTATTAGCTTTTCTCTGTAACAAGTCCAGGCTTCTGATACCATTTACCAAAATGATGTCACGGCCCTCTCTAGAGCTCACACAGAGCTTCAGAAAAGATGGTGAGGCCATATTCTGAATTCCTCATAGTGGAAAGGGGAGGGGGACCAAGAAGACAGTGGTGGTTGCCTGACTTCCAGAGAGTAGGAGTGCAGTCCAAATGAACCAGTGCCTAGTTTGTTTTGTTCTGTACCATATTCTTCTCCTTACTCAGTGGCTACAGTGAAATAGCTGCTTTGTCAATCATTGGTAAAAAATCAGAAGAGAAACTGTTTTGCCTGTAGGACCATATATATCCATTACTGCATCAATTCAATTGCAGCACCACAGAGGTTATATCAAAAGCCCACATCCCATCTGTATTGAAGAGGCTGCACATACACGAGTGTGGGTGCCAGAACTACACAAACCTGGGTTGAATCCCAACCTATTTGTCCTTGCTGGTGCATGCCCATGGACACTAACCCAATCCCTCCAAGCAATTTATTTCCTTGTAGAACAGTGACGCTGTCTCTTATTTCACGATATGGCTGATAGAGTCGCACATCCTGTTGGGACTATTCTCTTTGCTATCACCATGTGGTCTTTAATGTTTAGTCATATCCTAGGACACCACCCCATAGTCTTCCATCCCAGTCACTTTACTGGGTGTGAGTGACTGCTTTGTTATGCTATGTTCTGGTATATGTGTCTGATCTATTCCACTCTCCCATGATCACCTTGAGACAGAGACTGGACTCATTCACCCTTTATACACTTTGGGGGCTTTTCCATCATTTGCAACTTGGAATAAAAGCTCCTTCATGAAAACCAGTTATGAGGGAAAAGGATCTCATGTCTGAAATACAAATATAATATTTAAAGACTCATGAGTGGTTTTCCTATATGGCCTTTCAGATGGTAGTGATGGGGTTTCATGATTTGGGTAAGAAAATAACTGCTGCCTTCTACCAGGGCCTTCTCCAGCCATGGGATCTGGTCTTGGAAGGCTTCCTAATGGACCATGAACGGGTAGATGGTCTTCTAGCTACAACATTAAGAAGCCATTTCCCAGGCTACCTTCACTGACATGAGTTCTACTCCCTCAACTGATCTTCCCAATAAGTTGTTGACACCAAAGCATACCTCTTATCATGGAGAGACTAAGAGATAGATAATTCATTCTGGAGTTAAATATGAGTGACTATATTCCAAAAATATACTTACACAAAATATGATCTTTAATCTAGTAGTAACCTTTTTTAAAAAAAATTCGATATTTTCATGATATTTTTATAAAAATAAAGCAAAAAATATTAATCAAATATTTTAAATATGCATTGGTGCAAAGACTTGGTAGACAGATGATAGCAAAGAAAGAAAGTCCCTAACCCCCTGACATTATTTGATGTTCTTGATGACATTCTTTGCTTTTCAATTAGTAGAAGTCAGAAGTTTAGTTGTGCATTCCAAAATTATTTACCCAATAGTCACAAAGATGGATGTTAAGTCAAACACAGAGATGGGCAATGAAAGGCTATTAAGAAATCTAAAAAGATAGCCCTTGGAAGATATTAGGGATTCAGACCTTCGAGATTTCAGTCCTCCATGATCACAGTCTGTCAGTCAGCCTTGAAGAATCTTTAGACCAGAGGCTACTCTTCCTCTGGCCACCCAAGCTCACAAAGCTCTATGATGTTGGCATGATTATGAGTGGAGGTATAAGGAGTCCTCCATGGTCACAATATGAATGAGATGATTTAATTTTGTGATATTAATAACACAACCAAAAACAGGCATTTGTGTCAGCATTTTTACATGATGTTTTACATGATGTAAGCATTGTTGTTGTCTTATTGTTTAAGAATGAAATTTAAATGCTAACAGGATCAGTTACTGGCCCATTATCACTCAGCTTCAACAAGCATGTGGTTAAAACAAAATTACAAATAAACCAACACCATTCTGCAGTCTACGTGTTTCAAAATCCCAGACTCCTTTCCTTTGTGTAAACAGCATGCTCCAGATTTAGTAAGCTGAATGAGGTATTTTTCTGAGTTATGTAAATTATAACAATGTTTTCCTGGCCTCAAGTTGTAGCTGTGCCTCTTCCAACCTCTGGCTTGAATGAGCTTTGCTTACAGAGGTAGAGCATCCGTGTGAGACAGGTTGACCTCCAAAACTGTAAACTTGTATACCAGAGAACTACCACAGCCCATTTGTCACATAAGGGATGGGTCATGGATTATATGGATTCTTTCTTGGGGCTGTTTACACAGGCTATCTCTGAAGCGTATTTAAATCAAATTGGGTTTACACAGAGTAACAGGAACACAACTCCTCTCATCAGCACAGCTCTGAGTGAAAGCAAATTTTGTGGCTGAATCAACTGAGAAATGGGAATGACTTAAACTCACTAGAGCTCAGAAGAAATGATGAGTAATTAAGGTGGAATGAAGTAGAATCCTAATCACTGAAAACTGTTTAAGTTCAGGAAGCTTTAATCTCACATAGCCTGGAGGAACAAGTGTGTGTGTGTGTGTGTGTGTGTGTGTGTGTGTGTGTGTGTGTGTGTGTGTAAAACAAAACCAATTGCAGCTGCTGTTGTTACCTGATGGCACTATTCAGAAGCCAGAAAAGAGGGAACACAGCTTTGGAAGCCTTGTTGTTGTCATAGGCAAGTGCACTTACCCAAGCCCATCTCACTCACCTTGCATGATAAGGGTAAAGTAAAGACTGACAGCATTTTCTGCCCAATTGATTGAGTTTCTAAGGGTATGCTAGGAAGGAGGGGAAGAATGTGTCAGTTTTAATGAGACATTGGTGAAAAACGATCAGAAATATGGTATATGGGCAGTGGGACATTAGACATGAAGCTAGGGGTGCTACTTAGTTTCATCCTTGAATTCACCTTCTTTGTTTAGCTTTTCTCCTATAAAGTATAACAATTTATAACCAAACCCACGAAATAATGACAAGTACCTATAAGTTGTAAATGGGCACTTAGTTCTCTAGATTACTTCTTGTTGATTGGGGGTATTGGTAATCTTTGAGGGTCCCTGAGGAAAATTTAGGATAATGGTTAAATCTTGGCTGGAGTAGTCTGTGAGGGTGAATCATCTTAGCACCATGGAGAACTCTGAGGAAACTGCAACAGAGGCATTTTAAGATGCTGGATCACCTGGGCCATCTGTTTTTATGTCTGGTACCCTTGCTCTGAAATATTTAAAATTTTAAAGACAGCCTGCATATCTGTATCAATATAAGTATAGACTGTGCATTGTACACAAGTCAGTCAAAGATGATTTTTTGTTTTATGTTTGAACAGATAATATATTCATCACATGTCTTGTAGTTCTTTTGAGTTTATGTTTTAATGTTTGTAGTCAGAATTTTCCATGGGTTTTCCTCAATCAAATCTGATTTTTCTTAACCCAGAGCAAATCCATAGTCTCTTATTTCCTGTGAAAATATAAGCACAGCTTCTCCCCCAACACAACAAAATTTTTGGCTTAAATTTTGAAGTTGAGATATTTTTAAAATATAATAGTTGGCTTAATTTAGTAGCTTTCATAATGAAATGTCTTTTAGCAGGTATTATTTGCTCACTAATGATCAAAAAATCTAAAGACAACACAGTAACATATAGGATCCAGACTGTGTATTTCCCATCTTTAGGTGGCATATTTCTTTCATATTACTTTATTCCCTTTTTAAGGTCTTTACAGTTTTTAAAATAATATTTTTCAATCTATGACTGCATAATTCTCTTCTCTCTCTCATGTCTATGTATGTTTTCAAACACGATGTGACCCATTTATAGGCTCCTTTTGTCTGAATCTGCCCTTACTGTGTATTTTTTCTGACCTTATGGGCCTTTAAACCAGGAGAGGATTATCTCTACTGTAGCCAGCATAAAGACTGCAGAAACCTGCTATGCAGTAATGGCAGCTCAATCCTGAAGACCTTGGCCAAGGGATGCATCTCTGTGAATTGGCCTCCTACAGAGACACAAAATAGGAAGCTGCTCTTGGCTTCATTTTTATTTGTCTAAAACCTTTTTATAAAGCTTTCTTGGGCTTTATGTGGATATATGTACCCTACCTTGGAATGCCATATATAGGCAGAGTTTTTTCCATTCTGGGAACTGCTTCCAAATTACCACACAAAGGGTTATATTAATTGTAAATGCTCAGCCCATAGCTCAGGCTTATTACTATCTAGCTCCTACAATTTAAATTAGCCCATATTCCTTATTTAAGTTCTGCCATATGGTAGCACATTCATCTTGCTTATCCAAGTCTCCTCTCAACTTTCTCACTCCATCCTTTTCCCAGCATCCCTTGCTTGATTACCCATTTATACTCTATGCCTTGCGATTGGCCAATTGCCTTTTATTAGCCAATAAGCGTAATACATATTCATAGTATACAAAGAATTGTTTCACAACACTGAGGAGCATCAGTTTCTTTGCTTCCACATTGCACTCAAAGCAGCTCAACAATGGTGGCGAAGGTTAAGGCATACAGCCAAGGAAAGTGTCCTCTGACTTGGGGCATCTCTGCTTAAGAGAAAGGAGCATGGCTTGTTTTCACTCTGTTCCCTAGGAAACAAGGTGTCATAGGCAGAACATACCTAATAGTGCAAAAACATAAAAGTTTGTTTTAGTTATTGGAATTGAGGATTGACTAAAGGAATGGCAAGCCAAAATGGTAATCCTTGTAGTAAACTTCAGCTGGATTTAATTGTCCTTGTCTTAGAGCCTTTATGAGTCCCATACCCACCATTTTCTTACCATGAGTAGTTGTAATCCTGATCAGAGTGACTAGGAGGACGTTGTTAGAAGGTTAAGGAGAAGGCAGGTAGACCAGAACTCTTCAGCCACAAGGTTATTTTCCTTGAAGGCTATCCCTGCGGTAAACCAAATTTAAACTAGCCTTGGTGGCTCATAAAAACTTTTATTTAAGCTATGTCCTCCTTATAAGTTCAGCTCCAAGGAGCTATCCCGAAGTGATGGGAATTTTTTTTTCAAAATTCACAGGAAACCTTGGAAAAATTAATGGTGGAAGCAATAATAAATAGACCTTGAGGGTTATACTGAAGTTTATAAGTCGTGATTGGAGGCTGAGCCTACCAGGAAGCAGAAAGGAGAAATACATTAAGATGTAGTATTTATAGAACATGAAGTGCTCATTATGTACATTATGCCCATTAATGCAACAAACTAGGAAACTACTGAGTCCTGATAGAAGTGACCCTTAAGTTAATCATCAGCCTCTTTCATGCACTCACTATTGACATTCCATGTCTAACTCATAACCTCACACCAAACCTATACACATATATAACAAATATTCCCTCAGCAATATATTCACGTGTGCACAAACTCCTGCTACTTTCATGTCATCTTGAGAAAGCAGGTCCATCATGATAGCAGTTCTCCACCTAGGTCCCTCCGTCCATTTGGTTCAGGGACTCCAGTCCAAGTTGTTCCAGGCTAGCCAGGCTGAAGACATGCGTTTCAAACTCTAATTCACTCATCTTCACATGGAAGCCTCTGTAATAATCTTGCAATGTAAATCAGACCATAGCTACCATCTCTCCCCAACTCAGAATCTTCACAGCTCTGACATCACACTTTAGAACAAAGGGCCTGAAGACTCTGACTACAGAGCAGGGCTCCTGTCTCTGTGACATCAACTCATCATCTGTTTGCCTCCTTGTTCAATCTTACCCACAGTGCCTATAGATTTCCTTTGTACACAGCTGCCTGTGGTTCCTGGACCCCCAAATGCAATCTGTCTTTCTCTGTGATTACATACCAATTCATTCCTGAAATCAGGTCAGATCTTAAGCAAATTCTTAGGCAGTTTTAGCCCAATAAGGCATCTCCTGGAGGATAGATAACTTTTCCTTAATACCTAGGATAGTGTCAGACACTGGAGAGGGACCTGATAACCATTTATTGATTAAATATATGTATATATAAATAAGGTATTGAGATGCAGAATCGTAGCTTAAAAATGTTCCATCAACTTTGTCACCACTATTCCAGAGGGCTTAAGTACTGTCAGTTGTAAGATGTTGAACAGATAATCCCTCAGCCAACTACTACCCATTTGTGTATAATGCTGTACAGATAATCGGACAAAGCCCCATACCCATTTGCTCATTGTTCAGCATGTAAGATCTGTGTACCAACAGTGATCTGGGATGGTGCTGGTTGACTTTAGTCAACTTGACAGAAACCTAGACGTACCTGGGGAGAGAGAATCTCAACTTAAGAATTGTTTCCATAAATGTGACCTATGGGTATCTGTGGGTAATCTTATTGATTAATGATTGATTTGGGAGGTCCTATACTACCATAGACAGGGCTACCTCTAGGCAGATGGTCCTGGGAGGTATGAGAAAGGTAGCTGAACTTGAGCCTTTGAGCAAGTCAATAAGCAGCATTACTCCATGTTCTGATTCATTTCCTGCCCTAACTTCCCTCAATGAGCTACTATAATTGGTGTATGCAAGTCAAATAAACTCTTTCCTTCATAAGTTGTTTTTTTTTTTGCCATGATGTTTTATTACAATAAAGAAAAACAAACTAGGGCCAGGACTATGCAGGAGTCTGAGTTATGCTGCCAACAGATCTCTGGGTGTGAGCTTTCAGGGAACTTACATTTTCTTAGTGATGTAATCAGTTTCAAAGGTAAGCAAGGGATTGATGTAGCTTGGTACTGGAGCATGTTCCTAGCATGGGTTGTATACCAACACTAAAACAAATAGATAATAAATAAGGACTACTAGGTAGAAAGGCTGGCCCATCTGTTAGGTAAAACAAGGCAATAGAAGAGATAGCTGCCAAAAGTAGTGGGAAATGCTCTGCCCAATGCCTGGGGATGTTGTGAGATATTTGTATACTGTGTGAAGTTGTGTAGATGGAGCTGTGGGCTGCATTCCCGCCCGGCTCCTGGCCGCCTTGCTAGCTTATGCCCTGAAATAACAACACACAAACTGTATTCATATAAACACTGCCTGGCCCATTATATCTAGCCTCTTCTTGGCTAACTCTCACATCTTGCTTAACCCATATTTAGTAATCTGTATAGCACCACGAGGTGGTGTCTTACTGGGGAAGATTCAGCATGTCTGACTTGGTGGCTTGCTCCATTGCATATGACCAGAGAGGAGAGGCATGGCATCTGGCTCACTTCCCTTCTTCCCAGCATTCTGTTCTGTCTACTCCACCCACCTAAGGGCTGGCCTATCAAATGGGCAAAGGCAGTTTTTTTTATTAACCAATGAAAGTAACTCCTCCATCAAAATTGTATTGCTGTGATTGGTGTAATAAAAAGCTGAACAGTCAATAGCTAGGCTGGAGGTGGAATTTGGGGGGAGATAAAAGAAGAGAAGGGGGAATCTAGGCACATGGGAGATGCCAGGAGACACAGAGAAGAAACAGAGGTGTAAGATAGAAGAGAGTTAACGCCATGTGATAGAACATAGACTAATATAAATGGGTTAATTTAAAGACAAAAATTAGTTAGGAAAAGGTGTAAGTTATAGGCCAAGCTTTCACAATTAATAGTAAATCTCCATGTCATTATATGTGGAGCTGGCAGCTGATGACAAAACAGGTTACATATGGTGCCGAACATGAGACCACATATATCCACATAGGCCTAAGAAAGCTGAAAACGAGGTTCCAAAGATGTGGCTTCCTGGTGAGGCTTCCTGACAGCCATCGTCTCTCTGGTAGGCTCTGTGTACAGAGGCTTGGCTCTTTTAAGAGGTGCTGCTGTGCAGCAGAACATGTAAGCAGACAGTGTACAAGATATAAACGCCTGTCACATCAGGACATAACAGCTTCTCTGAGCTTGGGTGGTAAACACACAGGCAGGAGGCTAGAGTCTCTGGGAACTGAGCCCCCTTACTCAGCGGCCGGAGCCTTTAAGGGGCTAGCATGGCCATATAAAATTCGTTTTGTGGTCTGAAAATGCTGTGGGTGCACAGTAATACAATCTAGACCAAGGAAACTTTTAAACAGATAAAGTAAAAAAATGGATATAGACAGTCACAGGAAAAATAGTTTTAAAATAATAAAGTCTTTAAAGAGAGAATAAAATTAATATATAAAAAAGAAGCTACAGAAAGGTGAAAAATACACAGACAGGGTATTTGGATTTTGTATGATAGTGTGTTGACTTTGCTTTTTTTGATTTTTTTAATGCTAATGTACAAAATACAATAGCTGCTAAGAGATGTTAAATTATAGAAACTGCTAAATTAAGCCAACCTATATATTTTTAAAATGTTTAACTTCAAAATGAAACTCAGAAATATTGCATTAAGGGGAGAGGTTTTGCTTTTGTTTCCACAGGGGAAATGTTGTTGTTTTTTTTTTCAAAATTAATGAAGATTAGGTTTGATTAGGGGAGACCTACTAAAATATCTTAGATACAGATATAAAACCAAACAAAAATAACTATAAGACAGGTGACATATACGCTGATCCCTCTAGTATGGGAGCAGCTCTAGGACTGCATAAGACATGATAAATCTTGTTGCTACAGAGCCCAGCCTCTCAGACTGTTCACTCAAGACTGCAGATAAGTTTTATACTTACCCATCACAGAGACTAAACAACAACAACAACAAAAAATTCAGCTAGCTCTCCCAGGACTTGAACATTATCCCAGTTTTCTCAGGGTCCCCCAAAGGTGCCATTTCCTTCTAGACAATAGGAAGCAGTCTAGGAAACATGATGCCTATATTCATAAGAAGTGGGGTGTGCGGTTTTTGGTCATTTAGTGAATTATGCATGTTTGTCATCATTTTGAGAGGTTGGTTACAAGTTATTACTAATGACAGTCAGGGAAAAAAGCTAAACAAAGGAGATTAGATTCAGGGATCATTTTCTGAAGGGAAAAGAGGTGATGTAGTATGGGCAGGATTTTCTTTATGAATGAGAATGTTCCTAATAGACTCAGATATTTGAACATTTGGTTCCCAGTTTCCTCTCCGCTTCATGCTTGGGATGGAAAATTTGAACTTTGGCCTCCTACCTGCCACTTGCTGCTATGTCTCCCTGCCAAGATGAACCCTTATCCCTGGAACTATAAGCCTGAAATTTTGAAACCCATGAGAACTCAGCACTTAGGCTGGGTGGTTGAAATAAGGCAGAATGTGATGTTCAGTGTTCATTAGGAGGGTGCTAGCTTAGGGCTGTTGAAAACAAGATAATAACAAAATTAAGAGACTAGTGAAAAACAAAGCAGTTTTTAATATATCATTCTTCAGAGAGGAACACTAAAACAGAGAAAAGGCAAAAATGATGTGCTGGTCTGGGACAAGATAGGGGATTTTTAGTCCCCCCCCCAAATTGCAAGAAGTTCCTGTCCCCTTATCCCATAGGCTGGGACCAGCTCCCTTCCCAAATTCCCCCATCTCATTGGTTTTGATACAAAGCCTTATCTAATGAATAATTTGGGTCTTGAGCTGCCTTCTTTTCTGAAAGTGGGCCCAGTCACATAGCAGATCTCGTGTGCTTCTTCACCTCTCAGAGTTCTGACACAAGCAGGTGCCAACTGCCAGCTAGAGGAGATTTGGCCAAGCGCCTCCTGCTGTAACTCTGCTGAACTCTAGACACACCTCACACTGAAAATGGAACATAGCAATGGATTTATTGCAGGGTTGCCATTGGCAACACATCCATGATTCCCACTCCACTTCTGCGGTGTAACATACGCTGGCCCTGCCTGAGTTCCTAGCATTCCCTCCTTGTGCCCAGCCGTGTTGGCTTTTATTCTATTCTAGAAGGCAGCAAGTTTGCTCTTTTCCTACAGCTCCCTCTGGAACTGGTCTCAGCTGTTCTTCAGTATTTCTTGGAGATGCCTCCCTTTATGTAGCCTAAATAAAACAGACCCTCCTTAATTGCCATTTGACTTCCTTTCTAAGGAGGAAAGACTGCAAAGATTTTTTCTTGTGTATCAGCCTTTTCCTTATTACAGTTATATAAAATAAGTCTTAAAAGGGTAGGGGGCTGGAGAGGCACAGCTCAGAGGTTGAAAAGTGCATACTGCTCTTGCAGAGGACCTCAAATTTGTTCTTAGCACCCATAATGACAACTCACGACTACCTGTAACTCCATCTCCAGGGGAATCTGATGCTCCTTTCTGGTCTCTGAGAGCATCAGATAACGCACGTGGTGTAAATGCAGGCAAAGGTATAAAATGAAAATAAATCATTTGAATTGGCAAAAAATAGTAACAAAATAAAAATGCATCTTTAAAATTTTATTTTTTGGTTAAAATATAATTATATCACTTTTCTCCTTTCCTTTTCTTCTTTAACCCCTCTGACATGCCCTCCTTGTTGTCTCTCGAGTTCATGACCTTTTATCTTTTTTTGTTTTATATATGTGTAATATATATATATATATATATATATATATATGCGACATATTCAGTCCATTTGGTATTACTTGTATGTATATGGTTTCAGGGCTGTGCAACTTGGTATTGAAAAGCCTATTGGGGCTCATTGCTGGATAAGAGTATTTCTCCCTCTCTCAGTATTCCTTAGTTATCTTTGGTTCTTTGTCTAAGGATGGGGATCCATGATATTTCCTCTTCATCTGGCTGGCTGTGGACTGGAGAGCTTAATTGGGTCTGTAGTAGGCGGGCTTATTTAGGAGTCATAGGGAGCATCCAGTGAACGACACAGTGTTTTCTGAGGTGTGAAAGCCAGTGTGGAAACATTTTTGTTCAACCAAGAACAATATTAGTGGCAGAAGAACTGGTTTCCTTCCTCTTCTCCCTCCTTTGTCCATTCCTTTCCCTTTTTGGTGTACTAGTTCATTTACTTATTTACAGTGTGATAGGAAATTTGTATTTGGTCTTTGTCCTCGTCTTGGTTCCTTGGGATTTCCTGAGTTACAGACCCAATTTTTGTTATTTATTCACAAGGAGTCACTTTGAACAAATCTGAGCTTGTGTCAGAGAGGTGACTTTCAGATAATCTTTAGAGACTGTCTGATAGGAACAGGGGCCAACCTCCAGAAACATCAAGGCTTCTTTAGAGAGTTGGGCCTGTCAGCTTTACCTTCTTTCTTATTGAGAGGGGAGGGGGCGTCAAGCCAAGTTCAGTCACAAATGAATAGTAATTTTTTCACCATGCTTGTGGAATGAAACTCACTTGTGGTTCCCTAAAAGACAGGATCTAGGGGCTTTGAAAACATTGCCTGCTACTGAAGTCCTGGGGTGGAGGTGTGGGGCCTAGGGAAGACTTGAGTTCTAGTCGTTCATCCTTTAGACTCTTCCTGAAGTGTATCCTTTACAATAAATAAATAAACAGAAATAGCTTTCTTACATTCTTGAGACAATTTTAGCAAAGTATTAAACTAAGAAGATAGTTATGAAAACCTTGAGCTCAGAGTTGCTTTGAATATTCCGTATCTCCCAGAGGCTCATGTGTTTGAACACTAGATCCCCAGGTAAGGCTGTGGGACCTTAGGAACATAGAATGTAGCTGGTGGATATAGACACTAGGAATTGACCTCTCAAGTCTACACTCACCTCGGGTCTAGCTCTATTTCTCACGGTCCACTAATGGGGTCCTTAACAGGTTCAATTAAGAACGCCAGGATAAGCTAAAGGGGGACAAAAAAATCTGAGTGTAAAGAAGTCTGCTCACAGTGGGAATTGTCTGTCCATGTTTCTTTATTCTTCTTTGTCCTTATTCTTCCTTGTTCTCTCTTGTTCTACATTGTTCTTAGTTTCCTACCCCTAGCAGGTTCCAGGGCTGGAACTCTTTTGCCCCATAGAAAATCAGATAAGGGTTTTCACACACACACACACACACACACACACACACACACACACACACACACAGAGAGAGAGAGAGACAGAGAGAGAGAGAGACAGAGACAGAGACAGAGATCTGTAGGAGTGGCTAGTATATGTCTGGTGAACTCCTTAATGGAGAAAGTTAGTTAAGAAAGGAATTAAGTCATCAGGGAATTCTAGAGGGGGAAGGTTAGTGTGCTACACTACATTTTAGGTGGTTAGTAAAGGGCTAAAAAGTTTATTTTTAGCGTGCCACTTTTTTCCTCTCCCAGCAGGTGTAGAATCAGGTAGCCAAGCAATCTATGTGAACAGTCAGGAAGAAGCCATGGCTTTTGATCAGATAACACATGTGCCAGACCCTGCAATGTCTATGGATCTGCAGGTCCTGAGTGCACACCTAAGAAGTAAAGACAAGGGGAAGAGCCAGGCCTCTAAAATGATCAGTTCCAAGGTATGCTGTTATCAGTCGTTCTGGGCTATGGGCTGTTGCGTGTCTGTAGCACCAGCGGGCAGGAAGTCTTTCTCTGGTAGCAGTTAATTTTCTCTTCTGCTGTCCTTGAGAGTAAAATAGAAGCTGTACATTTCCTGAATTAAAATCATCAGTAAACTGAGGTGAAAGTGCACGTAAGGAGTTAAGAATCTTTTACGTGGGGTAAAACCAGAACAGTACCTTGGGCATGTAGTAATTCTATGCTCTTGGATATCTGTGACTATCTTAAGTGGGATGCTCTGTGCCTGGATCCAAATCCCTGCTGATAAAGATAACTGCAGGAAGGCAGATCTCTGTGCTTACCTAGGTGAGAGGAATGGAGGCCTGGCAGTGGGAAACTGTTCTGAACTAGGGAATTAATCCCCAAATATGTAATGGAAAGGGAGTTAGCTACAGTGAAAATCTACAATAAAGGACAGCCCCTTTATTCACAAAACAATAACGCCAAAAAGCCTTGCCTTTTGGTTTAGCATTTACCAGATCCCTTGGCTCTGTCAGTTTGCTCCTGAGAAGATGACTGAGCAGTTACTCTATAATGTGGCTTGTAGCAGTTCACCAAGTCTGAAGGGGTAACCACAAACTCCTGCCACCACAGGTAGGAGCTACTCGGTCCCTCCTTCCCATTGTGATGTCTGAAAGCTCTAAACCTTTAAATCAAAATGAAACCTTATCTTTTAAGCTGCTCCTGTCAGGCATTTTGTCTCAGCTGTGAAACAGATAACAAATACAGGTGATCAGTCACAAGTTGCCTGAGTCTTGTGCCTGGTGTCTAAGGTCCACGGTTTGGTGGCTTTAGCTGGTGACAGGTGATGTCCACTGCAGATAGATATGTGAGAACAGAGGTGACACGCTGGACATTGTCTTAGTTAGGTTTTCTGTTGCTATGATAAAAACACCATGGCCAAAAGCAGCTTACAAGAAAAGGATTTATTTTTGGCTTGCCGTTCTCAGTCGCATCCCATCATTAAGGGAAGTCAAAGCAGGATCTCAACCAGGGCAGAGTGGGAGGTAGGAATTGATACAGAGGCTGTGGAGAACCAGTGCTTGCTGGCCTGATCCTTACAGCTTGCTCAGCTTTCTTTTAGCTCCCAGGACCACGAGGCTAAGGCTGAAACCACCCACAGTGGGCTGGACCCTCCCACATCAATCATTAATCAGACAGTACCTCACAGCCTGCCTACAGGCTGACCCTACAAAGGCACGTTTTATTTTTACATTGTGATTCCCTTTTCTTAATGTGTAAAGTTAAAAGAAGAAAAATCAAATAGAATAGACATTCACTGGATGCTGGAGGATGGAGATGGTACTTGTTGGCTATCTAGTGTGTTCGTAGTGCTATGAGCATTAGTAAAGAGAAGATGAAAGACAAACTCATGGCTCTGTTTGCTTCTTAGCTGATGAAGGCTAGGTGTGACATCTGCCTCAGGGAGGCTTCACAGGGGCCCAGTGTTTGGAAAGCCAGAATATGGCTAGGAGGTTTCTAGTAGAAAACAAAAGAACACTGAAAGCGGGCCTCATGTTTCTCTGAAAGCACACATCCTGTGTTCTGTTATTACGATCCTTTGAACATGGAAACTAACCACTTTGCTGGAATGATCTGAGTAACTGACACAGTGTTTCCGTTTCCCTTTTTCCCTCATGTAGCCAGCACTAGACTCTGCCCTTGTTGCTCCTTCCACCTCTGATGCCTCTTGCCCTTGGCATCTGTTAAATCCTGTTTATCTTCCAAGGCTTTGGGTCAGTTGCTGCGCCCTTTCCAGCAGCAAGCCAACTGTTTCTGTATCTATAATCCCTGCAATACCAGATCTGATCCCACTGTGCCTGGTGATGGAGTGGTCCTACCTACACATCTGCCTTTGGTCCAGTCTCATATTTGCCAATGGCCAAGATTAAGACAATAAACTGTTTCCTCTTCCAGTTACAGAATTAGGGATTTCTTGCCTGTGTGACTGCAGAAGGGGCCAACGACCAATTGTGAAACATCTTCTCCTTTCTGGTGTACAAGCCTTCAAAGGTCTTCTTTTTCACTTGTGAGATTCATCCAACTGCTGCATTATCCCGAAGGGCCTAATCCTACACATCCTAGGCAGGTGCTCTGCACCAAGCAGTGTGCATGGCTTTAGTCACAAGAAACTACGATGCCCATTTAAAACTACAAGAACACTGAGAAAGTGATGTGTGATATTTTGGAGAAGCTGGTCTTAAGGCTCTGGGCTGTCTGTGGTCAAACTTGACCTTCTAACTCCTGGGCTTCACTGTTAGGCCTGGACTAGAACATTGCATGATCACCTTACAAACTTGTGCCACCCAGTGAAAGAAACTTCTGGAGAGAAGCCTGAGCAGTCCCTCTGGGGGAAGATGATCCAGTCTCAGACAGACTTGCTTTCATGTGAAAATATGCCAGGCTCATCCCAGCTGGGCTTTGTTTTTGATTGCCATTATTAAGAAGATTTCTAGCAGAAATATTTTCTGCTCAGAACATGAGTTCCCAAAATATTTTGTTCTTAATCCTCTACAAAGAATGATGCCCAGAGGGAGTGTTCTTAATTACAAAGGAATTTGTGCCCTTTTTGAAACCTGCAGGTCCTCGTGGAAGAATCCCAGAGGTTGGCAAGGGATTTATTATTGACACTGTCACCGAGAATGCAATGAGACTTAGGTTTTGACTCTAGTCTTCCGAAAGAAACTGTCTGAGCAATAGCGAAGAATTGTGTGTGTGTGTGTGTGTGTGTGTGTGTGTGTGTTTGCCTGCAAAGCTCTTAGCAACCAAATAGTCAGCCCTGTCCTCCTAGGCAAGTTTATAAACATATTTATTTAAATTAAGCTTAGAATAAAAGCAAAGCTAATGCAGTTCTGGAGATAAAAAGAAACAACAAAGTTTTTAGGTAAAGTAAAAGCTGCTTGGTGTTTAATACAGTAGAAAACTGCCTGCTCAGGAGCTTGTGGGCACACCACTCTTTCTGCCGCCAAGCCATCACCATCCCCACCTCTTTCAACTCTCAATACTGCTTGTTCTTCTATCTCAAGGAAAGCGATTCTCCACTCAGCTAAAGCTGACCAGCCTCACTTATCTAGGTACTGCGATGCAGCTAGTCCGTTCCTCATTACTCAGCCTTGCAGTGAAGTCTGAATGCCTTCGCTCACTCTCGCCTCATCGATGGTGCAGCCTGTCCTAAGACCCATCTTTAAAGGGGGCCTCTTGAAAACGTGTCAAGGAAACTTCACCTCACTTCTGCAGGCGAGGCTCAGAAGTGCCACGGGAGGTTCCCGCAGAACCCTGCTACTAGCCAGGGACACAAGCTTGTTCTGTTTGCAGGGAGTTAAGGAAGAGAAGGTGTAAGCCTGCTCTCAGTGGAGACTTTCTCCTAAATATATTCCAAAGGACGGAGAGCATATGGTTCTTGGAATAGTTGTTCGACTGTGTGATAATTTTATGCTCCCTTGTTTGGCAACTAAAAGTTCCCACCTCAAGGATTCCAGTCTCATGCTTTGATAGAGACCTTGTCTTCCAGACCATGGCATCCCAGGAAGATAACCTTCCTTGAACCCTTCTGTGATTGGCACATAGTGCCTATTTCTGGGTAGAATCAGCATCAATATCGTCACATTGTATTTAACGAAGAAACAAATTACCTTGTTTGTCTCTGACTTTGTAATGGAAAGTCACACAGTCAACCTTCAGGAATGCATGCAAAAAGTAAACACATACACCAGAAACTGGAATATATTAATTTCCTATGTACTAGGTACTTTGTAAATGGTTTTCTTTTGTGTGTGTGTGTGTGTGTGTGTGTGTGTGTGTGTGTAAATTTTTAAGGCAGGTACTTGCCAAGCTGCCAGGACTGACCTTGAACTTACAGATCTCATATCTCAGCTCCTAAATTTTTGGGACTGCAGGCTCACACTATTGCACCCAGCTGTCGAGGGATGTTCTTATCTATAAAGTACTGATGCTCACAGAAGTCAGTTATTTAAGGTCACACAGAAATAAACAACCAATCTAAAAGCTAGCCCTGATTTATCCCATTACGAAGCCATCTACACCATACATACCTCTTCTTCCTGATTTTTGGTGAAAAGACCAAGCCCAGGACTCAGGAGCTGGTAGTTAATGCAGTGAACTTGGCCCTCTCAACTGTTCAACTCTAAGAAAAGGGTTGATGGCTCTCAATCTTGAATCTCAATCTTAGAAACATTTAAAACAACAACAAAAATAAACCAACCAACCAAACAAACAAACAAACAAAAAATCCCTTAGTCTTATCACTTTTGAGGCAGAGGCAACTGGATCTCCATGAGTTCAAGGCCAGCCTAGTGTACAGAGTGAGTTCCAAGATAACCAGAGATAGACAGATAAACCATATCTTAAAAAAAAAATAAAATAACAAAACCAAAACAGAAAAATATCAACAGCTTAAAACAAGCCTTATCTTCTGTGATGTTTTGAAAGAAAATGGTCTTCAAAGGGAGGGGCGCTATTTGGAAGTGTTGGAGGAGGTATGACCTTGCTGAAGGAAGGGTGTCACTGGGCTTCTTTGAGGTTTCATATATGTTCAAGAGCCTGGCAAGTGTCTCAGACTATCTCCTGTGGCCTGCAAGATGTATGACTTTCAGCTACTTCTCCAGCACCATGTCTGCCCGCATGCTGCCTTGCTCCCTGCCGTGATAATGGACTGAACCTCCGAACTGTAAGCAGACCACTTGCAGAGTTCCAGGGTTAGATCTCAACACTCGCATGACAACTCACAACTGTTTGTGTCTCCAGTCCCAGGGGATTTAATGCTTTCTTCCTCTGTGGTCTTCAGGCACTAGGCATACAGTACATGAAGGAAAACATTCGTACATATTTAAAAAAAAAAAATTTAGAAAAGGATACAGAAGGAAGTGATTGAGAAGCATTCCCATGGGAAGGGAGACAAGAGAGGAGGATTGGGGATGAAAATGACTAAGATTTATTATATAAATGTACACAACCACTGAACAACTAAAAAAACCTATTATACTAATCCTGTGACTACTCAGTTCCTGTAGTTGAGATCCAGAACTAATTATTTAGCAATCAAAATTGCATGTAAGTCCCTAAGAGTTTTACGGTGCTATGGTAATGGGGCTCTACAAATTTTGTTAACTTGATAACAATGCAAAAGTCTTTAATTACAGCCTTCAAGACAGAGTAAAGAGTGCATCCCAGGAGGCAGACCTCCAAATACTGAAGGACTGTGCTCCTTCCAAGGACAGTTAATGGGGAGGCAGATCCATCTCATCCTTCATGCCTTGGTAATGTTTGGTCCCTTGTACTTGTGATACCAAGGTCTGAGTTTCCATGCTCCCTTCATCTGGCATCACCATAATGTGCTGCATTCTGGCTCTTGCATCTGGCCTCCTGGGCCCTCAGAAGCAGCACAGGGCACCATGTCCTCCACATGCAAGATCTCTGTGCCTCTTCTTGTGTCGCTGCACCCCTCACCCACTTCTTGTTCTCCCACAGAAAAGGACCGCCTGGGGGCTCTGGTGTATTCTCCGCATATCACAGACTCCACTCATGAACATTCCTGCAAAGTTTCTTTGCTTCCATCATCAGTTTAGAAACTGAGACACAGACATTTCGGGGTGTCATTATTCTGCTATTCCAAATCCTAAGCTCAGTAATGAACAGATGAACTCTAGTATCATTTTTGCTTGGCATCAACAATTGATGGGGTAATTTTTTGGTCTGCTTTAGAACCATCTCTGCACCTAAGCAATTCACCATCTGCTGAGCTGTCTCAGTCATTGTTCCCTGTGCCTGAAACATTGCTCCACCCATAACCACATCAAAGCCATGCATCTGTTGGCTATGACTCAGCTTGACCTACAGAAAAATTCCCTTCCTGAATATCCTTGTTAAAATATTATTTGCCTGCAAGTTTTCACCTCCACGTGGGACTTAGGCTAGGTTGTGTTGGCCACAGTAGGCTTTGCATTATGTATGTTTCATAGACTGGAGCCAGCTCCTACATGGTGGTCTCCTTCCTGTAAAGAACCCGAGATCCAACAAAGTTTAGTGGCAGAGACTACATGTGGCTTTTGATGCCAACAGGGATGACCGGTGACAGGACTGAACCAGGCTACAACCAGTTATCACTGATTTTCTCCAGTACAAGGAGTTATGGCATTTTACACCATCTGCTTTAAGTTTTTCAAAGACATTTAAGAGTTTTCAGAATCAAATCCTCAAGCAACTCACACATCACTGTGTGTCTCCTGCACTCAAGAACATATTATCAGTATACTTCTTCCTATAGCCAGGTTGAGAAATCACCTTCAGAGCTTGCCAAAATCTTGTTATGTCTATGTTTTGGAGGCTTGAGAAGTTTGCTAAGTAAATTACTCCTTGCTTGCTCTGCTCAGACAGAATTGGTGGTCCTTTCTAACACCCTCCTGAGGGGCTGAAATGCTGAGTGGCATCTTCAGCCTTTCGGTCTGTTTAATCATCCTCACTAAAGGGCGTGGCCTGGGAACAGATAGCTTGATGCACTGTGATGAATTTGTCTGGTTTGGAGTCTATAAAGCAGATGAAAGTAGATAGTTCGGCTGCTTTCTCCCTGTAGACAGCTTTTTTAAATGCCTCTTTCTTTTCAATTGCAAACAAAAGGATTTAGCTTTTTAAGCTCAGTGTTCTGTGAGCTTCTGAAGTCACTGGTACTTATTCTACACGACAATTCCTAAATGTTTGTTTTGTTGTGATTAAAACTCAGGCACTAGCGTGGAGGTAAAGCAGGTGTCAGTTTACAGGTGGTGCTTGTTTGTACCCTGTAGATATTTCTCCTTCATCAGAAATGAAGACAGAAATAGCAATATTGGCAAGTCAGCATTCAAATAGTAAAGGTTTTTTTTTTTCCTGAATCAGATAACTTGACTCAGTTCAATGCAATACAGCCAAAAAGTACGCTTTTATTTCCTAAATGTGTTCTTTTCTAAAAGAAAATAAGAAAATTAGAGCCTCATTCCCTAGTGCACATTAGGAGAAACCAAATCATAACTCTTTTAATTCCCCTTGACATTGGGGTTAGTGAAGGTGGCTTAGTACCCATGGATAGATGGGGAAGGATGCTGAGAAAGATATACATGCAGAAGACCAAAATCAGTAACGCTAATGTTACTGTTATTTCTTTTCATTCATGAACGGATGTTTTTTGCTGATGTAACATCAGATTACTATGTTAAAAGCTGGGAACACATTTGCAGTTAAGGCTAATATACTCCCATTTATGAAACTTAAATTTTCCCCCACTCAGGAGGATATACCCGTACAGTTTTTTTTCCAGCTTTTCAGGAGCAGGTAGTGGTTTGAATGCAATGGCCCCCATTGGTCTCAGGCATTTGAAAACTTGGTCCTCAGCTGGTAGTCCTGTTTGAGGAGACTTTGGGGGTTTGTCCTTGCTGGAAGAAGTGTCTCACTGTGGATAGGCTTTGAGGGATCCAAAGCCCTCTGGAACTAATAGCGTGCTCTATCTACTTCCAGTTTATGATGCGAATTGTGAGTTTTCAGCTGTTATTACACCATGCCACCAAGTCTGGTACTTGCTGCAATACTCCCCTGATGTGATGGTGATGAACTCTTATCCCCCATGAAACATGATCCCCAAATAAACTCTTCCTTCTATAAGTTATATTGGTGGTGATGTTTTATCACAGCTGTAGAAGAGTAACTAAGACAGGAGGTAAATAATAAGACCCAGAATCTAAGCTTTAGCTCAGAAGGAATCATTTCTCTTGCATCCATTGGAAACCACATCTATCCCAAAACAGAGAGTTGCACCCTGGGACTAGGAGTGATGATGATAGATGTAGGAACAGTAAAAATTCCTTTTCATTTTAGACCATGTATCAGCTCTGTATCCTGTCCTTCTCTCTTCTTATGAAGACAAAAGACTCAACTTGAGGCTGAGGTTGATTGGGATGCTCAGAACAGGCCCTATATGAAGCACTGCATTTATCTTTATGTTAGCTATATGAGGAAATGTGCCAACCATTCCCCTTAGGTATTCTAGCTAGAAGGCTGTGTTAATACAGACCCAAAGTCTCCCTTCCCTTCTCTTCAACCTCTAGTCCATCCTCTCTCTGCAGCTCTCTTCTGTTTATCTTCCTTCTTCTCCCTCCTTCCCTTCCTTCTGTCTAAGCAAGCTTATCCCACATATATCTGTAAGCACCTGTTAAGGAAATAACACTTATGTGGCTGCTAAACATGGAAATGAGCCAGAGAGACAGCCAAAAGACCCACAGAGAACAGAGAATCAAGTAAAGGTAATTGAACATTTTAAATATCTTATCTTACCTTACCTTATCTATCTATCTCACATCTATCTGTCTATCTATCTATCGTGTGTTTGTGTGTGTGTGTGTTTGCTAAGAAGGTCAGGTGCTAGATGTGTAGGCAATAAAGGCAGCTACGTTTGTCCTTAAGATCATGAAAGCCTTTCTTCCTTGAGTGGTGATCTGAGGATGATGAGGGATTGGTGGAGAAGTTTAGAGAGAAGCTGAGTTTTAGAGAGGCAAACAGTGAACAAGAAGGGCAAGGTGTGAAGAAAGGAAAGTCTCATTGGTCTAGAGCAGTGGTTCTCAGCCTTCCTAGTGTTGTGACCCTTTAATACAATTCCTCATATTGTGGTGACTACCAATCATACAATTATTTAATTGCTACTTTATAACTATAATTTTGCTACTGTTATTAATTGTAATGTAAACATTTGACATGCAGGATATCTGATATGCAACCATGGTGGTTACAACCCACAGGTTGAGAACATCTGGTCTAGAGCCTGGAGGGTGAGGCCAATCAGGAAACTGCACCGAGGACTCACATTACACAGGATTCAGCGATCAGGGCATGCAGTTCAAAGAATCTGTCAACCTAGGTGGAAGCATTTTAAGCACACTATTGAGATTAGACTGACGTTCTTCGTCGGCACTGCAGTTGCCGTGTGGAAATGGATTGGAAGGCCACAAAAAGTGATAGGGACTGAGATCTGGGTGATGTAGCACGATGTAAAATTTCAGTCTCCTCCAAGACATCTCTAAGACATTTTTTGCCATTTAGTCTATCTCTCAATATTCTCTATCTTCTCAGACCAACAATACTGTGACTCCACACTGATGACTTTTATACTGGGGTTTGCATGACAATTATGGAACTGTTGTAGAATAAGTTGCACGTGGATTAAATCACAGACACATTCAAGATGGGTAGAGGCAGCGTATATTCATCTGTGGGACTTGGGCACAGTCTGTTATTTGGAGTGATTTGTCCTTGGGTCAATTTGGTCATAGCTTAATATGTTGGATGTTTAGATCCTGTTCTGGCATGTACTTCCAATCAGGACTTTTTTCCTATGGGGAATTGTGATTTGCTTCATGATAGGGCTGGTAAGTGACTTCCTGGAATTGACTTTGGCAGCAGGTAGAGACAATTACAGAAACCCTTAACTCATTAAAATAAAGAGAATAACTGATCATGAGATGCCCAATCCCATTTGATACATCTACGGCACAGCCCCTATACCTAAGGCCCAGGGAAGAGCAGACAGAAAGAGTATAAGAGTCAGAGGACCAGGATACCTGCTGTCAGACAGTGTCATCTAAATATGACAGGGAACCTCAACAATATGGTCACCTAATTAAGACCTGAATAATGACAACACTAGTTGCCACTCCAGTGTAGATGAAGGCAATCTCACAAGGCCCTGCTCCTAGATGAAGAGCTGTGCACAATTAATGCTGAAAGAAGAGAATCAGTCTTCACCCGATTAGAGCTCCCCAAATAGGTTAGCCAATGCCAAATGGTCAACCCTATACACGTTTACAGAAGAGCAACACTAAATGGACGAGATAGGCTGCGAGTGTGTGTGTGTGTGCATGTGCATGCTCACATGCACACACAATCCCACCAGACCCCTTGCTGATTACAGCCATCAATACTTACCCAATAGTGCTTCCTAACAGCTCTCCTTCCTCTCATTTAGCTGTCCCTTTACTGCATCCAAACAGACATTATCTATCATCACAGCTCCCCAGAGATCCAACCCAGGGTCTTTCCATGATCGGAGGGGCCAAAGGCAAAGGATACAGAGATCGATTTATCCAGTCATGGCTGTTCAATACTGTGCTGGGTCCTGGGTTTTGTGATTCTGCACTTATTTTCTACAAATGACCTAGTCTCCCTGAAAGCTTCCACAGCAAACTTTATTTTTAAGCTGTGTCTTTTTCCATAACAAAATCCTCTGAGTCAAGGGTGCTGCCCTACATTAATAAAAGATGATATTTATTAGCTCCCCGATGTAATGAAAAATGCAATGTTTGGAGACAGAGTACAGCCTAGACGATTTATGGCTGAACTAATTTCTGAAGCCAGCTTTCCAAGCCTGGACTATATAAATGTGAGTCAGACTATCTCCCCTGCAGTGACCTGGCCTTTCTTCTACAGCCTCTCCAAAGATACCAAAATAAATACTTACCTCCATTTAGAAGACACACTTCAGAGGCCAAATAGCTCTTCCACAAAAGTCTAAGTGCAGCCAACTTTGAGGACCCCAATGCTCTGCGGCAAAGTAATGGCTTAGTTTGCCCTATTGTTGAAGTATTTCTGTTTGTTCATTTTTTTGCTTTATTTGAAGGATGCTATTTTTTAGGTTTATCTGAGGATACTGCCAAAGAGGAAAAAGAAAATTGTAAAATACATTGTTATCTACCAAGAAACTTGTTCTGTGCTTCCTTGAAAGAGAAAAAAATTGACTTATAATAAAATAAAATAAGAAGAAGAGCTATGCCAGTTGAGTAGAAGTCAGGAAAGTAATGTTAGGAGTGGGGTGGGTAAAGGAAGGAGTGCACAGAAGTAAGGATTGGACAGGTCTCAGGTTGGTGAAGCCCGGGCAACAGAAGGAGAAAGAGAGTACACCATCCATAACCTTGGAGCTGTTGCCAAGAAGAGGGATGCAAAGCACCAACAGGGAAATACAGCACAGTGTCAAAGTCTCTCAGAGCTGGGGAGGTGGCTCAGTAAGAAAAGTGCATGACACACAAGCATGAAGACATGAGTGCCATTCCGCTGCAAGACTCAGTGGCACACGCTGGGATCTTAGGAATGGGGAGGCAGAGAAAGGAGAATGTAGATCAATTGGAAAGCACCAAGTTCAATGAGAGACCCTGCCTCAAAAAAATAAGGTAGGGAGTGATTGAAGACATTCAGTGTCCATATCTGGTCACTGGTTGTGTGTGCACATGCATGTGGCATGTGTGTGTGTGTGTGCACGCATGCACGTGCGCACACTCACACACAACGAGCCAGGTCTCACCTCGGAGCAATATGGTTAGTTTATTCTAGCACCAAATTTAGATGTCTATGGCTTGGAACACAGATTCAAGTCATCTAAAATTCCATGTACCAATATGGCAGCAATTTCATGATATTTTCATAGCAATGGAAATAAGAATATCATGAGTCAAGAATTTTACAGTTTCATTGGTGGAAGCATCAGAAACGCCAGTTACAGAAGAGTAGAAAAGTCTCTACTATGTGACTTGGGTGTATTTGGGTAACATTCTTAGCATTTGGGTTGGTGGAAGCTGTTTGTATTTTTCAAAAGGATTTTATTTAGTAGTCACAAAGATGGTAGGTGGGTAATAACTTGCTATCTAGGGGGCTAAAGATAGTCCAAGATAATTGGTTCTTCTCTCATCTTCAGCCCAGCTCTGCGCCATCACAGAAGTACTAATCAGTAAATCAGCATTAGAGTTGTTTAATGCAGGTGCAGCTTTTCCTGAGAACCTCAGCGCACAGCTGAAACATGGCACAGAGACAGATGCAATATGGAAAGGCAGTGACTGCGAACCACTGAGAGGCTGGCATTTGCAATGAATTTTGTCTTTCTGCAAAGTACGGTGTTGAGACTTGGGAGCTCCTTGGAGTCCAGGCTTGCTGTGTGGGGTTATACCAGTCTCTGCATCTTCTTGTCCCCTGGAACTTGGAGAAAGTATTATCAGAATGTCCTGACTAGCATCTTTTTTATGACCCTAACATGGCCCTGGTGGAATGAAGCTGAAGCAAGCCCATTGAAAGATGTAGTAGGATTTCTCTTGACAGCACAGAGGTGGGGTTCACCTTTTCTTTAGGTTTGGCTTTCAAGTGACCTGTCAAGAGGGTGGGGAGACTGAGCAAGCTTCTGTGATTGAGTGAAGAACATGGACCCAGTAGTACTTACAGGAGGTAGAAAGCATGGGAATTGTCATGGTCAATTCTGGCCAGTACAGGCAATTGTTCCACCCTCCCTGTGAACTTCACAGGGCTGCCTGTGAACCAGAACCAGACAGGCAGTACAGCCTTGTCAGGTCAGCCCTGGAGGTTCATTGCAATGCTCTTTTTCTTTTTCCAGTAAATTCCAGCTCAAAAACTTTGGTTATATCTAGCTTGAACCAGCAAGCAGGAAAACTGAAGGCTATTCTGAGCAGCTACATACCAAGCCAGGCCTCATGGTTGATGGTGAGCAACACATAAAAGAAGGAGCAGATGAATCTTGGTTCTCTCCTAAGAGCATACACCCCAACAACAACAATAACAACAAAAAACAACAACAACAAAACCAGAAAGTGCTGACTGGCTAAGGTTTTAATATCCACTGTGACCTGCAGTGGAGACCTCTCTTTCTTCTTTTCTCCGGCCTCTTACCTTTTCACTCTTGGAATATTTTTACTTTAAAAAAACAGTTTTCCATTTTTATAATCTTTAGTACTTATTTTCCCTACTTTTGTTGTCATATCTAGTTATTTGAATATTTATTTATTTTTATTTTATGTATAGGGGAGTTTTGCTTCATGTGTATGTGTGTGCGTGTAAGCACATGCCAACATAAAGCACCCACAGAGGCCAGAAGAGAGTATCAGATCCTCCAGAACTGGAATTATGGTTAATTGTACGTTTCCATGTGGGTTTTCAGGACCAAACTCAGGCTCTCTGAAAGAGCAGCAAATGCTCTTAACCACTGAGTCAGCTCTCCAGCCCAGATTTAATTTTTGCATGTATATAATTTTTACTGTTTTTTTAAATATATTTTTAATATATTATTTATTTATTTATTTATTTATTTATTTATTTATTTATTAAAGATTTCTGTCTCTTCCCTGCAACCGCCTCCCATTTCCCTCCCCCTCCCCCAACCAAGTCCCCCTCCCTCGTCAGCCCAAAGAGCAATCAGGGTTCCCTGCCCTGTGGGAAGTCCAAGGACCACCCACCTCCATCCAGGTCTAGTAAGGTGAGCATCCAAACTGCCTAGGCTCCCACAAAGCCAGCACGTGCAGTAGGATCAAAAACCCATTGCCATTGTTCTTGAGTTCTCAGTAGTCCTCATTGTCCACTATGTTCAGCGAGTCCGGTTTTATCGCATGCTTTTTCAGACCCAGGCCAGCTGGCCTTGGAGAGTTCCCGATAGAACATCCCCATTGTCTCAGTGTGTGGGTGCACCCCTCGCAGTCCTGAGTTCCTTGCTCGTGCTCTCTCTTCTTCTGCTCCTGATTTGGACCTTGAGATTTCTGTCCGGTGCTCCAATGTGGGTCTCTGTCTCTGTCTCCTTTCATCGCCTGATGAAGGTTAATATTCAGGAGGATGCCTGTATGTTTTTCTTTGGGTTCTCCTTCTTATTTAGCTTCTCTAGGATCACTAATTATAGGCTCAATGTCCTTTATTTATGGCTAGAAACCAAATATGAGTGAGTACATCCCATGTTCTTCTTTTTGGGTCTGGCTTACCTCACTCAGGATAGTGTTTTCTATTTCCATCCATTTGCATGCAAAATTCAAGAAGTCCTTGTTTTTTACTGCTGAATATACTCTAATATGTATATATTCCATACTTTCTTCATCCATTCTTCCATTGAAGGCCATCGAGGTTGTTTCCAGGTTCTGGCTATTACAAACAATGCTACTATGAACATAGTTGAGCAAATACTTTTGTTGTATGATAGGGCATCTCTTGCGTATATTCCCAAGAGTGGTATTGCTGGGTCCAGGGGTAGGTTGATCCCAAATTTCCTGAGAAACCCGCCACACTGCTTTCCAAAATGGTTGCACAAGTTTGCATTCCCACCAGCAATGGATGAGTGTACCCCTTTCTCCACAACCTCTCCAGCAAAGGCTATCATTGGTGTTTTTTTGTTGTTGGGGATCTGGGTGTTGAATTTATACCTGGTTTTGAAGTTATGTATGTATCTGGCTCAGTGCAGCCCCTGCTGCTAATTTATCTTTCCCACACAGTGCTAGAAATCAACGGAGCACTCTTTGGGTATGGAGGAACAGATACTCTATCACAACGCACCACTTCTAACACAGTTAACAACAGCACAAGCACTGGAGACCCATACAGGTCCAGGTACATAGAAAAAAAAGACTGAAGCTTGGTATGTCCTCAATAGGGCATCTATATAACAGCCTCTCCTCCCAAGGCACGGGGATCAAAACAGCTGGTGGGAAGACTGTGAGCCACAGGCAGAGGATGGCTAAATGCAGCAGTGCTTTCTGGACTCTGGTAGGTTGACCATGTCCCAGTGGAAATTCACACATCCAGAAGTATGTGGATGATACACATCCAGAAGTATGTGGATGCTACAAATTGGACTTGATGGTTGAAAAACATGGAGTCAACTCTGAGTGGGTAGGGGAGTGACTGAATCTGGGAGGAGCTGGAGGAGACAGTGAATATGATCACAACACATCAAAGAACTAATAAAAAAATCATATCCATGTAGAACATGAAGCTTCCAAGAATATGTTAAAGAAAAGACTGTCTCTCGAATCAGCAGTGCTAAAAAAAAAACCAGGATGTTCACATGTGGAAGACTAAAAGTAGGTTCCTGTGTCTAGTCCTTATACCCAGACCAAGTCCAGAATGCTGATGCTTCTGTTGAAAACTTCATAGGGAACCTGTGAAGACACTAGGCATGGGCAAGGACTTTCTTTAACAGTTCAAGAGATGATAGCAAAAATTAACAAGCAATATTGTAACCAACGGAAAAGCTCCCCCAGAACAAAAGAAACAGTTAACAGAGTGAAGGGATAGTTGTACCATGGGAGATGATTTTTGGTCATCTGCCACGGGCTTAAGTGCCAACTGCATTAGGAATTGGATCATATAAAAATACCAGAAGTAATCCAGTCAATAAAAGTAGCAATGAACTACACAGACATGTTTCTAAACAAGTAGAAAAATGAAGCAACCTCAGCCATCAGGAAGACATATCACCAGTGTTGCAAGACTCCACCTGATCATGCAGAATGAGTGTGACCAAGAACACAAACAATAGGTGCTGGCAAGGGTTCTGGGAAAGGATAGCTGTCGGTGATAATGTAAATTGGTCCAGTCACTGAGGAAATAAGTAGATACACTGTGTAGCACAGCTCTTCTTGCTGCGGGAGGACCTTCTGCTCCTTCAGCCAATAGTCGCCGAAGTACGAGCCCATTGTGCTGCAGGAGCGCCTTCTACTCCTTCAGCCAATAGCTGTTGAAATACCAACCCACTGGGGCATGGTCTATTTATCTTTAAAAAAGAGCGACTATTGGCTAAAGAAGCAGAAGGTCCTCCCGCAGCACCTCCCCTTTTTGTTTAAGTAAGAGCATTCTAATTCTACTACTGATGGAAGTGGGTCTTGTATCTATCTGTTGCTTTCATTGGTTAATTAATAAAGAAAACTGCTTGGCCCTCTGATAGGGTAGAATTTAGATAGGTGGAGTAAACAGAACAGAATGCTGGGAGAAAGAAAGCCGAGTCAGGCAGTCGCCATGATTCTCCCACCCGACACAGTCGCAGGTTAAGATCTTCCCTGGTAAGCCACCTCGTGGGCTACAGAGATTATTAGAAATGGGTTAGATCAATATATAAGAGCTAGCCAATAAGAGGCTGGAACTAATGGGCCAGGCAGTGTTTAAAGAATACAGTTTCCTTGTAATTATTTCGGGTATAAAGCTAGCCGTGCAGGTGGCCGGGTATCAGGAACATAGCCTGCCCCTCCCATTACAACATACTACAAAATTATACAATAAGAACAAATATTCTATCCTAACTAGCCCAAGTCTTGCATAATAAATAACTTGGACAAGTCATGAGAGGAAAGTTGCTACATTTACCTAGTCTTCAACCCCATAGAAGATCTGAGAAGGGAAATAATGTTACCTGATCAATTAGGAAGTGCAATCAACTTCCAAAACATGCAACAAATCACAGAGACAACTGCCTACCTGGACAATCACCCAAACTCATGTTTTCACCATTGAAGCAACCAACTTTGACTAAAACCTAGAATAACTGACAGATTATTTTTAACAGGCAAGAGATTTTTCAAAACCGACTTACCCTGTCTTGGCAAGATTTGACAGTTCTGCTTATCCATTTCCGGATTTTAACAGGCAAGAGATTTTTCAAAACCGACTTACCCTGTCTTTGACAGTTCTGTTTATCCATTTCCAGATACTGTGTATTTTGTCAGTAATTGAGGTATGGGCAGTTCCTTGCCCAGAGGCCGGTTTTGTCAAGAAGAAGACAAGCTCCAAGTGGAGTGTCTTTGGTGCTCAACAGTCTCTTGGGAATAGGTCAGTGTTGCCAGGAATGATTGTGTCTCACTACCACAGAACTCTAGGATTACATTAAATGCCATTTTCTACAGCTCTTCGAAGAGGTTGAAGACTATTTATACAAAATATAATCTCTATGTATATAAAGAACCTGATTAGTCTAACTATAAATATGACAGACATAGATGATTATTGATCTACAATTCTTAATACCTATCTAACTTAAAGACTAAGAGAATAAATAACTGTACAATAAATGAGGACAATTACCTCCAAATGTAAGCAATGAATATCAATACATAAACAATATATAAGTATCTTAGTCAGAGGTAGAAATGTACACTGCAATATGGTATACATATATCAATACTATATATATATATATAAATACATAAAAATGTTTTAAACATAGGTAGACGCATGCATGCATACAATATTCAATATAATTTAACTTTGTATCCATATACAAAAAATCTATACCGATGTAATTATCTATAAACAATAACTCACAAATACCATTATTATCTATCCAATTTTCCCTCTTTTTTTTTTAAAAAAAAAAAGAGGGGGAAGTAGTATGGGAGAATTGTTTGTATTCTGTCAATCATGTTTTAAATAAACGCTGATTGGCCAGGCAGGAAATATAGGCGGGAAAACCAGACTGGAAGTAGAAATGATGTAATGAGAACAGGAGAATTCTGGGAAGGAGGAAGTTGATTCCTCCCTCTCTTGCCCATACCACCGAAGCAGCAGGATGTGACCTGCCCCACTGAAAAAAGGTACTGAGCCACATGGCTAACATAGATCAGAAAAATGGGTTAATCAAGATGTGAGAGCCAGTGAGAGGCTAGAGCTAATGGGCCAATCAGCTTTATAACTTATGGAGATCTTTGTGTGATTTTTCTCTGGGACTAAACAGCTGGGGGGTACCAGGCAGGACAAAAATCCCAACAAGCAGGCCTGGCCCCGTTCATGTTACACTTCTACTAGTGAGTCAGGTCCTGTTGACAACAGAAGACTTGTCTGGCTGTGTCTATTGTCACATGCTAGATGCTTGGGAACATACAGGGCATAAAGAAAATATGGTGCACATTCACATTGTAGATTCATTTGGCCTTGTGGAATAAAATTATGCTGTTTACAGGAGGGTGATTGGAATGTCAGATAGTTATGGTTATCAAACTAAGGGAGACTCACAAAGACAAGTATTGCAGTTTTCTTTTTCTCTCACGTGGAATTTAGAGAGAAAGGGACACAAAGGAAAAAGGAACTGCGAGAGGTTTGCCAAGGATGAGAAAGGGTACAGGTGGAGATGGATGACACAGGCAGCTCCGACTGAATGGGTGAATACCACTACATCACTAAAGTTCAGTGTACCGAAAGGTTATTCCCTCCCCAAATCCATTATTTGTATACTTCATATGTGTAAAAAGATTCTTTTTTAAAGTTGTTTTTATTGAGCTATATATTTTTCTCAACTCCCTTTCCTTCCTGCCCCCTCCCCTTCTGTCCTCTCCCATGATCCTTATGCTCCCAATTTACTCAAGGGATCTTGTCTTTTTCTACTTTCCATGTACATTAGATCCATGTATGTCTCTCTTAGTGTACTCATTGTTGTCTAAGTTCTCTGGGATTGTGAATTGTAGGCTTGTATTTCTTTGATTTATTTTATGAGTGAGTACATATTATATTTGTCTTTCTGGGTCTGAA
Organism: Neodon shergylaensis; assembly: GCA_025134845.1. Taxonomy (NCBI): domain Eukaryota; kingdom Metazoa; phylum Chordata; class Mammalia; order Rodentia; family Cricetidae; genus Neodon; species Neodon shergylaensis. The sequence continues at coordinate 870,168 of JABTXL010006140.1, read as the reverse complement.
TTACCTCACTCAGTATGATATTTTCTAAATCCATCCATTTGCCTGCAAATTTCAAGATGTCATTATTTTTTTCTGCTGTGTATACTCCATTTGTGTAAATGTATCTCGTTTTCCTTATCCATTCTTCAGTCAAGGGGCATTTAGGTTGTTTCCAGGTTCTGGCTATGACAAACAATGCTGCTATAAACATAGTTGAGCACATGTTCTTGTGATACAATTGAGCATCCTTTGGGTATATATTCAAGAGTGGTATTGCTGGGTCTTGAGGTAGGTTGTTTTTTAATTTTCAGAGAAATCATCATACTGACATCCAAAGAGGCTGTACCAGTTTGTACTCTCACCAACAATGCAGGAGTGTTCCTTTTACTCACATCCTCTCCAGAATAAGTTCTTATCAGTGTAAAAGAAAAAAAAAAGCTTCTTAAAAGGATGTGGGAACACAGATATTTGTGCATGGTTGGGGAAATGGATATTACTTACCCACTAAGGAAATCAGTGTGCAGACTCCTTAGCAATGCAAACAAATGTAAGGCAGCCACAGCACTTCTAGGCAGGCTTGTGAAAAAAAATCAGTCAACTTGTAAAACACGGGCATTTGCAAGTTCGTTACCAAACTATTCACAAGAACTACAATATGGACTCATCCTAAGTGCAAACCAGTTGATGAATGGATGGGACACATACTGTGAACATGGAAAGGAATGTTATTCAGCCATTAAGAAGGACTGAACTATGGCATTGCCAGAAAAATGGGTGGAACCAAAGGTCATCATGTTAGGCAAAGTAAACCAAACTCAGAAGGCCGTGTAACACATGTTTTATCTCATGTGTGGGATCTGGAGTGGGAATGGGGTGCAGAGAACAAGAGGGAAGACTAGCAGAGGAAAGGGAAGGGTGTCTAGAGGACGGTAATGGAGATGTGCTGTGGTTTGAGATGAGAGTGGCACCCACAGATGTTAGGATGCTTAGTCCCCGGTTGGTGGAAAATTGGGAAGGATTAGGAGGTGCAACCTTATTGGAGTAGTTGTGTTTCTGGCTTTAAGGTTTCAAAACTCCACACTATTCCCAGTTATTCTCTACTTTGTATTTGTGGATCAGAGGCACCCTCTAAGCTACTTCTCTAGAACCATGCTTCCTGAGATGGTGGCCATGGACTCTAACCTTCTGGAGCTGTAAGTCCCCCAATGAACTCTTTCTTCTATGAGTTAACTTGGTCCTGCTGCCTCTTCACAGAAATAGGAATGTAATTAAGAAGAATGAACATGATAATTTATGTGGCATGCTTATATGAAGCTCTTATAATGAGACTTACCAGCCTCTGCTAATAATACATTATAAAAATTTTTAACAGAGCGATCATAGACAATAATGAGGTTCAGAGAGACACCGCTACCCTTGCATACCATGTACTGATCAAATCCAGGACCCTTTTTCCCCTCTTCTAGTATCACTGTTCTATATTCAGGTTGACTTTTCAGTTTTCCACCTTTGCACATGAATAAATTACACAGTGTTTGTGTTGTTGTGTCTGGATTATTTCACTTAACCTTTTACCCTTCAGTTTCATCAAATGACAGGAATTTGTTCTTTGTCCTCACCAAACAGTATTCCATTGTGTGCGTATATTACACTCTCTGTCCATTGCTGAGTACTATGCTGATTGTGTGTGTTGTGAATAGAGCTGCCATTAGCATGGCTGTGCGGGTGATGATATGTTCATTTAAGTTCCTTTGTGTATGTGATCAAAAGGGGAAAGCTAACTCATATATTAGATCCACCTTTAGTTTTCAGTTGTTTTCTTTTAAAACTAGTTTTATTTTTCAACTGATTTTTCATAAACTTGGGGATAATTCTTGCTATAATATTTATACAAATACATATTTCAACTTTCTAAGATAGGTCTTTTTATCTTTTAATTAAAATGTTTTTGAGAATATCAAATATGAGTGTTGTATTTACATCATTTACACCCCTCTCTCCCATCCCAAACTCCCCTGTGCTCCCTTCCTCTCAACTTTATGACTTCTTAATTGAATTATTATATATAATAATTAAATTATATATAAAACCTGACAGATCTATTATGTGTTACTCATATGTGTGCCTGTTTGGGGCTGGCCATTTGGGATTGGACCTCCTCCCTCATCAGCTTGAAGCTCTTCATTTAGGTGTGGCATCTTGTGAAATTTCTCCACCTATGTTGGAATGTCAAACAGTGCTGTCCTTTTATAGGTTTTGTTTAGGCAGTCATAGTTTTGAGATCTCATGGGTGCAGCCTTCCTGTCATATGCTAGATGACACTACCTCACAGGAGACTTTCTGATCTGTCTTTTAAAATCTTTCTGTCCACCTTTCTTCAATGCTCCCAGGGCTTTGGCATAGGGGTTGTGTTGTAAATGCCCTTTGAAAAGCTCCTGATTTTTTTTCTGTTGAGTTTAGGATATTAATGCCTTTTCTCACTGCATCATTCTCTGGAGTAGCTGCACTGATTTACATTTCCTCTTAGAGTGAGTTAGAAGTCCTTCTTCAAATGTTCACTGATATTTATGTATTATTATTTATTATTACTATTTATTTATTAAAGATTTCTGTCTCTTCCCCGCCACCGCCTCCCATATCCCTCCCCCTCCCCCAATCGACTCCCCCTCTCTCATCAGCCCGAAGAGCAGACCGGGTTCCCTGCCCTGTGGAAAGTCCAAGGACCTCTCATCTCCTTCCAGGTCTAGTAAGGTGAACATCCAAACAGCCTAGGCTCCCACAAAGCCAGTACGTGCAGTAGGATCAAAACCCAGTGCCATTGTTCTTGACTTCTCAGCAGTCCTCATAATAGCTGTTCTAATTAGGGTGAGAGGGCATCTCATATTTTGACTGGTATTTCCCTGGTGGCTGATGATACAGAATGTTTATTGGTCATTGTTGGTCATCTACATTTCTTCTTTTGAGAGCCATCTATAAATATATAAACCATATTACTGGTGTGTGTTTTCTTATATTACCTGAGTGTTACCCTGTTACATGAATAGTTGATCTTTTTTTTCCTGCCACTATGTGATATCTCTTAATTTTTGTGATTGCTTCTTTTGCTATTTGGAAACATTTAGTTTGATATAGTATCTTTTACCAACTTTTGTTTTTATTTCCCGTATGTGGGGTTCTAGACAATCCAATTAACTTCTATCAATTTTCTCTGATCAATAAAGAAGGCAACTCCATGGTTCAGACAGTGTGAAAGCTCTGAGATTTTATCACTATGAGATAAGAGTTGCAATAAGATGGTATAGGGAAATGGGGTCTAGATGAGACCCAGGCTAGTTCTATATTCTTTTTTTTATTTTTTGAGACAGTATATCTCTACATTGCCCTGGCTGTCTTGGAACAGGCTCTGTTGATCAAGCTGACCTTGAACTCAGAAATCTGCTTGTCTCTGCCCCCCAAGTGCTGGAATTAGAGGCATGCACCACCACTGCTCCATTTCTATATTCTTAACAAAAGTGCTAATGCTAGGGGACTTAGCTTGTATCATTTCTAAGTAAATGGGTTTCACTTTCCATCCCTTCACTCAACTATTGTTAAAATTGAATTTTCCTTTCAAGGACTTAGCTCTACATACAAAGCCCTTCTCTGTTTATCCAACCCCTCCTCCCTAGCCTCCTCTATTCCATACTATTTTCCTTTTAATTAGCTATAAAAAGTTGGCCCTGATGCCACCCAGGTGACAATCACTATAATGCTACATGACCTGCAGAGGTTATTAATTGTGCTTGTGGTCAGGAGGCCTGAGGCTTAGTAGTGTCCAGGAATTTGTATGAAGTACAGTCAATAACAAAAAAAAATCACTCTTTGGGAATTAATACAATAGACCTGTCTAGCTGGAAGTGGAGGAACACTGTTTGTTTTGGTCATTTATTACTCTTTGATGGATTCAGCCAAAAAACGTGTTACCTGTAGCCTCGACCAAAATCAGAAGGCCATGAAGTCAGGGCATGTGGGCACAGGATATGGCCATAATCCTGGTGCCTCAAAGAGGGATTTGAGGTCCAAAAACCACAGATTTGAGACTAGCCTAGATTAGGTAACAATTTATAGGCAGCCTCAGGTCTAAAGACAAAAAGAAAATGAAAACTATGTTCTTCCATGAAAACCCTCATGTCACTGGATTCCTGCTTGGAGAGTGTAAAAGTTGCTCTTTTTATCTAATGGTTTCTCAGGATTTTGCCCTAAGGTTGTCACCATCAGCCCACACATGGTGAAGTGGAGAAACCTTATTGCAGTCAACAGTCCAGAATTACCGTTTTGTATCTCAGAGCTCTTGACTATGAGATGCCGGGCTCAGTCAGCAGTGGCAGTGTGTTGTTCTGAAGAGTGAGGATTTGGGGCTATGTAAGAGAAACATCCCCTACAAGCACATGTACTTAAACATAGTCCCCAGTTGGTGGCACTATTTAGGGAGATTATGGAACCTTTACGATGGAACTGTGTGACTGGGGGCAGCTTTGAGGGTTTATAGCCTCTCTCTCTCTCTCTCTCTCTCTCTCTCTCTCTCTCTCCTCTCTCTCTCTCTCTCTCTCTCTCTCCTTTCTCTCTGCTTCCTGTGTGGGAATGCAAATGTGAACAACCAGCTTCCTGTCCTGTTGCCATTTTTCCCAACTGTTGTTACAGTCCATCTCCTGTACAGCTCTGGAATTGTAAGCCAAAATGAACCTTTCTTCCCTAAATTGCTTTTATCAAAGTATTCCAACGTAACTATAGAAAAGTAACTAATACAGGGAACATCTTCCAGTCTGAGGAGGTGAACCAAAATTCCAGCCCAAGAATAAGACTGTACAAGTCCCTGTAGGGTGACAGCACATTCCACGCTTAAAGAGACACTAGACCACTAGAACTGGCAGGCCTGGCCTTCTCCCCAATGTCCCTGCCTTACTAAAACCTGTAAGACTACTTTTCTGAAGCTAGCCACAAGAGCTATTCCTTTATTTGGCCACTTCTTCCTTCTGAGGCTAAGTACCAAGATTCAGCTATCCAAGTATTAAAGTCAAGCAATCAAAAGCCCCCTTTGGCTCACCTTATTAGCATGCCCAATAAAAGTTAAACACCTCATCCTAACACAGGGTTCTTCCCTTTCCCTTTATAAACTACCGAGACAGTCCTTTGTCCTGCCCCCTTCCCCTGGTTCCATTCCCTTCTCTCTTTTCCTCTTTCTTCTGCTTTTGTCCCCTATCCCTGCCCTCTGTCCCTCCAGGGCAAATAAATTTTCTTTGTGTTGAGAACTTGGTCTTGTGTGTGTGTGTGTGGGGGGGTCCTGAGTTGATACTTTTCCTTCCTATCAAGGCTCCTTAGAACTCTCTGTGATGACTCTTTTTTTTAATTTTTATTTATTTATTAAAGATTTCTGACTCTTCCCCGCCACTGCCTCCCATTTCCCTCCCCCTCCCCCAATCAAGTCCCCCTCCCTCGTTAGCCCAAAGAGCAATCAAGTTTCCTTGCCCTGTGGGAAGTCCAAGGACCACCAACCTCCATCCAGGTCTAGTAAGGTGAGCATCCAAACTGCCTAGGCTCCCAGAAAGCCAGTACGTGCAGTAGGATCAAAAACCCATTGCCATTGTTCTTGAGTTCTCAGTAGTCCTCATTGTCCACTATGTTGTGATGACTCTTATCCTTCCATCCTTGGGGTTGTTTTCAAATTTAGAAGACTCCCTTCCCTCATTGACATGTTTTCTATAAACCTGTGTGACCTGTTCTTTGTGAATTCTTTCCAGAACTCCAGAATTGTCTTAGAATTTACATCTGTTGTCCTCATTTATGGGCTAAAATTACCTTTGTCAAAGAAATGTGTAGATTACTGTCAGTGAACACCGAAATTTAGTGTTCTGTTGTACAAACTCTGATGGTCCTCAAGCATCAAGGGCCAACAGAGAAGCCTTAATTCTGCTAAGATGATGTTTATATATTGGAAAGTGAATTTATCTTTATTTGAATTAAAAAATGAGTTGACGGATTATTCTTTGTGAATAAAAATCTTTCCATTTAAATCAACTAAACATGGAAAAATTCTTATAAACAAAATTAAAACAATTTGGATGAAAATGAGGTTAAGTTTTAATTTCATGAAACTATTCAAACTACTTGTTCAAATTTTTAGATAATAAGTGAATCTGAACAGTTAAGAGATTATTAGTATAATAATTGATTATTTATTAAAACACCTCCAGTCTGTTTTCTTTCATAACCTTTTTCTAATGTGTGGGTTTGCACAAACTGTCATGAGACTGTCTACTAAGACTCCACTGATCTGCATCTGAGTGTTGCAGAAAAACAAATAAAAATAAAATAAATAAATAAAAATAAACATTAATTATGTGTGCATCTGCATACGAGTGTGTGTGTGCAAGCATTTGAGTATGGGTACATGCAGGTCCCTATGGAGCCCAGAAGAGGGCATCAAATCCCCCTAGATCTATAGCTACAGGCCATGGCAAGTCACCTAACATGATGGGAAACTCCAGTCCTCTGTATGAGTAGTATTTGCTCTTAACCTCTGATCCATCTCTTCAGTTACTCAGATTGCCATTTTAAATAGTACATTTTAAGTCAGCCCTTGTGACACTCTCTTAATTCCATCACTTCTTGGGAGGTTGAGACAGGAAGATCTCGAGTTCAAGGCCATCCTTGGCTACTTAATGAGACCCTGTCTTGTGAAAACAGGGACTGGGGACTTAGCTCAGGAACAAAGCACCTGCCTAGCATGTGTAATACAGCATTTTATACCTTGTTTAGAAAAATGCATCTTTTATTATATAAACACTTATTTTAAAAATAAAATCTTTAGAAGATTAAAAGAAAAGATCTTGGTTTAGGAAGAAAATAAAAAAATAGAGTGCACGCCATCAGGTAATTAGGGCAAGCATGTTCCCAAAACTGCAGAGGTGCTGTTTGCTTCAGGTAGGGCAGCGGGAGGTGACAGATGTTCACATATGCCAGCACTGACTATTTTCCTAAAACATTTAGAAATTTATGGAAATAAATTTTGTATAATTTGACATGTATGCATGACTAATTACAGCAACTCTTCCTGAGGGTGTGTTGGTACATAGCTGTTAGATAAGACTATGGACGTAAAAAAAGAGCCAGAAACACTTGAGATCATTCAAATGATTAGAATTTCACTCCGCCTATTTACATCTTTCTAGGGCAGTGGTTCTCAACCTTCCTAATGCTGACCCTTTAGTACGGTTCCTCATGTTGTGGTGACCCCTAACCATAACATTATTTTCATTGCTACTTCTTAACTATAATTTTGGTACTGTTATGAATTCGAATGAAAATTTCTGTGTTTTGGGGTGATCTTAGGTGACCCTGTGAAAGGGTCATTTAACCCCAAAGGGGTTGAGCTATTTTAAAGGGTTTTAAAGGACCCTGTGTTTTACAAGCATGGCCTGCATTGTGGGGTTGATAATAAGATACTGAAATGAGATTTTATATGTCTCAAAATTCAGTAACATCAGCAGATTGTATTTTGGAATACCATTAAGACAGAGAGGGTATGAAGCTGTGCATACCCTTTAACTCAGGCGGGAAAATCAGGAGCTTAAGGCCAGTCTGGGCTGGAGAGCAAGACTTTGTGTCAGAAACAAAACAAACAAACAACAACAAAAACAAAAACCAAAGGCTGGAATAGAGTACTTGACTTTGCTTTGATCACCAGCATAGAAAACAAAGTTTGGACCTTGAGATTTCTGTCAGGTGCTCCAATGTGGGTCTCTGTCTCTATCTCCTTTCATCGCCTGATGAAGGTTAATATTCAGGAGGATGCTTATATGTTTGGGAGCCTAGGCAGTTTGGATGCTCACCTTACTAGACCTGGATGGAGGTGGGTGGTCCTTGGACTTCCCACAGGGCAGGGAACCCTGATTGCTTTTTGGGCTGACGAGGGAGGGGGACTTGATTGGGGGAGGAGGAGGGAAATGGGAGGCGGTGGCGGGGAAGAGACAGAAATCTTTAATTAATTAATTAAAAAAGAAAAGAAAGTTTGGCATAATTTTAAGTGCATATTTTATTTTGTTCCTCAGAACTAAGTTTTATTATTACTTAAACACATTTCCTAGATAATGTTTAAAATAGTGATTTACCCATGGTTCAGCCATTATACAGATGTTCAGAAGTATAATAAAAATGTATATGTGAGTGAAAAAGAATTGGTGGAGTAGTTACCATGGCTGAGTTGATACCTCAGGCTTATTACTAGCTAACTCTTACATTTAATTTAGACCATATCTCTATCGATGTTTTGCCACATGACTCAAGGCTTGTTACCTCATTTTCTACATACCCTGCTTGTTAGGTGACTGGCTGGCATTATACAGGTGTTCAGAAGTATAATAAAAATGTATATGTGAGTGAAAAAGAATTGGCGGGGTAGTTAACATGGCTGAGTGGGTGAAAGCACCTGCAGTCAAGCCTAACAACCTGAGTTCAAATCCCGGGGACCCACCTAATGGAAGGAGAAGGATGTCTCCCAAAAGTTGTCCTTTGAATTATCCAAGCATGCTTGGCATATGTGCAACCCCCCCCCAAATAGATAAATAAATATGATAACTTTATTTTAAGTTTATGATCTGTTACGGAGAACATGCCAAGGTTCCGTGTACTCCAAAGTGTCTGTGATTTCCCTAATCATACAAAACCAATAGGAGGAGTCTAGATATGCGTAGACACCTTACCATGGCACAAACAGTATGTAAACAGAAAATCAGGAAATGGGTCAGGCACCCCAGATAGCAAAGGAGTGAAGGACCTGGGTCACAAAATAAGCAGTCATCTACTCAGGTCCAGGTGGCAAGGGCTGTGTACGTGTGGAGGAATACGCATCAGGACTGAACCACGGGACCCTTAGACATCAGGAGGCAGAGGAAATAAAGTTGCAGAGGGGTCAAGGCTCCTGGATTTGGCTGAAACCCAAGGGCATGGCAGTTTAGCTGATTTCTGATTGTGCCAAATCCTTTAGCATCTCTGCCCTTTCACTTCTTTGTATTTCAAAATCTGGACTCTTAGGCACATTTATTAGTCTGGCTGGGAAGGTTTGTATTATTATTATCTTAATAGAAAATGTTTCTAAAATTTCTGGCACACACACAGGAAATCTGATTCTTAGCACATGCTAAAGTGGATTGGCTTGTGGGGTAGGTTATGTTCCGGCTTCAATCAGTGTGCGCAAGTGCTACTGTGTCTAGAGTCTTCTCTTTCCCCAAAGGTGACTCTTGACAACCACATATTTGCTTTGAGCAAATCATTTTTTTTCTTTTATTATCATATTTATTTTTCAAGGTCTATGTACATAAGAAACATTTAAAGCAGTTGTTCTCAAACTGTGGATTGCAACCCCTTTGGGAGTCAAATGAGCTTTTTTTTTTTTTTTTTTTTAAAGATTTATTTATTTATTATGTATACAACATTCCTTCCCTGTATGCTTGCATGCCAGAAGAGGGCACCATATCTCATTATAGATGGCTGTGAGCCACCATGTGGTTGCTGGGAATCAAACTCAGGACTTCTGGAAGAACAGTCAGTGTTCTTAACCTCTGAGCCATCTCTCCAGCCCTCAAATGAGCTTTTCACGGGGGTCGCATATCAGATATCAGATATCAGATGTTTACATTACAATTCCTAACAGTAGCAAAATTACAGTTATAAAGTGACAACGAAATAATTTTATGATTGGGGGTCACCACAACCTGAAGAACTGTATTAAAGGATTCTAGCATTAGGAAGTTTGAGAACCACTGATTTAGAGGATGACAGGCAGATTTTTGTTCCTTTTTCAAATACAAAACCAAAAGTGTTTAGGAAAAATCATAAGCTATACTCTATTTCCAGGGCAAGCATGGTGGACAGTGGCAGCTCAGGAAAGTTCTAGACGCTTCTCTCTCTGGCTGGCTGGCTCAGAGGTGTGATCAGTATGTGGTTTTTAATGATTCTAGTAAATGAAACATTGATCTTCTCAGAAAGACTGTGGCAAGGGATTCACAGCATCCCTGCAACATGTGACCGTAAAGAAGATGTAGCTCTCCAGAGAAACTGTCCAGACGCCAGGGATAGGTTTAAGTCATTATGAATTAACCAAATCGCTAGTTGTTTTCCAATTAGAAACAGCTATTTTCCTGTAAGCAGATAAGGATTAAATATTTTATTAGTTGTTACAAAAACCATCCCGTGTCTTTAAGTAAGAAAAAGGATTTGATTTTCTTTCTGCGGGATTGTGATATCCATCAGATCCTGGGTCTTGCCCCATCACTTGGCAAGGACAGCACACATTACCACTAATGGGCTTGCAGATAAGCCCTCTCTGAGTGCCAGGGAAAACCACATCAGCCTGTTCTGGAAACCGGGGTCAGTTTTTGCAAGATTCAGCCACTCAGCGGAGAGGCAGACTGGTTTTATAAAATAGTATTTTAAGCTCTTCAGGATATTAATGTTCTCATAGCATGAGGTGTCAAGATACTTCAGACCCTCCTTTGCTTGTTAGCTTATTGCTATGTAACAGTTTATAGTTTCTGGGTATTTACAAGCTTTTATTTACTTTGTTAATCTCAGGGTCTGAACAGATGACTCAGCTAAGAAAATCCTCAATTGATGGTTGCCACCTTCCTTCCTATCTCCTGTATTAACCAGGCACCAGACTCTTCTGAACTCCATGCTCTCTCTGGTAAGTCACTGGTCCCCTGATGAAACCTCCTGGCTCTGTGTGTCCTTGGGGATGCCTGTGTGACTTGTATGACCTGCGCATCATAAGCAGCTGCTGGGAGACTGAATATTGACTTTGCAAGCCTGAGAAAAGGAAGGACTATTTTGTGGCTAATCCTCAATTTTCTGGCAGTCAGTCCTAAAGGCTTTACTAGTAATATCTGTAATCTTTAATCGGCCTTTTGTGAAACAAAATTTCTTGGTTTCTTTTTCCTTTTCATTCCAGCTTTAATTTATTAGATATTTCCCTGACTTCTGATTCTTTTATTTGTGAAGAAATTTGCTTTTCCTCCCTTTATCATTTTTATTAGCCTAAATTAATTGTACAAAGTAATGGTTTTCATCATGACATTTTTGCACATGTGTACAATGCACTTGGATAACACTCTTCTCTGCCCCCTTTATTATTCCTCCCTCCCCTCCCACCTCGCTAATGGCCTTGTTCTTTATTCTGTGCATATATGAAAGCAAGCATGCAGTCATTGAGGCTGTGCATCAGGCAGCTCTAAACCACAGTGGTGTAAAGTAAGACCCTTATCCCACGGGTACCTCTTTCGATCTCTGCCAAAGCAGGCCCTAAATCTGAAGTCATCACGGCATTGCCTCAGTGGCTGATCCAGAATGGCCACCTGAGGATCATGCCTCCGTTATGCCCAAATCTGTGGGTCCCCACCAAAGCCAACAAAGGAGACTGAGTCCCATTTGTAAAAACAAAGAGCCTTTATTTTAATTGAGTTTGCAAACTAGGTCTCTCTGCAAGTCCAACGTATTGGAATATCTGGAGAGCCCCAACCTCAATTAGAATTGGGTTTTTATAAAGGTGGGGGTGAGGTACAGGACCCCTGATTGGCTGACATTTGTCTAGGGGTGTCCTGGTGAAGTGCTGGTAGGTGTTTCTATTTACAGTGCTTGGAATGCCAGGAATTTCCTTTTGAATGGTCTGCTCTTGGGTTGGGGTCAGGTAATCTCCGCCTGCCAGGCACTGTCTCAGGATAAACTATTAAGACTCTAGACTCCTTTAAATTTATCAATGGCCAGAGTCCCAGTTGATAATGGTTGGAGGAAGTAAAGAACTTCTTTTCTGCCCAGACTTAGATTATCATGGCTGGCCCTCACACCTCAACTGTCTTTGATTCATCTCATCGCCACAGAGGGCTGGCCCAGCTCCTGTGTTTGTGGGAAAGGAGCAGGAGCAAGCAGAAGGAATGTGCACACCCTTGAGGCACAGGTTTGGAAATGGTGTCACTTCTTCAGGCTGGTAGCAAATGTCACAAGGTCCGGTCTTCTCAGGTCCAAGCAGAGGTGTAGTTTTGGAGAGGGGTGGAAGGGATAAACTCTGCCTTTTCATGGAAGAACAGGGGAATCCCTTACACAGCTGCCTGCAGAAGAATAAATTTAGATCCACATCTCTCACCCTGCATAAAAATTAAAAAAAAATGAAAGATTACCATTTTCAAATTTGATAGAAGAAAACTCAAGGAATACACTGGAAGTTCTAGGTGTAGGGAAGAGCTTTCTGAACAGCACTTCAGCACAGGAAGTAGTCCTGAGCATCATAATAGGACTGTGTGATATTTAACAGAAACTGTCAGCAGAGCTGGAAGACAGCCTATAGAATGGGAGAACACTCTTAGCTGGCTATGGTTGATAGCTAAACAAAAACACATAGCTGTCAGTCAACAAGTGGGTTAATGAAATAGAGAGACAATTCTCAAAAGAAGAAACACAAATGGCCAATAATTTTTTAAAAAAAAATGTTTGACAACCTTAGCTATCAGTGAGGCTGTAGAAAAAGATTGTCCATGACAGGGGATTGAAATACATTGAAAAGCCTTAAAGATATGAAGGACTGTATTTCCACAATGAAGTTAAATTAGAAATTAGTAATAAAAAGACATCTGCAAATACTCAAGGAATTAAAAGCTAAATTACTTCATTCTAGTAATCAAGGAAGAAATTAAAAGATAGAGCTAGAAAATACTTGACTTGAGCATAATAAAAAACCAGGTGTGGTGGCTGTAATGGTAAAAATAAAACACCACAGGTCCCGAGTAGCAGCAGTGAACAGCGGGTCAGGAGGAGCAGCAAGTCCTAGGCAGGGAGCTGCGTGGAAGGTGAGAGACAGAGACATATTAGCAGAGACATATTAGGCATGCCATGCAGAGGAAGTGGGTATTTACTTAGTGGGTTAAGAAAGGGAAAGGGAATAAGTAGAGAAGGGGGAAGAGCAGAGAGAGGTAGAGAGAGAGAGAGAGAGAGAGAGAGACAGAGAGACAGAGAGAGGGGGAGGAAGGAAGGGAAGAAGTGAGGAGAAGGGAAAGAGGCAGAAGCTGCCTCTTTGGGAGAGAGATAGAAAGGAAGGAACTCAGGCTGGAAGCAGAAGGAAGAGCTGCTTGCCTGGGGTGGGGGGAGTAGGCGGGGCTTGTCTCCACGATTACAGTGGTCAATATTCATAATTCCAGTGAGATACTCTCCATTAGCTAAAGCCCAGCCTGAGCTATATAATGAGTTCCAGGTAAGCCTGGACTACAAACTTAAATCATGTCTCAGAAACATAATAACAAAATTTTAAAACTGAAAACTCAGCACAGAACAGTGGATGGATCCATACTCAGGACCATATGGGCAGCACAAACTGGAGCAGATGGGTTATGAGAGAGAGAGAAAGCAGTAAAGTTGAGTGGGAGTAAAGAGGTGGGAACGAATCTGGGAGAAGTTAGGGGCTAGTACTTGGAGGGTGAATATGATCAAAATACATTACATGAAATTCTCAAATAATGACTAAAAATCAAAAAATTATATTAAAATGCCTCTTTAAAATACCACCAAGTGATAAGAAACATTAGAAAAGTTTAGATTTATTAAAATCTAGTAAAACAACTACACTTAAACCCACTAATAATTGCTTAGAGAAATGAAGGAACTGGTTAAATAATTGAAGAGGCTTGAGTGAGATAATCTAATAGCTTAAAACATCAATGTTTCCTGGTCGTATTTCAATGCAATTGAAATAAAACCCACTAAAAGCACAGTGTAACATTTCCTAGGAGGTTCTGAGGTAGGTACAACACACATACCCAAGCAATTTTTGAAAAGGAAGGTGTGTGTGTGTGTGTGTGTTGAGTCCACAGGTATTATACAGCAAGTGCACAGCTGACAGATTCATAGGAGGTGTCTATGTACACATTTACATGGAGAACCCCTTTAGCAGAGCTGCGGGAACACTTGTCTTTTGTCTTTTGGGTAAATCACTGTCAATTCTGTAAAAATCTTCAAATCATGGTGTTTCTCCCTTCAAAATGGGATTCATTTATTTTATGAGAACATATATTACCACATACAGCAATGCATACCAAAAGAACTATGATGACTTTAACAAGAAAAACAGTGAACGTAAACATGATCTACACCACCTCTAATGTGTTTGCAACCGTTAAACTAGAAATAAACACATACACCACTGCCCCACACACATTACCAAAATACCTCAGCAGTGTAACTTCCTCCTCCTGTAGGGCCAACAGAATGAAATTACCACATTCCCCTACATCATGGGGCATTAGAGCAATAACATTCACTTTTTGTTCTAATAGCCAAATCTACATAAAATCAATACCCCACAATTACCCTTGCTAACAGACCACGTAGGAATTTCAAAAAGATAGAAACACACCACCTTTACAGACAAACAGGTCTAGGGATGGGTGAGTCCAGGGTTCAGGGACTTTTAGTGATTATGTCTAATGTCAAGTATTTCCCCTCCTGTGCTAACCCCTCCTAGGTCCTAGGTGGTGTCACCTTTTCCTAGAGTGCTGCTTTGTCAAGTTCTACCTGTTTGTTTGTTTGTTTGTTTTGTGTGTGTGTGTGTGTGTGTGTGTGTTTGTGTGATTCTGAAATGCATGTTGATATCATTGTCTTTGCCTATAAATGTTTTTAAACCAAGACTGTAAAAACTAAAACCCTGGTGGAAATCACCCCTTCTTTCTACTTCTTCGCCCAAGGAATAAAGAACAATTAGCCAGCTTTTGCCTGCGATAGTGAATCTTTATGAACCCTGAGAGATTTAATGGGCTTAATCCCAAAATAAACCTCGATGTTGGGGGACTGTTGTGCGATAAGACAAGGAGAGGGTTTCTGTCATTGTGTGACTTGAACATATTTTTTAACGCATGAGTAGTCAAGAGAATGTAGTTCTGGTGTTGGACAAGTAAGCAGATCAATGGACCACCAAACACAGTTCAGAAGTGCATGTATATTGTCAAATGTTTTTCAATAGAATTTGAAGGCACTTTAGTGGGAAAAGCAGTGCCTTTTTACTAAATGGAATAGGAAAACTAAGCATTCACATGGGTAAAAGTGAGTCACAATCTTTTCTTCATATCATTTAGAAAATCATCTTAAAATGAGCCACAGACCTAAGTGTTAGGATTTGCTAGGTCTCACAGTTAATAACAAAACTCTAAAGCTCCAGAAGATATCACAAGATAAAAAAAAATCTCTCTGCCTGGGGAATAGGCAAAGATCCATTAGAACACAAAGTACGGCTAGGAGAGCCAGCGAGGGGTGAGTTGCTGATCCCGTGGCTTCAGCCCGGGACTGGGAACTCGGAAGTTCCTCAACCCCCTATCCTTCCTGGGCTCTCTGCAGGGCCTCTACTCCCTGCATACTGCCTCTTTCTTCCTATCCCACCCAGCTTGCATCCAGAACCCTCCCTTCTTCTGCCCCTCTGCCCTCTGTGAACACACAACATCTCCCAGCTGAGCCTGTCTGGGCGCTGGGACCGAAACCTCAGGGCACCCAGGTGGGCGGGAGTTCCTTTGTTTCAATAGCCTGCCTGCACCAAAGAAGGTAGGCGCTCTGTTTTCGAGCTACCCAACCAGCACGGAGACCTGATCTCAGCGACAGGACAGCCAACACTGGGCACGGAGACCTGATCTTGGCGCCAGGAGAGCCAGCATTAGGGAGAGCCATCATTGGGCACGGAGATCTGATCTCGGCACCAGGAGAGCTATCACTGGGGAGAGCCATCACTGGGAAGATACATCACTAGGCAAGAAGACCTGATCCTGTAAAAGAAGATCCTTAGGGGAGCATTCGGAGGAAGAGATGGGCAGGCGCCAATGCAAGAATTCACCCAACAATCTGAAAAGCAACATGAATCCACCAGAAACCAGCGACCTCACAACAGGAGGACATGAACACCTTAACCAAGAAGAAGTAGAAAAAATCGACTTTATGAAAGTGATTGATGCCCTTAAACAGCATGTAAAGAACACCCTTATAGAAATGGATGAGAAATATAACAGAAAGTTTGAAGAATTGAATAAATCAGTGAATGACACCCTAGAAAACCAAGGAAAAACAATCAAACAGATAATGGAAACAGTTCAAGACTTGAAAACTGAATTGGAGGCAAAGAAGAAAACACAAACAGAGGTTCGGCTGGGCATGGAAAATTTAAGTAAACAAACAGAGACTACAGAAACAAGCATAACCAACAGAATACAAGAGATAGAAGAAAGAATCTCAGATTCTGAAGATACCATAGAGAAAATAAACACACTGATCAAAGAAAACAGCAAGTCCAACAAACTTTCATCACAAAACATTCAGGAAATCTGGGACACAATAAAAAGACCAAACCTAAGAATAATAGGTGTAGAAGAAGGGGAAGAAGTGCAGCTCAACGGTCCAGAAAATATATTTAATAAAATTATAGAAGAAAACTTTCCCAACCTAAAGAAAGATATACCTATGAAGGTTCAAGAAGCATACAGAACACCAAATAGGCTGGATCAAAAAAAAAATCCCCTCGCCATATAATAATCAAAACACTAAGCATACAGAATAAAGAAAGAATATTAAGAGCTGCAGAGGAAAAAGGCCAAGTTACTTATAAAGGTAAACCTATCAGACTTACACCTGACTTCTCCATGGAAACCATGAAAGCCAGAAGGTCCTGGATAGATGTATTGCAGAAACTAAGAAATTACGGATGCAAGCCCAGACTACTATACCCAGCCAAGCTTTCGTTCACTATAAATGGAGAAAATAAAACTTTCCAGGATAAAAACAAATTTAAACAATACGTAGCCACAAATCCAGCCTTACAGAAAGTAATAGAAGGAAAAGCACTAACCAAGGAGTCCAGCAATGACCACAATAACTCAGATATCTAGAGACCTTTCACCAACACAACTCAAGGTAGGGAAACACACAAACTCTACGACTAAAAAAATGACTGGAGTTAACAACCACTGGTCATTAATATCACTTAATATCAATGGACTCAACTCACCTATAAAAAGGCACAGGCTAAAAGATTGGATAAGAAAACAGGATTCAACATTCTGCTGTTTACAAGAAACACACCTCAACCACAAAGACAGGCACCTACTCAGAGTAAAGGGCTGGGAAAAGGCTTATCAAGCAAATGGACCTAAGAAACAAGCAGGTGTGGCCATACTAATCTCTAACAAAGTGGACTTCAAACTTAAATCAATCAAAAGAGATGGAGAGGGGCATTTTATACTCATAACAGGGACAGTTCATCAGGATGAAGTCTCAATTCTGAATATCTATGCCCCTAATATAAAAGCACCCACATACATAAAAGAGACATTGCTAAAACTCAAGGCAGCCATCAAACCACACACACTAATAGTAGGAGACTTCAACACTCCTCTCTCACCAATGGACAGGTCAATCAGACAGAAACCTAACAGAGAAACAAGAGAATTAATGGAGGTAATGAAGCAAATGGACTTAACAGACATCTATAGAACATTCCACCCAAATAGGAAAGAATATACCTTCTTCTCTGCAGCTCATGGAACCTTCTCGAAAATTGACCACATAGTTGGTAACAAAGCAAACATCCACAATTACAAAAAAATATTAGTAACCACCTGTGTCTTATCAGATCATCATGGACTAAAGTTAGAATTCAACAACAAGGCTACTTCCAGAAAGCCTACAAATGCATGGAAACTGAACAGTCAACTACTGAACCACACCTGGATTAAGGAAGAAATAAAGAAAGAAATTAAAGTCTTCCTGGAATTCAATGAAAATAAAGAAACAACATATTCAAACTTATGGGACACAATGAAAGCAGTCCTAAGAGGAAAGTTCATAGCACTAAGTGCCCACTTAAAGAAAACAGAGAAAGCACACATTGGAGACTTAACAGCCCACCTGAAAGCTCTAGAAAAAAAAGAAGCAGACTCACCTAGGAGGAGTAGAAGACTGGAAATAATCAAACTGAGGGCTGAAATCAACAAAATAGAAACGCAGAAAACAATCCAAAGAATCAATGAAACAAAAAGCTGGTTCCTGGAGAAAATCAACAAGATTGATAAACCTCTATCCAATCTAATTAAATGGCAGAGAGAGAATATGCAAATTAATAAGATCAGAAATGAAAAGGGGGACATAACCACAGACACAGAGGAAATTCAGAGAATCATTAGATCTTACTACAAAAGCCTGTATGCCACAAAACTGGAAAATGTAAAAGAAATGGACACTTTTTTAGATAAATACCATTTACCAAAGTTAAACCAGGACCAGCTGAACAATCTAAATAGACCTGTTAGTCGTGAAGAATTAGAATTTGTTATCAAAAACCTCCCTACCAAAAAGAGCCCAGGTCCAGATGGCTTCAATGCGGAATTCTACCAGAACTTGCAAGAAGACCTAATACCTATACTCCTTAATGTATTTCACAATATAGAAACAGAAGAGTCATTACCAAACTCCTTTTATGAAGCTACAGTTACTCTGATTCCAAAACCACACAAAGACTCTACCAGGAAAGAGAATTACAGGCCAATCTCACTCAT
This sequence comes from Neodon shergylaensis, assembly GCA_025134845.1. NCBI lineage: Eukaryota > Metazoa > Chordata > Mammalia > Rodentia > Cricetidae > Neodon > Neodon shergylaensis. The sequence goes on along the minus strand of JABTXL010006140.1, from coordinate 851,587 downwards.
GAACATTGACGCAAAAATCCTCAACAAAATACTGGCAAACCGAATCCAAGAACACATTAGAAAAATTATCCATTATGATCAAGTAGGCTTTATCCCAGAGATGCAGGGCTGGTTCAACATACGAAAATCTATCAATGTAATTCATCATATAAATAAACTGAAAGAAAAAAACCATATGATCATTTCATTAGATGCTGAAAAAGCATTGGACAAAATTCAACATCCCTTTATGATAAAAGTCTTGGAGAGATTAGGGATACAAGGGTCATACCTAAATATAATAAAAGCTATATACAGCAAGCCGACAGCTAACATCAAATTAAACGGAGAGAAACTCAAAGCCATCCCACTAAACTCAGGAACACGACAAGGCTGTCCACTCTCGCCATATCTCTTCAATATAGTGCTTGAAGTTCTAGCAATAGCAATAAGACAACATAAGGGGATCAAGGGGATTCGAATTGGAAAAGAAGAAGTTAAACTTTCGTTATTTGCAGATGATATGATAGTGTACATAAGCGACCCCCAAAACTCCACCAAAGAACTCCTACAGCTGATAAACACCTTTAGTAATGTGGCAGGATACAAGATCAACTCCAAAAAATCAGTCGCCCTCTTATACACAAAGGATATGGAAGCAGAGAGGGAAATCAGAGAAACTTCACCTTTCACGATAGCCACAAACAGCATAAAATATCTTGGGGTAACTCTAACCAAGGAAGTAAAAGACCTATTTGACAAGAACTTTAAGGCATTAAAGAAAGAAATTGAAGAGAATACCAGAAAATGGAAGGACGTCCCTTGCTCTTGGATTGGGAGGATCAACATAGTAAAAATGGCAATTCTACCAAAGGCAATTTATAGATTCAATGCAATCCCCATCAAGATCCCAGCAAAATTCTTCACAGATCTTGAAAGGACAATAATCAACTTTATATGGAAAAACAAAAAACCCAGGATAGCCAAAACAATCCTATACAATAAAGGATCTTCTGGTGGCATTACCATCCCCGACTTCAAACTCTATTACAGAGCTACAGTAATGAAAACAGTGTGGTACTGGCATAAAAACAGAGAAGTCGATCAATGGAATCGAATAGAAGACCCAAATTTTAATCCACAAACCTATGATCACCTCATTTTCGATAAAGGAGCTAAAAGTATACAATGGAGGAAAGAAAGCATCTTCAACAAATGGTGCTGGCACAACTGGATATCAACCTGTAGAAGAATGAAAATAGACCCATATCTATCACCTTGCACAAAACTCAAGTCCAAATGGATCAAGGACCTCAATATTAGTCCGAGCACACTGAACCTGATAGAAGAGAAAGTGGGAAGCACCCTACAAGAAATGGGCACAGGAGATCGCTTTCTAAGCATAACCCCAGCAGCACAGACATTAAGGGCAACATTGAATAAATGGGACCTACTAAAACTGAGAAGCTTCTGTAAAGCAAAGGACACTGTCACAAAGACAAAAAGGCAACCCACTGACTGGGAGAAGATCTTCACCAACCCCGCAACAGACAAAGGTCTGATCTCCAAAATTCATAGAGAACTCAAGAAACTAGACTTCAAAATGCTAATTAACCCAATTAAAAAATGGGGCACTGAACTGAACAGAGAATTCTCAACAGAAGAAGTTCAAATGGCCAAAAGACACTTAAGGTCATGCTCAACCTCCTTAGCGATTAGGGAGATGCAAATCAAATCAACTTTGAGATATCATCTTACACCTGTCAGAATGGCTAAAATCAAAAACACCAATGATAGCCTTTGCTTGAGAGGCTTTGGTGGAAGGGGTACCCTCATCCATTGCTGGTGGGAATGCAATCTCGTGCAACCACTTTGGAAATCAGTGTTTCGGTTTCTCAGGAAATTCGGGATCAACCTACCCCTGGACCCAGCAATACCACTCTTGGGAATATACCCAAGAGATGCCCTATCACATGACAAAAGCATTTGTTCAACTATGTTCATAGCAGTATTATTTGTAATAGCCAGAACCTGGAAACAACCTAGATGCCCTTCAATGGAAGAATGGATGAAGAAAGTGTGGAATATGTACACATTAGAGTACTACGCTGCGGTAAAAAACAATGACTTCTCGAATTTTGCATGCAAATGGATGGAAATAGAAAACACTATCCTGAGTGAGGTATCCCAGACCCAAAGAGAGGAACATGGGATGTACTCACTCATAATTGGTGTCTAGCCATAAATAACGGTCACGGAGTATATAGTGGTGAACCTAAAGAAGCTAAATAAGAAGGTGAACCCAAAGAAAAACATATAATTATCCTCTTGGATACGGGAAGTAGACAAAATTGAGGGGAGAAAATTTGGGACCTTGGGGGTGGGGTGGGATGGGAGTATCGGGGGATGGGGAGAGAAAAGTGAGAAGGGGAGGATGAGGGAAACTTGGGGAAACAGGATGATTGGGATAAAGGAAGGTTGGATAGGGGAGCACGGAAGCTCAATTCTTAGTTAAGGGAGCCACCTTAGTCTTGGCAAGAGACTTGAACCTAGAGTGGCTCCCAGGAGCCCAAGGCGAGGTCCCCAGTTAGTTCCTTGGGCAGCTGAGGATAGGGAACCTGAAATGACCCTATCCTACAGCAATGCTGACGAATATCTTGCATATCACCATAGAACCTTCAGCTGGGGATGGATGGAGATAGTCACAGAGACCCACACTGGAGCACCGGACTGAGCTCCCAAGTTCCCAATGAGGAGCGGAAGGAGGGAGAACATGAGCAAGGAAGTCAGGACCACGAGGGGTGCACCCAACCACTGAGACAGTGTGACTGATCTATTGGGAGCTCACCAAGGCCAGCTGGACTGTGACGGAAGAAGCATGGGATAAAACCAGACTCTCTGAACATGGCGAACAATGGGGGCTGATGAGAAGCCAAGGACAATGGCCCAGGGTTTTGATCCTACTTCAAGTTCGGGCTTTGTGGGAGCCTAGCCCCCTTGGATGTTCACCTTCCTAGACATGGACAGAGGGGGGAGGGCCTTGGACTTTCCACAGGACAGGGAACCCTGACTGCTCTTTGAACTGGAGAGGGAGGGGGAGAGGAGCGGGGGGGGGGGGGGGGGGAGGGGGAGAAGGGTGGGACGAGGGGGAGGGAAATGGGAGGCCGGGAGGAGGCGGAAACTTTGTTTTCTTTTCTTTTTCTCAATAAAAAAAAAATTTTGAAAAAAAAAAAGAACACAAAGTACACTGCCTGTAAAAGAAAAATAATGATAAATTTGCATTTTCCAAATTAAAACTTACTCCTTTCTAAAGAGACCATTTAGAAAATGAAAATCTAAGTTGCTGACAGAATATTTTTGGCAAAGTACAACCTGAAAAAAAAAGAAGGCCTTGTTTTTAGAATCTTCAAAAGACAGATAGCTCAGAATAAAGAGATGAACATTTCAGTAAGAGTTAAAAGATAGTCCAATGAGCACATGAAAAATGTTCAGTATCATTCCTCATTAAAGGGACCTAATTTAAAACTATCAGGAGAGCCTGGTATACAGCCATGAATGTGTGTCTGAATGACTGCCATTACCATGACTGATCCACAGCCCCTAGCCATCCTGTGTAAGTGTTACTTCTGCAAAAGGCATCCTTTGAAGTAATATCTAAGATAGTCCCGTTAACAGCTCCTCACAGTCTTCCTTCCTGGCATCTGAGCCACTTCTGCACTGTTTATTAAGATGAATAAGTGATAGAGCTTTGCTCTATAATCTAAGAGTTTTGAGGTCCAGGCTATTTTGGTCCGGATTCTGTCCTGGGGGTGACTACACTTGTCCAACCCTCAGAAGAGTCTTAGAAAAGTATTTCCCGAATAAATGAGAGTGAAATCCCTAAGAGAAGGCACAGGGGGTAGGGAGGTGTTAAGTATTTTCTGAATTGACAAACCTCTCCGCCCACGCAATAATCCAAATTAGACCAAATCAGACCAAATTAGAAGACACCCAGGTTTGATGGATGCTAAGGCTTCCTGGTGGAACCTGAGAAAACACAGAGGCAGGAGGTGGACTGAAATGACCACCGGAGAGGGAAAAGAGGAGACCATTTTTTCATTCTCTGGGGGACAGTTTAAATAGCCTGTAGGAGTGGTCTTGACACTCTCTGGGGAGGGATCACCATTTGGCAGACTTTTTTGGAGGTAGAGTTTGGACTGAGGCAACTCCCAGGGAAGGGAGCCTTGAAATGGAACTTTCCACCGAATATTTCAAGATGGATGCCAGGGGCCCGGAATGAAGCACCCAAGTCAAACAGGGGTTATAAAGCAAGCTTCTACAGATGTGTTTTAAATGAAGTTGAGAAAAGGACATTGCAAGATTCTCATTCTTACAGCATCTTGAGTGAAAGCCCTGCCCAGAGTAGTGATTTGGGACACTCTTCTCCAGATATGAGGCAAATTTCTGAGGTTTGAGGAAAAATTTGGCTTCATCTGTTTCTTGAATGCTAGGTGAGGCACTAGTTTTACATGTCTTGATTATAGCTACCAGTTTGATGTCTCTGTAGCTGGACATTTCTAAGCTCAGTGTTGAACTAAACTCCACTTGCAGTCAAGCATGTAGGTGACACCAGGAATCCCGGAATCTGGGAGACAGAGACAGTGAGATCTTGAATTTGAGGCTAACCTGGGCCACATAGAGACTTTTTCTCAAAAATAAATAAATAAATAAATAAAATGACTTCCAGTAGTCTATTTAACCTGGGGCATACTAAACAGCAAAGAAGGGTAGAGAGACTCTAGATTGTAAACATATCTTATTGGTCTGTGGTGTGTTCCACACCACAGGAAACAGACTGTGCTGCAAATAAAGCTTCGTTAAAAAGAAATGGGTTTCATAAAGATCTGAATGAAATCTGCAATGTTTCCAACAGATGCCACAGTTTTATCACAGTACAGGGCACCATCATCAGGTCAGACCAAGCTCTTGTGTGGATCTCATCTCCTCTGCCACACTCTGTGTGTCCACAGCACTCTCTGGTTCAACAGTCACAAGGGTTCCGTGTGTTATTCTTGCCCTGCTTTTCAGTCTTCCTAGATGCTGGAAGGGATTTGCTGGGCTTCCTCAGACTATAAGCAAACCATGTCTCTGTAGAAGCAGGTCTTGGTGATCAATCCAAATTTCTCCCTTTCAGCCTTCACAAGTATTTGTGAGGACTTCTGTGCTCAGGGAAATTCTTCAGAGGCTGAATGTTAGGATAAATATTCCTTTCAGAAATATTTGGCCCACTTGGAAGACTACAGATGATGGAATATAAATACTCCAAATTATATATTCTTAAGTATTTAAAATGTTTATCGTTGCTATTCATTGACCTTTACTATATTCACAAACTGAGTGACCATTACTATCATCTAATTCCACAATACATTCATCACTATGCAAAGACAACATGCGTCAGGTACCCTGGCGTAAGCAGGTAATGGAGGCATAGACATGAGGACTATAAATTCTATGTCATATCAGTTTGGTGTCTCTGTGGTTGGACACTTCTAATTCCATTTTTAAGGCCAGTGTGGGCTGCACAGAGACATCCTGTCTCAAGAAAACTAAAAGAGGAAAGAAGAGAAAAATATGTGTAGCCTTTAACTATTGAGCTTCAATCTAATGCCTATAGAAACTGATAGTGAGATTTCTGATCCTATAAATTTATCTATTCTGGACATTTCATAATAGTGGCATATATAGCCTTCTGTATGGGTTCTTTTGCCTGGAATGTTTTCAAGTTTCATCCATATTGTAGCAATTCAACTATTTTCTACCTTTTAATGACTGAAAAGTATTCCAGGGCATAAGAAAATCAGTTTTGTTTGTAAATATTGCTATTAGAACTTTGGGGTCTTTTCATGGTTACCCGAGGATGCAAGGGAAATTGGGGTCAACTCTTGGGGTTCTCGGTGTCAATAATAAAAGAATTTAAGAATGGATTGAGAATAATTTTATTTTTTAAAACAAATACAAATACTATTTATATTTATAGAGTTAAAAACAAAGCAGGGATGATGATCTATAAACCTAAGCTACTGTTTAGAGGAAGAGAATGGAGGAGAGAACTGAGAGAGAGCCAAAATGGAAGTCAAACAATGGCAAGCAAGTAGTAACATGACAGAGAAGGGAGTTTTAGAAAAAGGGTCAGAGCCCAGGATGCCGAGGAAGCCCAAAACATTAGAAGCAGGCCCAACACACGCAGAGAAAGGAAGCACAGAGAAGTTGCCCTTTTCTGAATAATTTAGAGAAGTAAGCAGGTGTGATGTTGTATCACTGAGGCCTGGTAAGCTGTTCTAGGGGCAGGGAAGTACAGTTTCTCATTCATGGAATAATTATTCTGCTATTTCTGAAGCATGGCTTAAAGTGAGTCAGTGTTCCTAGGGGTGGTCACTTGGTCATGTACTTGATCTAGCCCAACTGGAATGTTAGGTCTCTACCCAGGCCAGAGATTCTATTATTGTCTTGATCAGACAGCATTTTTTTTCTTAATGGGCCTTTATTGCTACTTTAAGAAAATGTTGGGAATTCCCTAGGTATCTGCTATTGATTTTTAATTCAAGTCTCTCAGGGTTCAAGAGTACATTTCATAAAATTCTAGTACTTTCCACTTAGGATTTCTTCTATGGCTCAGAACATGTAGTATCTTGATGAGTATACTCTATTCAGCTGGACTAAAGGTGGTGTGTTGGGCTCAGAAGGGCATTCAGTAAGTATCAATTAGGAGAAGCTGACTGATAGACAGATGTCACTTAAGTCTCCCTGGGACGTACAGAGCGAGACCTGTGGATAACCACAACCATAGATCCCGCACATCCAAGCTGTTTTGGTTTTTTTCTTCACATATTTTGAAGCTCTCTGAATTAGTACATACATGCTTAGGGATGATGTGTTTTCTTTGAAAGTCAAATCATTCAACGGAATAATAATAGCTATGATTGAGAATAATAATTCAAACTTTGACATCTACTTGGTTGTTGGGCCAAAATTATCTCAGGACCTGTACCTCGAGGCCTGTAGGGCAGAGGTATCAAGGCGCTGAGATATATGCTACTCTCCCGAGGCCTGGAGTTGTCAGACCACAATGCGATCCAGGCATGGGAGAAGATAATTACCCTGGCCCCTGGGGGTACCCACCAGGAATATTTTCTCATGGGACACATGGAACCAGGTGGAGACTCTGGACAGAGAAAGGGAAAAACACCTTGATATACACCCACCATTGGAATTCTATCCAACTATTACAGCCCTTAAGGCATGTTTTCACCCCACAGCACTGCCTCCCCCAATGGCGGTTAAGGAAAAGTTCAAAAATCAGGAGAGGTCTGAAGAATCCAAAAGTAACCAATTAACCAAAAGAATGGGAGAAAAGGAGACAGACAAGGGGGAAGAACAAGAATGCACACAATTTACTGAAGAGCGGTCCCAGGGTGAAGGAATAAGGCAGGCAGAGGCAAAGACAAAACGAAAAGTAGATATTGTCTGTGATGAGGAGTGGGTACCTTCTTATATTTCCAGCAATCCTGGAAAGGATCAAATGGGAGATGGGAATAGGACAAATAAGGGGGCTCCATCCTTGCCAGGAGGAAATAAACATACACTTGGGTGGGGCCAGGCAGAGACAAAGCAAAGTTCAGGCCTCTGATCTTCCCGGGGCTATCTGCAAACCTCCTGGGACAAGAATTGTTAGGACAAATGGATACTGTTATTACCACTGACCACCTAGCCTTTTATGATAATAAAACTGAGCAGGCATCATCAGGCAGACCCCAGATATTTGGATTTACCCCCAAAAGTAGAGGCCACTGCCCCCAGGATATCCCCTCATTAGGTGGGCACCTGGTAAGCTGGTACCTGAACTTAAACTTAAGATGCTCAAAGAAATCACTAGAAATCTGCTTAAAGAAGGACAGATAAGGCCCTCAATGAGCCCTTGGAACAGCCCTATGTTTGTGATACATATGCCTATTGAGACCTGGAGAATGTTACAGGACCTACGAGCAATCAGTGCCCATGTGGAGCTAGTAGAAGCCCCTTTAAAGAGCTTACCTTGGGCCCCAGCAATCCCTTCCCAGTTTCACCTCACTGTAATTGATCTGAAGGACTCCTTCTCAATGCCTCTTCATGAGGAGGATAAAAGGTTCGCCTTTTCCATTCCTACAGTTAACTCCTCTCAACCTGACGAGAGATATGAATGGGCTATTCTCCCACAGGGGATGTCCAATAGTCCAGCCTTTTGTCAACAATATTTGTATAGCATCCTCTCTCCTTATTTTGACAAAGATAATACTCTTCTATATGTTTATATGGATGATCTGATCATTGGGCATTTGGAGGAATCAGAGCTAGCTCCCTGGGTAACCACTATTGTTGATATCCTCTAACAACATGGCTTTAAAATAGCCCTTAACAAAATACAAAAGGTACCCCCATTTCATGTACTGGGATCTGCCAGGTTCTCTGATAGAAAGGGTGGGGGCAGAGTTGGACCCACTGGTTTCTCCCTGGGGCTAAGCAGGATGGTGGGTATCCAATGACCCAGACCTCTCCCCTGGCCACCAGGGAGAAACCGGGATTCTGTCAAAGCAGGATCTCACTTTATTGCATCAGGGCAGGAACTTATATAGGGCTGAGGTAGTGGGTTGGAGTCTTGGGATGGGGCGAGGTGGAGTAAGGAATAAGGGCCAATAATATCCTGCCACGTCAGCAGTGACTGGGCAGGCCTAGGTCAGACTGTGCTGAGTCACTCCTCCCCAAACTCAAGTTAGGCTCAGGAAGTTACACTGGGCCTCATGAAGCCCAACAGGGATCCCAGTTAGCACTCACTCAAGCCAAAGTGAATGGACCTCAATTAATCCTGCCTGGGCCTCTCACTTTATTAGGTTTACAAAAGATACGGGGAGAAATGAACTTGGTAAGGCCCTGGTGGCCTATAGAGACCAGGAAACTAGATGTTTCCCTAAAAGGGAGGCAACCTTATGAGATTATTTCCTTGCCCCCTGAAGGCTGTCAGGTACTCACTGAGTTTGTCAAGGAGCTCCATCAGGCTTCTTTGGTGAGATATAATCCTAACATTCCAATCCAAGGCTGGATATTATTAGAGAAAAAGACCATGCTGGCTGCCATTGTTCAGCAGTCACAACCATTGGGTACACACCACCCTGGGGGGACATTCCCAGACTGTATTCTCTAGTTAATCAAATAGCTGATATGATTATAAAAATGAGGGACACGTCCCTCCAACATTATGGAAAAGATCCCTCTAAATTAATAATTCCATTCAGAATTAAGGATTTAGAATGGGTGGCCAGACATTGTTCTCAATTGAGCCTCGCCCTTGGGGGATTTCTGGGGACCCTGAACACCCACTTTGGGGAGTCCGGTTAGTGAAGCTATATCAAGAACTACACTGGAGAGTCCCCTTAGTCTTTTCTTCTAGGCCCCTGCCCCAAGCATTCACTGCACAGATGGCAGGAAAAATGGGGCCGCCTTTGTAGTTTTCCCTGTGGCGGGACCAAGACAAAGATTAACCTACTGCCACACTTACCCTATACCTATATCAGAATGGATGCTAATCCTATTTCTATCTTGGTGATACAACTCAGATCACTCTTAGAAGGTAGAAAAAAAGTATATATTTAACATCACAGAGAACACCAAAACCTCCCTGGCCTCATTTCCCAAGGGAATGCTGCTGCGGATGCTGCAGGTTCAGGGGCCTGTTTCATAGAGGCCTCAACTCTGCCCACACAAAATTCTACCTAAATGTATGACTTAACTCATGTCAACTGGAGAGGACTCAAATAATTATACCCCCAGATCCCTGCAACAGAATTAAAGAGGATTCTTCATACATGTAAGACTTGGTAACAGTTTCTCCACACCTCCCCTTTACAAAGACCAGGGGTGAACCCAAGAGGGCTAGGACCCAATATCATCTGGCAAACAGATGGGACACATTACCCTCCTTTTGGAAAACTAAAATATATGTTTGTGACCATAGTCATGTACTCTAAGGCATGGTGGGCTATGGCGCACTCAGGGGCAAAGGCAACCCATGCCAAAAGCCATTTCTTACAATGTTTTGCTGCATTGGGAGTACCACAACAGGTCAAGACAGACAACGGCTCCTGTTTTATAAGTAAAACATTAAAAGAATTCTTCCAGAGATGGAACATATTCCATACCACCAGGATCCCATACAACTCTCAGGGTCAAGTGATTGTCTGAAGACATCACCAAAATCTCAAAGATGTCCTTATAAAACTAAAAGGGGGAGAAGTCAAATTGAGGTTTGATCTTTGTGATTTGGCACATGGGAGCTGGGATGTGGAAGACTGGATTCCAGGGATCAAAGGAGACCTGAATGTTGAGGCTCTCAGGGGTGAACCCTACCCCAGGCATCTTACCCTAATGAGCCTGGGTGTTCTCATATCCTTAGGTGTACCCATGCAGCAGGTTCAGTTATTCCAAGGTCCTGAAGAGGTGCTACCTGAAAGAATCATGGGCGGGAGAGAGAAATGAGACCAAGCAAGATTCTGTTGTCAAGGTCTCACGTTATTAGGGTAATGGTTGCGGCTTATATAGCCCTTGAATGAGGAATTTGGCTTGGGATGGGGGCAGGGGCAGGGCAGGGGCAAGAAGGAACCTTGCTGGGGCAGCAAAGGTCACCAGTCAACACACCTAGTGTTCTCTGTGCAAGCAGAAACGTTCCTTTTGTGATTCCAACAACAAACAATTCTCTAGATAGTTGGAATGTGGGGCGGGTTCCGTTAACAAATAGTTCTCAATATAGTTGGGGTGTGGGGATCTCTGCAAACATCCTTAGGACAATGGTCCCTGACACTTAGGAGACATGCCCTCCTGCAGACACCGTTTTATGTATGCCCAGGAAACAACCAGACTGTCTCCGTGGGAGAGGGGACCCCTAATTACTATTATTCTTTCTGGGGATGTGAGCAGACTGGGACTGGACATTGGACAAAACAACATAGAGAAATAATGATCTCCAGGGTCTTCCAGGTACCCCTATATGGAAGATGCTCTCAATTTAGATGTAACCCTCTGATATTAACATTTACAGATCAGGGGAAGAAAAGGAACCCATCCTGGTTATCTGGGAAGATGTGGGGATTATGGCTATACAAAAGGGATATGATCATGGCCTTATACTTATGCTTCTAATGGAGATACTTCCTGAGGAACCACCTCAGATGCTGGGGCTTGCTTCCAAGCTAATGCCCATGGAGGACAGGCCTGTGTATACCTCAACTTTACATACCTCAACCCCTCATCATCTACTCCTAAGGTATCCTTTACCAAACTACCTAGAGATGTAGGGGGATTCGAAACCTCACCTTATTTGATAGAGACCATTAAGATGGCCTTTATGGCTTTAAATGTTACTAACCCTAAAGCCCTTGAGAACTGTTGGCTTTTCTAACAGCCATTACCTCCACTACTTTGAAGCCTATGGGGTAAATGGCTCTTATGAAATACTAGATAAAACTGATATTTGTAGATGGGAAAACCCTGAGATGGGCGAGATGTTGGGACTGACTATCCCCCTTTGACAGATGTCACATGCAGCTTGTGTCTCGTACACAAGACACCTTCTTCTTAACCTCACTTGTGATGTGGCTAATGGGTTTATAGCTTCATGGAGGGTGCCCAAAGATCATGGGTATTTTTGGGGTCTGCCAAGTAACAGGGGATTCTCCCTGCCTGTCTGACCCACTGATCATTCAGTATAATGATACTTGCCTGCTTGCATTAATTTTCCCTCACATGCTTTACTGCACATAAGAATTATTCCTGGCCCAAAGGCATAAGAGAGAGCCCCTAACAGCCCTGGTTGTCAACACATTGATGGGGCTAGGGGTGGCTGGGTGATTTTACAACAAGAAATGGGAATAATTCACTCACATTTGACAGAGACCTTAGAAAAGACAGAAACTGCATTACGTTATTTACAAAAGTTTTTGGATTCCTTAGCAAGGGTAACCTTACAAAGTAGGAGAGGCTTGGACTTGCTGTTTATGGAACAGGGAGGAATCTGCAGGGCACTTGGGGAAGAATGTTGCTTCTATGTGGACCATTCTGGGATAGTTACAAGAACCCTATATCGATTCATTTAAGTCAAGGACCCACTATGAGACCTGGTTTAATTGATCACCATGGCTTACCACACTCATCTCTTCCCTAATTGGGCCAATGGCTATTTGTTTATTGATCTGTTTTTTTGACCCTTGTGTTCTCCAAAGGCTGAAACAAACATTCCAAAAATAGATACAACAGGTACAACTCATGGCCCTTCAAGTATGTTATGATAGGCTCAATACATCTCACCCCATGGATGAACTCTCAATTTGAGGGGGTATCCAGGCAGAAACTCCAGATAGGGGTGGCCCTGACCCATACTCTCTCCCCAGTGGGCTATTCTGACTTGGTGACAGGGGTAGGGGGTGGGATATAAAACAAAAAAGGGGGAGATGTTGGGCCAAAATTATCTCAGTACCTGTACCTCAAGGCCTATAGGACAGACAAAAGCCTGGCTCAAATTTGAGGGAACCAAATGAGGATGAGTCCGCAAAATCTAGGTAGACACCCTTCCAGCCAGAGGGAGGGCTTGGCTGTCTCTCATTGGTTGGAGGTACCCTCACATAAAACAATGTCACTTAATCTATATAAGCTGATGCTCACAGTAATAAACTGAGTTCCTGCTTTGACTTGTCTCGACTTCCTACCACATCTGATTGTCCTGCATCATGGGGCTGCGGAATAGGCAGATAGTGCACTCATCTTTCCCTAGGGAATAAGGCTAAGGAGGCCTGGCACTTGGTCAGATACTCTTAGTTGTGACATCACACTCATGATAGTTTTTAACCTATCAGAAAGCAGAGGCCTTATGGCTAGCCTGAGCCACTCTTACAGAGGCACATGGCTTCAGACTACAGGTATATGAGTCCTCACCTTTTTCAGGCTCCTTTCACTAATGCCAGGAGATGTCCCCAGAAGAGTCTTAAATTTAGCTCAGTGGTAGGAGAGCAGAGCCAGCCTTTGATCTCAGGGAGCAGTGCATTAAGGTAAGCAAAATGTTTGTCTTATTTATTGTTCTGCTGTTCTGACAAAACACAATGACCTAGGCAACTTATGGAAGAAAGATTTGAGGGCTTGCGTACAGTTTTAGAGGGTTAATTCATGATCGTCGTAGCAAGGAGCATGCTGACAGGAAGAGAGCTTACATCCTGATGCAACACTAGAAGGCAGTGAGAGACTGGGGCTAGCATGGGTTTTTGCAGCCTCAGAGTCCATCCCCAGTAACACATCTCCTTCCAATTCTTCACAAACAGTTCCACTCACTGTTGAGATCGGGTTTTCAAACATACGGTGGCCAGTCTCATTCAAACCTCCAGTCTCTGTAATTCTCAGATCTCTTATGCCCCCTCCCCCTGAGCAGGTAGAATTTTGAGTCTAATACATGTGCCCGCATCCCTGCTTCTCCTCAGAAATAGATCAGTTTGCCCTCTGGTTTCATCCTTGATCTTCTTGGGTGAGAGTTTTAATCAACCCCTCCCCATATTGGTTAGCAAGCAGAACACCTTAAATGACTTTCAGGGCACTCTGACAGGTGCTGGTCCTTGTCCACTGATCTGTATTATAATGCGAATTCCTCTGGCTTTTGTTCTATGTTGTTTTTGGTAAACATCCTTCTGGATTTATGAGTGGAGGAAGGACTTTGCCCTGGGGAAATAGGTGCTTCAACTTCAGCCCACACTGAAATTTTTCATGATTCAGTTTGTAAATTTCTGACTCAAATCCTACCGAGTCCACTCCTGAGAGCAAGTGTTCCTATCTACTCTCTCCTCCAGATGGCACCCTCGCCTCAGATTCAGTGTCCAGTTTGTCTGCTCTGACTGAGCTCAGCTCTTGCAAAGGGTTAAAAATAAGTCAGTAATTGACATTTGTGCTCAGTGTTATTGTTACTGTTGCAAGGGAAGGGGTACTTCCCTCCTTCCCACAAGATGGCAGAGTGGCTGAGTCTTCACCTAACTCTTGCACAGAAGCACCTCAGTGGCTCTTCTAGGAGCCCAAAGCCCTGTTGAGTGGCATCTGGAATAGGTTCAGACATCTTGGAGCATTGCAGGTTTGCTCCAGGTCCTACAGAGCTATCCTCAAATAGACTGTACCTTGTGCAGGCAATTGCTCAAAGTGGCCTACGATGTCCCACTGTGTCTTCCTGACTGCAGAAAAGCTGAAGGTTAGTTTCTCTGATGCTCTGGCAAATATATATAAATTATATAAATTTATATAATTATATAAAATATATAATATATACTATATTATATATATTATATATATATTAAATAATCTGTCTTCCTCAGGCTCTTATCTATTCTTCTGGGTTGTGCATTTGGGATATCAGCCCCTCACTCTGCATAATTCCTAGGTCATCATGCATCCTTTGTCCAAAAGTAGCAATGTATTTTCTATATTCCCTTCCCCAAATGCAGCAAGTTTCCTCAGGGGAATCAAGGAACCACATTTCCCTTGCTTTGTTTCCTAGGGCAAAGAGGAGGCAGGCTTCTCATTAATCCTTGCTGCTCCCTTTTGGTCTGCTCCAGGTCGTATGGGAGCTTTCTCCACCCCTTCACCTAGCAATCCTCCCTCATTATTTCTAGTAGAATTTGTGGAGAAAAATCCAAAAAGACAACAGGAGTTTATTCTTCCCTCTACCCACATTTGTGACTCTCGGGACCTTCTCTAGCCACCAGCCCATAGGTGCCTGCATCTTGGCTATTCTGGCTGGGTTTTACCCAGGACTTCTGGCTAGTCATCTCCTACACACCCATGTTCACATATCCCATCTTCCTCCAGGCCCCTATCTCTTCTCAGATCCTAAAGAGATGGGAACGAATGGTGGTTGACAGCTCTCAGTATTTCTGAGAAGAAAATGGAAGCTGTCACGCTACATATTATAAAGGTATCTATTTCTGTAACCACCACCCATCAAGAAATGCGATTTCCCCCGCACCTTTCATGTTAATAATCCCACAGAGATAATTGCCACTCTGGCCAACAGTAGTACGACCCTTTGTGCTAGCTATGGTTTTCATCACTGTGACAAAATATGGAAGGAAAGAGAACTACTTTGAAGCAGAAAAGATTTGTTCGGGCTTACAGCTTCCAAAGTTACAGTGTCTGTGCTTGGTGCTTGTTAGGGGCTTGAGGTGAGGCAGAAATCGGGGTAGGAGGAGTGACTGGTGGAGAAGGCTGTCTACCTCATGAGGCCAGCAGATGGAGAGGAAAGATGAAGGACCTGGGATTCATATTTCCTGAACATGTTCCTCAGGACCACCCAGCTAAACATCCACCTTTCCTCTCCTCCCAGTAACACTACCAGACTCCACCACGGGATTAATTACATTCCATCAGGGGATTTAATCCATCCCCGAAGCCAGAGCCCTCTGGATCCAACCACTTCCCAGAAGCCCACCAGCTGGCAATCGGGCCCCCAAATGTCCTCAGGGGGACATTTTATTTTTAAAGCATAACACCTGCTTTTAGATTTCAAATCAAAATCCTCATGTCTCTCAAGCTTTTGGTCTTTTGTTTCTTTTATACCACATTATGTGTCTTTGTATACACACACACATATGTGTTCTGTTGCTCTGAATATCTCATTATATGAAAACTGTTCAATTCACTATCCATTTTCCAAAATGATGGAAATTTGAATGTGTGGGATTTTTGCTGTTTTTTTTTTTCCTGGTATACTGCTATTGTGAACAAAGCTGCTTTCTTGAAATCGTTGTAATGGCAAAAGAAGGATACAAACAGTAAAAATTGAAAATACAAACCGAGGGAATTAGTTTCCACGTCTGACAGGATTTCAATATTCAAGCTGCAAAGCAGCTCTACAGAATTAGCCTTGAATGGTGTATTTCTATACTGCAGCATTGCAAAAAATGAATATTGGCTCGGAGGATCTAGAGGGATTTTATCTTTATTTTATTTTCTATTTCCACTTACCCTGTACCTTTGCAGGCAATTTTCAGAGTCCTTTTGACCTCTGTCCTTCTTGCTAGCTCTGGCAAGCGCTGAGGGATGGAGACCACATTTGTTTTGCCAACCAATCCTTGTTTAAAATGTGTCCATCATGTTCACAGACCCCCACAGCCTTTATGATGTGCAGCATTTGAACTGGCACAGCAGACCACTTCCTAAGCCACAGTACTTGGGGAACTAATTCCACCATTAGATAAAGTAGTGCACTGAATCACCCCTTACAAGCCTTTCGTTCCTTCTTGTTACTCTAATGTCACTCAAGCTGTAATGACAATAGTGTGTTTTACCTCTTACCAAATGCTTGCTATAGCCATGTGGAGCCAGAATATATTCTTAATCACTGTAGTATTTGGGCATTAGAATAGAAATGCATAGCACATTCAGCCAAGGTCTGGGGCACTGTTTAGTACTGTGACTGGAGAGATGACTCAATGGTTAAAAGTGTATATGACTCGTGCGAAGACCCTGTGTTGGATTCCCAGTGCCGATTCCGGAAATTCATACCTCCAGCTCCAGGGGTATCTAATGTCCCTATGTGAATTACACTCAAATGCACACACACACACACACAATTAAAAATAAATATAAAAATGAGCAAACAAACAAAAACCTGTCAGGTGTTGACCTATTAGGCTTAAAGCAAAATAAACAGCAAAATTTTCTAGGAATCAGGATCAAAAAGAAAGGAGGAACAGCCAGGCCTGGGTCTGGGAAGCAAACTCAGCACAAAGGGGATTTGAAGAGCAAACACAGGAAGCTGGCCAGCACTTAAGAGGAGCTCTGAGACTCAGCCTCAGCTGCCTCTTGTCTCCCAATCCTAGAAGCAGTCAGAATGCTTTTGCTTGAGAGGAGTTTGTCATAATTTACTGAAGAGTATTCATCAAATGCTAGATGATTTCAATGCTGCACAGGAGTAAAATTCATCATAATTAAGATTGTACAGTAGATTCCTCTGAATTGAAACATACCCCCTAAGAAGGAGGGAGGAAGTTTGTTGTCTTATTTAGTGCTAAAAACATGCATACAAGTAAAATTACACAGAATAAATAGTATGTATATATATAATCAAATATATATACATACAATGTGTCTATATAGCATATACATCTCATCAAATATATATATACACAATGCATAAATACATGAAATAACAATTATTGCAAAAAAGAAGAATGGGAAGGGGTATAGGGGAAGGTGTGTTTCTGCTTAATCATCCGACATGATGTGAAATCTTCTACCGCGAACTCTTATCACCTTGATCTCAACCTTACCTTCTGGACAGGATGGACTGAGGATTCTAAAACCCTGAATCATAGTAACTCTCCCTTCATTCATTGCTCTGTCAGGCACTTTCTGTCACAGAGAAATGAAAGTCACTAACACAAGAGCAAAGATGAGCAGGACGGTGTGCTGCAGGGGTTTGGAGGTCTGCATGGGTTGTTCAGCCCCTTCCTGTCTTCTCTGGAGTGTGACCTCCTTTCTGAATGATGCCTGTTCATCGGGACATATTCACAGGATACAGACTTCTCCAATTTGGTCATTATTAACAAATTTCTATAAAGTACGTCAAATCAAACTTCTGAAGGAAATTTGGCCTTCACCCCATTTCCTAGTCTATCATTCCAAGCCATACATAATTTTTTTCATTTATTTATTACCATAGCTTAATTTAGTTGAATTTTCCTCTTATATGTCTAAATACTAAAAGAAGTAAAACTCAAACTGTGATTTTTTTCCTTTTTTATTACATTAAATTTATTTTGTTGTTAGACTACACCATAAGTATAAATGTCAGAGGGGTTCTCTCTTTCCACTGCGTGGGTCCCAGGAATGTGCAGAATGGAGTGTGGGATAACTTTAAATGAGATCTATTGAGTTTCAGGTAGTTTCTATGTACTTTCAGTAAAACTGTACTTTCACAGCCTTGACACTGTTGATCTGACATCCCACGAATGACTGGAGATTTAGGAAGTTCAAGTCGGTGTCCAGGCCTCAGAGCCAATAAGAGATTGCTTAGCTCCAAACTCTATCTGCTTCTATGAGGTCATGCTACTCAGAACAGCCTGACAAGGGTTTGAACTTACAGATGAGACGCAGTAAGCAAGCTTCTTGCTCAAGCATAGTCTCCGGGACTTTTTGCATTTCAGTCTTCTTTCTAGGTTTTTTTTTTGGGGGGGTGGGAGTCATCTCCTAACTGTATTCCAGGCTAAGCTTTAGTTTGCAAGGATGCAAGGATCTTCCTGGCTCTGCATCCTCAGTGCTGGGGTGAGCACTGCCAGGATGAGCATCAGCCATTTTAGTACAATTTTCTCTTGGGTTTGGTCTCTGATACATCCAAGTACCTGATACGCAAGGAACAAATTGTTGTTATGAAGTCCGTTATTCTGTTCATCAAATATATGTTGTAATAGGGGCGGCGGGGCTGCATCCCCAGCACCCCAGCCACCTGGCTAGCTTATGCCCCGAAATAACAACACACAAACTGTATTCATTTAAACACTGCTTGGCCCATTTCTATCTAGCCTCTTCTCGGCTAACTCTCACATATTAATTTAGCCCATTTCTAATCATCTGTGTAGCACCGCTAGGTGCGCTTACCAGGAAGATTCTAGCCTGCGTCCATCCTGGGTCGGAGCTTCATCGCGTGTGTCTCTGAGAGGAGCTATGGCGTCTCTCTGGGAGAGTGGAGCATGGCTTCTCTGCTCCAGAGAGCAGAGCTTGTCGAGTCTGAGCTCACTTCCTCTTCCTCCCGACATTCTATTCTGTTTACTCCTCCCACCTATGTTTTAACCTATGAGGGCCAAGCAGTTCCTTTATTACTTAACCAATGAAATTCACTCCCACATCAAATATATACCAATAAAAACTTTGAAAGTTGATCTGAAGCCTTGGTGATAGCAAGTGGTGATAGGAAAGTTTCCATGATCTTAATATCATCACAATTATAATAACAATAGCAAAACACTGACTGAAGCCTCCTATATGCCAGATCCCCCACAAGAGACACTTGGCATGCAGTATCTCAGTTTATTCTCCATGTGGTCCATGAAGCAATGCACAAGGCAGCTGAGACTGCTGTAGCAGAACCAACTGGACATCCACAGGTGACACAAAGGTAGAGGGTCAGCTTCCACGGAGTAAGAAGTTTGTAAGATGATAAAATGAATTTGTATTTTCCAACTGGATATTATAGAATTCTGTATATTAAATCCAAAATAACCTTTGAGTTTTAAAGAAAACGACGCTGGATTTTTTTCTACTCCCCAGCACCTGCTTCTTACACCCATTAGTCCACACAAGAGATTTGTTGGGGGAACCAGAATGGCAACTGCCTTTGGCGGGGAAAAAAAAGGGGTCGGGGGGGCGGGGGAAGGGGGGGGGGGGGGGGGGAGCTTTTATGGGGTGTTTGGAGCACGTGCAGTGAGCTGGTGGAAAAGTACAGTGGACCAGATGTATTGCTTGGCCATTAACTCTGAAACATTGCTCAACTAATGTTGACTCAATAGGGAGGGGATTTCCAGTCTCTGGGTGGATTAGGAGTAGAGTGATTTTTTTGGGCCTCTTTTTCCTACAGTGGTACTGTTTGGGAAGGTTATGGAGCCTTTAGGAGAAGCAAGCATGCTGGAGAAGGCACATCACTGGGGGCAGGCACTGGGATTTTTATGTCCTCATCCCATTTCCAGTTTGCTCTCTGCTTAGCTTTTGTGGTTCAAGATATAATCAGGCACCTTCCTGCTCCTGCCAACAGCTGCCACTCCTCTTCTCCATTATGGGCTCTATCCCCCAGGAACTGTAAGACAAAATACATCCATTCTTCCATAAGTCATTTTCTGTCAAGGTGTTTCATCACAGCAACAAAAAGTAACTCATGTGGTTGCCTAAGTCCAGACTCCCAGACTTGGCTTTTGAAACTCTATGGATCTTGGACCAATCTTCCCCTCTTTGTTCTGTTGCTTTATAGTCTGACCTTGTGCCTCTACCATTTTTCTACTTGTGTTTTCATTGCTTGAAATTCCCCTTGAGTCCCATCCCTTCCTATTCAGCTATGATTCATCTTTCCAGACTCACCCTCTCATCCTGGGGTCTCTTCTCATTGCTTATTTCCCTCTGCAGAAAGGAATATCACATATTGCTCTCTACATCATACTATTATATTTATATGGCTAATTTTGGCTACTATGTTGTATCCTTTTATGAATCCATTGATGATTCTTATTAATTTCTCCCTAATCATATCATACTTCTTAGATCATGTTAGGTGCGAAATTAAGTTTCACAGTTTCACACTAGTGTTTTTCCAGTCTCTCTCTCTCTCTCTCTCTCTCTCTCTCTCTCTCTCTCTCTCTCTGTGTGTGTGTGTCTGTGTGTGTATGTGTGTGTGTGTGTGAACACTGTATGGAGTTGAGGTGTTACTCAGTAGTAACGTGCTTAGTGCTGAGCATGGATAAAACTATGCAGTACAGGAGGGCATCTGGAACTTAACCGCCATCACTGTGTTTTCAAGGAAGTCCCAATGTCTTTGTTTTCTGTTGCTACAATAAGCATTCAGACCAAAATCAATTTGGGATGAATGGGTCTGTTTGTCTTTGAGTTTGCAGTCTATCACTGAGGGATGTCAAGGCATGAACCTGGAGGAAGGGTCTGCAGCAGTACCATAGAGGAATGGCACTTATTGGCTTGTGCCCCATAGTTTGCTCAGCTTCTGTTTTTATATAGTCCTAACCCACTGCCTAAGATGCTGGCCCTTCTCCACCAATTATAATGTCCCTCAGACATTTCTGCAGGCCAATCTGATGGAGACAATTTCTCAACCGAGGCTTCCTATCTTCCTAGATGTGTCAAAATGACAACCAAGATTAGCCATCACACCCAGCTTCCTTTGCAATTAGCTGGTGCCTACATGACTAGCTCCAGCTTCTAGAGTGAGTAGTACCAAGATGTGCCACTTCCGGAGTGAGATGTGGCAGTGGAGGGCTGCTGTGTCTTCCTCATCTGTTTTCTTGGTACAGCACCTAGAAAATGACTTAATATTGGACTTTGGATGAATTTAAAAGTAACAGAAATTACAGCAGAGAGATCCAATGATTCAGAGGAATGACCTTTCACCTGGCAATGTGATAATTTTATACTGGTGTTAAAAGCAAATGCATACTATCTGAAAATACTTCTCTTCCTATCCTAAAAAAAATATGTCATCAATTTAAAAAGTTGATGTTAAAAATGCTTAAGGATATTGTCTTAGTTAGGATTTCTATTTCTATGAACAGACACCATGACCATGGCTACTCTTATAAAGATGGCACTAAAAGATGACATTTATTTGGAAATAGCTCACAGTTTAAAGGTCTAGTCCATTGTCATCCTGGTGGGTAGCATTGTGGCACACGAGCAGATATGGTGCTGGAGAGATAGCTGAGAGTTCTACATTTGGATTGGTCGATAGCTGGAAGAGACAGTGAGCCACCAGGCCTGTTTTGAGCTTCTGAAACCTCAAAACTCACTTTCAGTGACACACTTCCTAGTAGTGCCCCTCCCTAAAGACCTGTGGAGGCCACAAATAATTTGTGCTTTGATGTCAATTCCTTGGTTATAGAAGAATTTATTGTTTTTAATCTCGGAAACTCAGATTGCATAGGCATGGTTCCATTGTGACATTTTCATAGATGCTTTGTTCTCATGGGTCTTTCTCTCCATCTCTCCTCCCCACATGCCCTGGGCCTCTCTTTCTGATACCCTTTCTTCCCCACCTGTAAGTGTCCCTCTGCTTTTATACCATATGCTTTCCTGTTTTCTTTATCATTCTCTTAAGATTTCTTTTCCCCTTCCATGGTTCCCTTTCCAGCTTCATAATCTCACACTCACATAGGCACAGACAGACAGACAGACACACAGACACATAGGAAGAGGGAGAGAGGGAGAGAGAGAGAGAGATTCCCACATATTTTCTGGAGAATTTAATGTAACAGAAATTTTCTGATCCATATTTTTGTGGTGGTGTGATTTAATTTTTTCTTTAAAGCAGAATAAAATTCCATTGTGATTATGCACCATAGATTCTCCATCCATTCTCCTATTGATGAATATACAGCCTTATTACATTTCCTGGTTGTTGTGAACATGGCAGTGGTGAACGTAGATATGCAAGTGTCTCTGTAGTGAGACTTAAGAGGTTTTTGTTGTTGTCGTTGTTATATACCCATGTGGTATACAGCTGGGTCATATGGTACTCCTATTTTATTTAGTTTTTATTGATTTATTTGTTTATGGAAACAAATCAGTGCTGAATTTCATAGCAGCTGTATATTACAACCATTGTACATAAAGGATCTGATTTCTCCACATCCTTACCAGCATATGCTGCAATTTATTTTATTTTTTAAAATGTTTGTTTTTTATTGTTTATTTTTAAAATCTTAATTAAAATATAATCATATTCTTTCACAGCTTCCCTTTCTTCATTCCCGTCCCTTCCATGTCCATCATTTATTTTTGTTATTTGTTTCATTATATGCGTTTGCATTTGTGTAGGGAAGGTATGTATGTGCATGGGATTGCAGTGCCCAAAGACTCTAGGAGAAGGGCATCAGCACATAGAGAGCTGGAGTCACCAGCTGCTATGAGCTGCTCCATGTTGATGCCGGCACCCACACTCAGGTCCTCTGCCAAAGCAGTGCATGCTCTCAATGACTGATCCATATCTCCAGCCTCACTTGTCTTCCTGATGGTAGCCATTCGGACTAAGGTGAGACAGACCCTCAAGAAGTTTTAATCTGTAATTTTCTGGTGGTTAAGGATTTTAAACTTTCAAAATTCATTATCAATTTGTGCCTCTTCTTTGATAGCTATTTATTTACTGGAATTTAATTTTAGTATTATTTATATATTCTGGATATTAACCCTTGTCTGCTGGACTGAAAAGTCCTTCTCATTCTGTAAGCTGTCGCTTCACTCTAACGGTTGTTTCTCTGCTGGCTATGATACAATCCTACTTATTAATTCTTCTGTCTTTTGTACTATTAGATCATTTTCCAAAAACTTTTTGCATATACCTATATTCTGAATGCTTTTCACTCAGCGCTTTCAATGTCTTAAATTTTATATTAAAGTCTTTGTTGCATTTTGAAAAGACATTTTTCTGCACAGAGCAAGAGAGGTGCATCTAATCTCAATCTGCTTCATAAAGTTACTCAGTTTTCCCACTACCATTTACTGAACTTCCCCCGTGTATGTTTTTGATACCCTTGAAATTTTGAGGTGGCTGCAGATGGGTGTGTTTATTTCTGGAACCTCGCTATGTCATTGATTTTTTCAAGTCTGTTTTCATGTCAGCATCATGATGTCTTTGATGTCATAGCTCTAGTATTAAGATATCTCCAGCATCACGGTGTCTTTGATGTCATAGCTCTAGTATTCAGATATCTCCATCATCACAATGTCTTTGATGTCATAGCTCTAGTATTGGGATATCTCCAGCATCATGCATCCTGCTGAGGATTGCATTACTATTTGGGGATCTTGTGCTTCCCCTTGAATTTTAGGATTTTCTTTTATACTTATATGAAGAGTATAATTAGAATCCTTTTCTGGATTACATTGATCACTAGGTATGATAAGCATTATGGCCTTTTCACAATATTAATTCTGCCAATCCACAAACATGGAAGGACTTTTCACTTTCTAGTATCTTAATTTTCTTTCTTTAGTGATTTTTTAATTGTACAAGTCTTTAACCACTTTGATGAAGCTTAATCCTAGAAAATTTTTTGAAAGTATTATAAATGAGATATTTTTCCTGATTTATTTCTTGGCAAGGTCATTATTGGTTGATAGAAAAGCTACTGATCTTTGCTTAAGCCCAAATAAAATTCTTCCTGTATAAATTTCCTTGGTCATGGTGTTTTAGCATAGTAACAGTGATAAACAGTAATTAATATAGAAAGATCTAAGACTGAATATGAAGGAAAGTATATAGGTTAGAGATAAGAGAAGTAACAGAGAATATTATAGAGTATATGCACATAAAGTCCAGATTCCTGAGCTTTCACTAGCTTGGGTCAGCTGTCTCTTTGGTTTTTCCAATTATAATTTTGATCCTCCTTCTCATATTCTCCTCCCTCTCTTCAGTCCTGTGCTTGTCTGTGGATTACCACATCTGCTTCCATTAGTTACTAGATATAGGTTCTATGATGACAGGATAGTCATTAATCTGATAATAGGGGAAGTGGTAGCACACACCTTTAATCCCAGCACTGGGGAGGCAGAGACAGAACTTGAACGCTGTGAGTTCAAGGATAGCCTGGTCTACAGAAGGAGTTCCAGGACAAAGATACACAGAGAGCCTATCTCAAAAAGCCAAAAGTTAAAAGTAAAAATAAAAGAAATACAGGTTAAAGTAAAGCCACATAAATATGGAAAATGCACAGAGAATCTTGATACTGTATGCTATTATGCTCTCTGTATTGTTTGAATGCTGAGGAAAAAGCAACAGCTGCTAAAAGATATTTGCTTATAAATGCTGCTGAATTAATTCAAGATAGGTATTTTGAAAATACCTTGACTTCAAAATTTGGATCTAAGGTTATGATGCTTTGGCAAAGTTTTTTTTTTTTTTGACCATGTCCTTTGCCTTACAGAAGCTCCTCAGTTTCAGGAGGTCCAATTTTTTTATTATTGCTCTCAGGGTCTCTGTCACTGGTGTTACATTTATAAGGTTCTCTCCTGTGCCCATGCATTCAAGGCTACTTCCCACTTCTCTTACTATCAGGTTCGGTGTAACTAGATTTATGTTGAGGTCTTTGATCCATTTGGATGTAAGTTTTGTGCATGGAGATAGATATGGATATCTATTTGCATTCTTCCCCATGTTGGCATCCAGTTATGCCAACATAATTTGTTGAAGATGTTTTCGTTTTTATTGTACAGTTTTGACTTCTTTGTCAAAAACCAGTTGTTCAAATGTATGTAGATTAATGTCAGGGTCTTCATTTAGATTCCATTGGCCCACATGTCTGTTCTTATGTCAATACCAAGCTGTTTTATTACTATAGCTCTATAGTAGAGCTTAAAGTCATGGATGGTGATACCTCTGGAAGTTCCTTTCTTGTACAGGATGGTTTTGGCTATCCTAGCTTTTTTGTTTTTTCATATGAAGTTGAGATTTTTCTTTTGAGGTTTGTGAGAAATTGTGTTGGGATTTTGATGGAAGATTTCATTGAATATTTAAATTGCTTTTGGTAAGTTTGGCATTTTTACTATGTTGATCCTACCTATCTAAGAGCATCAGAGATCTTTCCATTTCTGATGTCTTCTTCAATTTCTTTCTTTAAAGACTTAAAGTTCTTGTCATACAGGTTTGGTTAGAGTTATCTGAAGATATTTTATGCTGTTGTGGCTATTGTGAAGGGTGATGTTTCTCTGATTTATTTTTTAGCCTGTTTTTCATTTGTATTTATGTAGGAAAGCTACTGAACTTTTTAGTTAATCTTGTATCCTGTCACATTTCTGAAGGTGTTTATCAGCTGTAGGAGTTCCCTGGTAGAATTTTTGGGGTCACTTATGGATACTAACATATTATCTGCAAATAATGATAGTTTGACTTCTTCCTTTCCAGTTTGTATCCCATTGGTCTCTTTTTGTTGTCTTATTACTCTAGGTAGAATGTCAAGTACTATGGTGAATAGAAATGGAGAGAGTGGACAACCTTGTCTAGTCCCTGATTTTAGTGGAATCCTTTTGAATTTCTTTCCTTTTAGTTTGATGTTGGCTATTGGCTTGCTGTATATTGCCTTTATCATGTTTAGATATGTTCCTTGTATCCCTGATCTCTCCAAGACCCTTATCATGAAGTGATGTTAGATTTTGTCAAAGGCTTTTTCAGCATCTAAAGAAATGACCATGTGTGTTTTAATCTCTCAGGGTTTTTTATATCATAAATTACATCGACAGATTTTTGTATGTTGAACAACCCTTGAATCTCTGGAATGAAGCCTACTTGATCATGGTGGACGATTTTTTTAATGTGTACTTGAATCAGGTTTGTCAGTATTTTATTATTTTTGCATCAATGTTCATGAAAGAAATTGGTCTGTAATTCTCTTTCTTATTTGCATCTTTGTGTTGTTGGGGTATAAGGGTAACTGTAACCCCGTAAAAAGAATTTGGCAACATTCCTTCTGTTTCTATTGTGTGGAATAATTTGAGGAATATTGGTATTAGATCTTCTGGAAATTCTGGAAGAATTCTGCACTGAAACCATCTGGCCCTAGACTTTTTTTTTGGTTTGGAGACTTTTAATAACTGCTTCTATTTCTTTAGGGGTTATAAGTCTATGTAAATTGCTTATCTGGTCTTAATTTAGTTTTGGTATGTGGTACCTATCCAGAAAATTGTCTATTTCTTTCACAATTTTCAATTTTATGGAGTACAGGGTTTTGAAGTATGACCTAATAATTCTCTGAATTTCCTTAGTGTCTGTTGTTTTGTCCCCTTTTCATTTTTGATTTTATTAATTTGGACGTTCTCTCTCTCTCTGCTCTTTGGTAGTTTGGATAAGGGTTTGTCTATCTTGTTGATTTTCTCAAAGAACCAGCTCTTCGTTTAATTGATTCTTTGTATTGTTCTCTCTTTTTTATTTTATTGATTTCAGCCCTCAATTTGATTATTTTCTGTCACCTACTCCTGCAAGGTGAGTGTGCTTCTTTTTGTTCTAGAGCTTTCAGGTGCGGTGTTAAGTCACTAGTGTGAGCTTTCTTCACATTCTTTATATAGGCATTTAGTGCTATGAACTTTCCTCTTGCTTTCAGAGTGTTCCATAAGTTTGGATATGTTGTGCTTCTGTTTCTGTTGAATTCTGGGAAGTTTTTAATTTCTTTCTCTATTTCTTCCTTGACCCAGGGTGATTCAGTTGAGCACTGTTCTGTTTCCATTTTTTTTGTAGTTTTCTGCAGTTAGAATTGTTGTTGAATTCTAGCTTTAAGCCACAGTGATCCAATAAGATACAGGGGATTATTCTACTTTTTTTTGTATGTATTGACACTTGCTTTGTTCCTGAGTATGTGGCCATTTGTACAGAAGGTTCCATGAGGTTCTGAGAAGAAGCATATACTTTTGTGTTTGGGTAGAATGTTCTATAGATGTCTGATAAGTCTATTTGAGTCATAACATTCCTTTATTTCTCTCTTAAGTTTCTTTCTGGCAGACATGTTCATTGGTGAGAGCGGGGTGTTAAAGTCTGCCACTATTAGTATATGGGGTTTGATGTGTGGTTTAAGTTTTAGAATTTTTTTTTTTTGCAAATGTGGTTGCCCATGTATTTCAGGCATAGATGTTCAGAATTAAACCTTCATCTTATTGGATTTTTCCTGTGATGAATATGAAACGTCCTTCTCCATTTCTTTTGATTAATTTTAGTTTGAAGTACATTTGTTAGATATTAGGATAGCTACCCTCTTGTTTCTTAGGTTCATTGATCAAAATTCTTTTCTCCACCCTTTACTCTGAGGTAATGTCTGTCTTTGTGGTTTAGGTATTTTTTTGTATCCAGCAGAAGGATGGGTATAGCATGATTAAAAAAAAA
Source organism: Neodon shergylaensis (assembly GCA_025134845.1). Classification (NCBI taxonomy): domain Eukaryota; kingdom Metazoa; phylum Chordata; class Mammalia; order Rodentia; family Cricetidae; genus Neodon; species Neodon shergylaensis. The sequence continues at coordinate 823,941 of JABTXL010006140.1, read as the reverse complement.
CAGAGACAGAAATTGGGGTTCAGCCTAAAGGTCAGAAAAGCAAAACAGCCAGCCACTGGCTCTTACCTCTTCCTTATTCCAAAACGTGGCTCTGGTGGTCACCGATGTGATGGTAGAGGGGAGTCGAGTAGGGTTGGGGACAGGAGATGCTGTCAACTGGTCTCTGGGGCACTGGATTGGACGTTATTGACTTCCTAGGTATTTTTTAGCTTAGTCAAATAAACAATCTAGATAGACCATCGTAATATGTAAGCCAGGGTTTCCTTATGAGGCTTAGTCTGGCAATGACATTGTCATTGAGAATCTCTGCTTTCTCCTTAAGTGCTAGAATGCACAGTCTCTCAGGAAAAAGTCCTCATAGTACATTCTCTGACACAGCTCTTACAATACTCTATAGTGGCCTGTAGCGAATGCAAGTAGCCAGGGCTCAGAGAACAAAAGGCATGCTGTCTACATTAGAGTCAAAATCACCTGAAAGAAGAAATGGGCCTCAGTGCTCGATATAAGTCTCTCATGTAAGTTTATTTATGGGAACCATCCTTGGTGGTTGAGGTAGAAGGGGTCTATCAGAGGAAAGATTATGTCAGTGCTATGCAAAGACACCTTTGTCCTGTTTTGAGGGCTTGGAAACTGACTTCCCGTGGTTTGTCTCTAAGCAGGTGGGGTTGGAAGATACTTGTAAGACAGTAAAGACAGGATGGTCACCAACGGCACACTGCCTCTGAGGATAGACATTCCCAGCACATCCAGAGTGTTTGTACATGTGGTCCTACAGAAGGTTCTCAGACACAGAGAGGTAGAGGTGGTAAAGATGACCAGTTAGGTCTGAGGGGCACTTCAGGGAGTCTGTTATATTAGTTTATTTCAAACAAGGGTAAATGAGCATACCTTAAACATAAGAGAAACCAGAAAATTATACTAGATAGAGTAAAGGATAATTAAAAGATCCATTATGGGAAACTTATTATGTGCCACCTACATTTCAAACACTGTTTTATTGAATGTTTGCAGTTTTTGAACATGGACAGCATTATTATGCCTTCGGCATAGGAAGACTTCAGAAGCCCTGGCAAGCCAAGGGACTTCCCAGAAGCACAACTGATAGAGGATGGAGCCAGCCCTCCACTATAGGTGGTCTGTGTCAATAACGTCAATCATAAAGTTCTGGTTAGACATCTGTGCTGGTCATCTGAGTTACTAGACTCAATCATCAAGCAGGCTGGCTGCCATATTCAGCACTGTTGTTCCATCCACACACGGGCAAGTCCTGCTGTGCACATGGACAACACAGCAGTGGGCCCTTCTCAGCTATAAACCATCTTCCGTTCCTGAGGTTAAAACCATCCAGTCACTCTCTTTGCTCACTCACAATTTGAAATCATGAAGTTGCCCCTCTGCTCCTCACTCCACACTGCTCCTGTGATGGACTCTGGTATGATTCATGGGCATTCTTTCAGGGAGAGCACAGTGATATTTGTCGAGGAGAAGGAACCCATTTTTCATATGTCTCAGAATTAATGGCCATTACTGAACTTTCCACCTTCATCTCATCTTCCTCTGCTGGCTCAACACCCATTCCAAATCCGTTGAGGCCTCTGCTGCCCAAGTAGCCACATAGCAGGTCATCACGGCACAGGTAGAAAAGGCAAATTACTTTTGCCACAATGTGAGCACTGAGACCCCGGCTGAGTCATTTTGAAGATGGAGAGAACTTCCCTGATAATACAGTCCTACCCAAGTCCCTTAGAGCCCCATTCTCCTGCATTTATACTGGCTGGCTTACTCTTTACCACAAACATCTTCATCCCCTTCCACTAGTGGCCCCTTCTCTGTCTTACTCAAGTTCCAGGCAAGAGTTTCTGCTCTTCTGTAGAGTAATATACCTTCTCCTAATTTTTCTTTTGTTTCCCCAAATGAGAATTGTATAAACAAGAGTTGGGACCCCACTAGTTCATTGATGTCTGTCGCAGCTCCTTCCCAAGGATGCTTCCGGTCCTTTGGGTAGATCAGGGCCCCAATGTTTGCTTCTCTTCCCAGGCAGGATTCTGGAGTCTGGTAGAAGCCTACTCCATTCCAGCTCTTCCCAGACACAGGACAATTTTGCAGAATTAGTGTGTGAATTCATGCTATCAATAAGGCATCAGAATGCCACAGAAAAAGGGTCTGTGGAACAGCTCAGTGTTAGAGCACTTGCTCTATACGCATGAGACCCCAAGTGAATCCCAGCAGTGAGCGGGGCTCTATACATTTTCCTCTCCTCCAATATCCAACTTGTAGCTTCTAACCTATACATTTTCCATCATTGTAGGGATGATTTTCAGTTTTACCTAAGTTCATCGCTGAGTTTCACTTTTCTTGCTTGACTTCTCATATACATCTAGCTTCCCCTCCCTAGCTCTTTTTCCCGTGTGAGATTGCAGGGTAGCCTACATCTCCATTCTGTGTAAACAGATGGTGACCCACTCTCCAGTGCTCCCTTTGTTTTTCTTTTAGCCCATCATTCACTCATGCAAATTCTTTGTTCGGGTCACTGTGAACCTAGACATTCTACCTATGATCAGGCTTTGACTTTTCAGAGTCCCACAACTCCCCAATGTCTGCACCACTTCCCCCAACTTCCCACACACTGCCAGTCAGTCTAACTTGTCTTCATTTCATGAACTGCTCAAGGAAAAACAGACTCCATTCTGAGACCCATTCTTCTGCTGGGCATTGGAAGCTTTGGCCATTTCCTTTTAGAAACAAACAGAATTTTAAAATGTTCTTTGAGTATTTCATAGATGTAGACAGTGTACTTTATACATATTACCTCTTCACCACTCCAAATCCTCCCAGGTTCCCTCTGCCCACCCCTTTTCCAACTTTATGTCTTCTTTTGCTTTGTGTTGTTTTCTTTATTACTAAGTCTGATTCATGTTATTCATAGATATTACTATGGGGCCCTCTACTAGAACATGGTTGACTTACCAGGTTACCAGGTTCCATAACTCTAAAGAAAACTGAGTCTTTCTTGCGTAATAGCCATCAACTGTCAAAAGGTCCTCAGCTGCTGATGGGTGCTCACGAGTTCTCAGTCATGATTGCTGATTTGCCGAATTCTGTGCAGGTTTTGTGTAACAGCCACATCTGCCCTGCATTCATGAAGAATGCAGCAGTTCTGTTAGATCCAGAAGACACTGTTTTGTCTAGTCTTACCCAGCTTCTGACTATTACAATCTTTTGGTCCACTCTTCAACAATGTTCCCTGAGCCTTGTGGCGGATGATTGTAGATGCCCCATTTATGACTGAACACTCCACAGACACTTATTCTCCACACTTGACTAGTTGTGAGTCTCTGTCTATTGCACAAAGACTCTTCTCTGATGAGGACTGAGAGGTACACTAATCCATGGGTGTTCTATCAGCTTATACAACAGAGATGCATATTTAGGAGGCAGTTTGGTACTGTGTTTATTTAGCAAAATATAGTAGTAGGTCCACCCTTATGAGATATCCAGTCACATGATATTAGCCAGATTTACAGTAGGAGGCATGCATTTCCATGCGTAGGTCAGGTTTTTAATCCATTTTTTAAAAAAAAAAAGTAATTGGCTACCCCCATAACATTTATATCAATCACTGTTGTACCATGGGTGTATCTTTCTAGGCCAGTCATTATTATATATCATAAGCACTAAATCTTGGTAAGACTGTTGGTGGATTTTCTTCCCCAACAACCTGCATAGTACCTTCTGTTATAAGGTAGCAGGAAGAAACATGTCAGCTCCAGTTTGACTTTTCCAGGTGGTATGATCAGAGTGTGTAGTGTCTTCAGAACTCTCTTACCACAAAACTCTGGTGGTAACCGACAGCCATATCAATAGCCTCAATTATTTTGGGAGATCTCTGAGAGTCCCCCAACTTGAAGGAGGGTCCTACAGCTGGCACTGGGCTTTTTATTTGGCAACCTGTAACTTCCAGGAGTAACACTATTCCCCATGTAGAGTGGGTCCAGAAAGACAAACACTACATGTTCCTGCAAGTTCTCTCTCTCATGGAGATCCCAACGCTATGAAAACCCACTCTTTCATTATATAAATATAGCATACATATACACATATGTTTAAGTGGAAATACTGCTTTCTTTTTACATGACTTAAATGCCTTCTCTTCATGCAACTTCCAGAAATGCTTTTTTTCCCCTATGTTAAAAATGGGGAAGCTGGGGCCCAGGAATTATCCCTAGTCTAAGACCAAAATAGGGTCCGCATCTGTCAATGGACAAACTATGATAATTCTAGTCACCTGGCCCTCAACTTTCCAGTCCTCTACTTCTTTCCAGGAAGCCTGCCTGATTCCTTTCACCTATTCAAATCTGACCCAAGCTGACTTATCTCTCTTCCGACATCCCGAAGAAAGTCCATTGGTCCCTCCAGGTTCTCTGGATGGGACTTGTGTTTTGGCCTTTCTTCAATCCTATGTCCTTCCTCTCCTGAGCTCCAAGTCTATTCTTCCTTAGGGCCTCTCCTTGTCACTAAGGAATCAGCTCGATGTCATACCACTTCTCTATGTATTCCTTCCCCAAGAGATGTTTTAGTAGCAACTCTGCTCCTGACCTGCATGTGAACATGACAGCATTTTCTTGTAGCATGTTTTATTATTGAAAATGGTTTTGTGCTAGTTTTTTTTAACTTCCTTATTATCTTTTGTATTAGGCAATTGCTATGACAGGTACCTAAAACAAGTAATTTACAGTCTTTCAGAGAGCAGTCCATGGAGAGCTGCTCCATGGCTTTCAGGCCTGTTGACAAGGCAGATACAGCATGGCAGAAGTAGAGGGAGCTGCATACCCCAAGGTGGTCAGAAGTAGAGCATGAGATAGGAAGGACTTGGGACAAAATCTGCATGTTTCAGTGACACCCATACCCAGTGACCTGATTTCATTACCCAGATCCAACCTCATAATTTTTTTTATCACCTCCCAGTGATATCATCCAAATGTGAGTCCATCAAAGGCTTAGTCCATTGGTTAGACCAGGGGCCCTATGATTTACTATCCAGTCATCTCTCAGGATCATCACCAGCTGGGTGACAAGCCTACAAACCTGATTCTTTGGGGGAACACATCACATTCAAACCACAACAGCCCTTACCCACCCCTATGTGAAAAGTCTGTCATCTCTTCCCTGCTCCCTGCAACCTTTCAGCAGCTGTCTTCTCCACACACACTAATTACCGAGCAAGCCGATTCAAACTCCATAGCCTCTCCTCTCCACTCCTAATTCCTCAGTCACCGGGAGTTCTAAAGGGAGACATGGCAGAATAGACATTCATCCCTGTAGAGACTCTACACAAGTTTCCCTGCTATCCAGGTTCAATCCTGGGAGGTAACCACTGTTCTTCTGGCCATCCTGTCCTCAGTGGCCTCTTTGTAGTGTGACTTGGCAGCTTTGTAATGGATGAACTGTCCTTCTGAATGGCCAGCAATGACAATGTGGCCAGTGCAGAAATTCCTTTTAGCACCTTGTATCACTCCCTGTAAATGCACAACTCTGCTGATTCTTGAGAAAGGAGGGATCTGAAATCGGATGTGCAGATGCCTAGCTTGGTGCCTCAGTGAGACTTGGATGGAACAGATTGCCAGATAAGAGCTGGAGAAACTTTACCTCCAGGTAAGCACTGAGGACTCAGTCTGCACTGAACGGAGTTGTACAAAAATGGCCACGATCCCACATCGTGGGTGTGAAGTTTCCCTCCACTGCACACTGCAAGCATAAAACGACACTGGAGTCAGAATCTAGGCTACCCTTTCCCAAATTTCCCCTGGAGCTTCAGAGGGCAGCCATTACAGGTGGAGCGGAATGCAAGTCATGCCATTTCTGTCTCAAACTCTTTCAGAGTAACTGATGGGCCAGAGGCATACTAGAAGAAAAACTGAGAACTAAATTCCAAATGGCACCTTCAGAGAAAATCCCCTCTTCTCTGTTGTAGGATACCATTGTTCCACAACATGAGTTTGTGGGTTTGAGGCTGGAGGAAGGGTTTCCGGGTGGAATCCAGGACACTACTGACTAGAGTGCGGGACCTGTCTCCGGACGCATTCTGCGCTGCGGGAATATGACTCATCTCCAGCTCTTGTTTTTTTTGCATTCTAGTTAAGTTCTTGATGAGGTGATGTCTGAGATATTTTTCCTTCTACGAAGAAGTGTGTTTGACTTCTGGAAACATCTCTAGCTGAGGGGAAAACCAAGTCTATTAGATATCTGCAGAGTTGTTTGCCATTAAGCCAGGGTCTGCCTCTGTTCTTATTCAAAAAACACTGAAAGAGACATCTCTCTGAGCCAGAGAAGCCTCACATCTGTGCTTTGTGCTCCAGGCTTAGGTGGAGAGCTATGAAAGCAATTGAATAACACTTAGCACATTGCTGCCATGGCAGTTGATATAAATACTTGCGCTAGAGATGAGTCAATGAATGAATCCATTAGTGGCTGCATAAGTGGATAAACAGGTTGATATATCTCAAAGCACATGCATATTATTTACTGGCTTTGCACTCAGATGAGATCAGATGTTTGGCCTTGAGAAGATCAGTAAAGATTCAGTTTATAGAAAGGCAATGTAACTTCTTTGTTGTTCTGTCTGTGTGTTTTAGGTTTTGACAGAATTTTCCTTGACATTTCATTCTTTTATTTTTAAACACCAGACTCCATCAATGTACACACCTTTAGCATTGGAAGTCATGACTGGGGACTTCAGGAGACGCCTTCCGTTGTTTGTGATGCAGTCAGTGTGGTAGAATATTAATTTTAACTTTGAGGTTGGGTCACCGGGACTCAGTGTCATCCTGTTCCTTCTTAACAATGTGTCTGTGAGGAAATTATTCTTCTTTGTGACTTTTGTTTCTTTCTTAGAGGAATGAAGTGACAATGTTAATAACTATTTCAGATATGATGAAGATCAAAAAAGATAATTCATGCGAAGAATCCAGTAAGTGTTACTTGTCCACATCATGACAGTGTCTAGGACAAATGAATACAGCAGATAGAACACAGTAAACAGTTAAATCTGAAGTGTACTTGTATGCATTGGAAAATGCCTCCATCAGATTGGACTGTTGATAATTCTGTGGGGCAGCCATCGTCTTGATTGATGTGGGAGGACCTAGTCTATTGTGGGCAGTGCCACCCCAAGGCAGATAGGTGGTGCTGGGTTGTATAAAAAAGCAAGTTGAGCAAGCATTGAGAGCAGGGTGGTAAGCAGCATTCCTTTGTGATGTGATCTCTGCTTCAGTTCCTGCCTCCAGGTTCCTTTCTTTACTCCCTGCCCTGACTTCTCTCAGTGGTGGATTGTGGTAAGGTATTAGTATAAGCTAAATAAACCCTTTCATCTCCAAGATACTTTGATCACAGTCTATATCAAAGCAATAGGAATTAAACTAAAACACCTTCTCAAACCAATAATAATAATAATAACAACAACCAACCAACCAAATAATAACTACCACTCAAGACAGTGGGTCAAACCATTCATTGCCTTTGTTTCCTAATCACTCGTATAATCCATATTATCCTGGGATAACAATAATAATATTAACATTTAAACAAAGGTAGTAGCAGAAGTGGTCAGAGAGACAAAACATTAGAATCTGGCAATCGAACATTAGAACTCTGAGATAAGAGCAGGTAGTCAGTGAAGCTGCTCACATTACAAAGCAATAGGATACTTGCACAGGTGTGATTACTAGCATATTTATAAGCTGTCTAGCTCCCCAAAGCAAATATAAATGAAAGGTAATGAATACGAGGGAAAGTAAGACGTGTGTGGAAGAAATGATTCTATAAGTATAGCAGTTTGAGGACTTGAGGCTCTGAACTATCAGTATTTTGTTGGTGGTGGTGTTTTGAGACACTAGGTGCCTAGCTGGCACAGGGCAGTGGGAGCCCACAGCAAAAAGGATGTGGCATTCAATTGCTCCCTTCATGGCAGCAAGAAAACACAAACTGACTAGGCTCTCAGTATTTGCTCTGACTTGAAAAGCCAGCCCTCTATTTTTTTATTTTGTTTTGTTTCCTTAAAGTTCAAAGATCTCAAGATATTCAATTTTTTAATTTTTGTATGTTAAACAGTTAAAAATGCCGTTCAGCTGGTTGTGGTGGTCCAAGCTCACAATCCTAGCACTTGAGAGGCAAAGCTAGGAGGATTGCTATAAATTTGAACAAGCTTGGGTTGACATAGTGATAACACTGTCTCAAAAAGTATATGGAAAAATAAAGATGGATTAAAATCTTGCATTTTTTACTTTTTACATGTGATAGTCAAGGGCCTCCAAGGACCTCCATGATAAGAACCCCCATAGCTTTCCTGAAAAGACTAAAATACTACAAAGCTAAGTACAGAGAAGATGTGTTGGTCGGGTGAAACAGACCCGCATAAAAGCTGTAAATTTTTTAAAATAATGGGGCAAAGATAAAACTTTGAAAGTTTATAAAGAAGATAAACCAATGATATGTGGGAAAGGCCTTTACAAATAGGCAGGGAGTATAGGGGAAGCCCCAACCAATCACCTTTCTTTTGGGGCGGGTAGCCCTGAGGCGTATGTTTACCTATAAATCTGGTGGGTGTGCTCCCCGCCTTCCCTTTTGTTTCATGCTCTTTTTTGGAACTTTGGTTTTGTAAGTTCTCCCCTTATTAAAGCTGATATTGAGCTTGCCTGGCTAATTCTGTTCACCGTTCGTTTACGCCGTAACAAGGGAGGTTGGGCATGGTGGTGCACACCTTTGGTCCCAGGACTAAAAATGCAGCGGCAGGCAGATCTCTACTATGCTCTCTATAGAGAATGTGAGCTACATAGGGCAGGATGGGATGAATAATGAGACTGACTCAAAAACAAAAGCAACAACAAAACCCAAATGAAAAAACAACAACAACAATACTTAGAATTTCATATCTTGCCAAGGTACCTCTCCTTCCAGTTTTCAAGAAGCTAATAAATCTACCCTAACAAAATCTAAGTGAAGGAAGGCATTGGTAATTGATAAACCAAAGGCCCAAGAGTAGTATGTCACAGTTGAATCTTAATATGGAAAGAGCCTTTAGGAGGTGGGGCCTAGTAGGAAGTAGCTAGGTCATTAGAAGGATGTCTTTGAAGGGAAATCCCCTCCCCTACCTGTTACTGTTGTCTGCTGTAGGAGATCATCTTCTCGGCTGCATGTTCCCTGCCAGGAGGTACTCACTGCCACAGAAACCCTGAGCTGGATTGAAACTTCCCTCTTTATAAGTTAGGCATTTTGACACAGCTAACACATGGAAGGGAAGGGAAGAAGGGAAGGGAAGGGAAGGGAAGGGAAGGGAAGGGAAGGGAAGGGA